>CM055404.1:124866419-124885871 GCA_029228625.1 Pseudolycoriella hygida
GGATTTTAATTTTCGGGATTTTTGACGGCCCTCGGGCACATACTTTCATAGACAAAATTGTTTACCCCAATTTGTTCTGCAGTATAGCAAACAAAAATTTTTTTGGTTAGGGCCGACCTGAGACCCATGAGTCCTAAGCACAGGCACCGGGCCCAAATTCCTTTTTGAATATAATTCGGTACTCGGTTACCTCTCATATAAAAAAAGAATGAACAAAATCCGTTAGGATTTGCCCGATTTATGTAAACAAACACGTTGGGGACTAGTAGAAACTTAGTTTCAGGGTGTTCGCTGAGTCCAAGGTCTTCTAGTCAAATTTTCCTCCATGAAATGTTGGCCAGTCTTAGACCTTTCGATTAAAATTGTTTTTTGAAAATCGTAAACAACAACAAAAAACATGTAGGGCCCTAGTTAAGTCCAAGGGCTCAAAATCAAAAACATTTCTTCCATAAATTGTCGGTTATCCCCGAAAAAAGTTTATGAAAATTGGAATAGATTTACTCGAGTTATTACAAAAGACCAAAAACCACTAAAACGGCTCTAGCTCGGCGGCCCTTGGGCCGACAGTGCCCAGATTCAATCCCATAAAAGATTTTTCGATTATCTTTCAGGGAAAAACAAGTTTTTGAAAATTTGTCAAGTTTTACTCAAGTTATCTCGATTACGGACGGACATTTTTTGTATTGCTGCTTCGTCATGATCGATGCTCCCCCCTACTCCTGGATCGAAATTGAGGTGGTTACAAAAGTCTCGGCGAACGCTTCGAAAAACTTCGTTCTGGTCTCACCTTTTGATTAGTTTTATCAAAAGTTTCATATCTTTTGTTCAAATTCCTTCTCAATTCATGACCGTCGAAAATGTCGTTGTAAACTCATATGCTATGTCATTTCGTCCGAGTTCGAAAATCTTGTTTCCTTCTGAGTCGAATGAGTTATAGACGATTAGAATAGAATTTATTTTTCGGTGAGAGTAAGAGTTTATTTGTTCGAAACCAGAACCTGAACTAATGTTTTCGGTTCGGGTTTGATTAGTTGAAGTCGTCAAATCCGACCCAACCCGAAAAAAAGGAAAACGAAAACCCGACCCGACCCGACAAAAACAAGAAAACCAAAACCTGACCCGTCAGGCTTCTTCGTATTTCGGGTGAACCGCTCATCTTTAGTTGCGTCAATTTAAGAAGTTTTTGTGGTTGTTGGACCCGTACGAAGTATGAGTATATATTACTACAAACAATTTTATTGGACCCGTACGAAGTACAAAGGTCCTATACGTTTACTACAAACAATTTTATTGTAACATGGGGTAGATCGAGGTGGGAGATGGGGGGATGCATCTATTATCGTCTAGAGATGACGAATAAGCAATAAAAAAAATGTCCGTCTGTCCGTCTCCACTTTTTTTCCAAACGGCTCAACCAATCAGCCTAAACCTTTTTTTTCCTGAAAGGTACATGCCTCCCATGATTCAAGTTCGAAGATGAGCAAAATCGACCAAGTGGTTCCGGAGATATGGTCGAGGAAGTGACCAAAGACAAGGTTTCTCGAGGTTCGGTGAAGCTTTTTTGCAAATATCTCAGCAAGTACAGCACGGAAATTCCTCATTTTGGTTGCAAATGAAAGCATTTGATGTCACAAAACTGGGAAAAAATTTTGTGGGAATCGGTACAGGGGTCTGGGCACTGGGACCAATGGAATGGACGAAATTGAGAATCTTGGTCATATACGAAGATTGGATATGGAGAGTTACTGTCAAAGGCAAAGTTGTAGAGAATTAAATTTAAGCGAACACGTGTTTCAGGGTTTTGGGGAGATATGGTCCGATCCTGGTATATGGCCACTTCCATAATTGGGCAGGATGATCCAGATCTCCAGAACTATGAGAGTTAGAAAGTTGGTTCCAAAGGCGAAGTTGTAGAGAATACAATTTTAGATAACACGTGCTCCAGGGCTTTAGGGAAAAATTACTTAGTCCTTGGATATAAGCTTTTCTAGATTTGAATGGTCTGAGACGTATTTCGGTAGGGCCTTTGACATTACCTTGGGTAATTTCTATGGATCTTTGAAATTCTTACAGTTATAAAAGAACAAAAAACGTTGGATTGTTTGCTTATTTGTATATTTAAGTACGTTCGAGTCACTTTGCCACATCTATTCTGATACGTACGGATCTTTGGTTATGTTTATTAGTCTATTTGAGAACAATTCATTCAAAAATATTAAATAAATAATAATCTTTGACTCAACTATTCATTGTTTAGCTCAAAGTGACGTTCATGCTGTCGTTTCTCACAGAAGGGAGCTGGTTCGAAAAGAAGCCTATCATTCCAATTTTGAATGTAAGTCGTGGAAATAAAGATCCTAACGCTGTGATCTTTAACATCCAATATTTCTATTTCAGGCCACAAATCCTAGGCTAGAAGTATTACAAATTGTTTATAACATATTAATAAAATATACTAGTAAATAAAAACAGAGTTTGATTAAGTCAAGGGACTGGCGAGAATATGTTAAAAAGAAGGTATACCTCCCTCTATTAACTATTTCATTAGTCGATGGTCTCGTATTTGTTGTTTCTGTCCTTAACATATTTCATAGTTGATAGTTGAAGGGTTTCCTAAGAGCGAATAATTATATGAGTCGCAACTTAAGGGTTCCTTATTTGAAAACGACCAAGCTGTGAACGTGAACATCAATGGACATTCTGACCCTGCGGGGGGACTCTCTTTTAAATAGTTATAAGAAAAAAGTTACATCGAAAAAGATTTTTCTGTATACGTGAGAGTGTATTGGTTGTGTTTGTTTTGTTTCTTATTTGCATGCAACATCGAATAAATAAAACCTGTATTGGCTGTGACGGAAAATATTTTCCCATCACTTGGGACGAAAAGCTGCTTTTCGCAGTATGTGCACCAACACACTCTCACTGTCACAGAAAAATATCTTTCAAAGTACCCCAATACACACGAGATTTATACGTACAGTATGTTGAAATATACTATTTGTTGGATTTATCACTTGAGGATAACTTACACTCAAGAAATGTGTTCTAATCGAGTATGTTAGGAGTCTATATTTAAATGTAATAATCTAGTAGACACGGTTTTTAGTATAAATACAAGTTTCTGTGCATAGTTTAAGTCACTCTCTAATAAACGTTCAAAGTGTGAACATCGAGTTTTATTGGGGGTCCGGATTGGAATCCGTGAAATTCCAACAGGTTATGGAGCCCAGACACATTGAAACTGTGGCAATTAATCTATAGCGCTAGTCCTAGACTAGAGGGGGTGTCAATAACACTCGCTATAATTAATTGTAATTGTGGCAATTAATCTGCAGCGCCAGTTTGCACTGGAAGGGGTGTCAATAACACTCGCTGTAGGATTGAATTGTAGCATGTGTTCTGCGGATGGAGAAGGGTATTGGTGGCGGTGGTTGCTTAATGCCAATGGTGGTTGCTGATGACGAAGGACGCAACAAATGTATTTTCATTGGTGGCAACAGCGAGAACTGGGTGAGCAGTGCAACCTCACAAGACGCTGGATGGTATCGTAATTCCGAGAAGGTGGATAGCGTTTAATGTTGTAAATCCGTGAAGGTTGGTCGAGTCGATGATTTGTCAATTTAATGGTCGATTCGTGTAAATGGTCAAATGGTAGAATCGATAGTTATTGTAATTCCGAGAAGGTGGAACGTTGGTTAGTGAAATCGAATGATTCTCGTCGTAATTCCGAGAAGGTGGATTGAGGCAATTAGTAAAAATAAAGTCGTTGACGGTCGTCGTAGTTCCGAGAAGGTGGATCGAGGCGACGATGGTTATTGTAATTCCGAGAAGGTGGATAACATTGGTTAATGAAATCAATGGTCAAGTCGATGGCAACGGTCAAGTCGATGGCAATGGTCAAGTCGAAGACAATGGTCAAGTCGATGGCAATGGTCAAGTCGATGGCAATGGTTAAGTCGATGGCAATGGTCAAGTCGATGGCAATGGTCAAGTCGATGGCAATGGTCAAGTCGATGGCAATGGTCAAATCAATGGCAATGGTCAAGTCGATGGCAATGGTCAAATCAATGGCAATGGTCAAGTCAATGGCAATGATCAATAATGTTGGTTCGATGGTTAGTCAAGAGAAGTCGATGGTTAAGAGAAGTCGATGGTCAAGAGAAGTCGATGATCACGAGAAGTCGATGATCAAGAGAAGTCGATGGTCAAGAGAAGTCGATGGTCAAGAGAAGTCGATGATCAAGAGAAGTCGATGGTCAAGAGAAGTCGATGGTCAAAAGAAGTCGATGGTCAAAAGAAGTCGATGGTCAGGAGAAGTCGATGGTCAGTAGAAGTCGATGTCTAAATCTATGGTTAAACGATTTTGTGAATCATAAACATTTGAGTGGGAGTCTTAAGTTATCATCAATTGAGTGGGAGTGTTGGATTTATCACAAGTTTGAACAATAGAAAGTCGTTGGCCTAATGATTGAGCTATGAATTGAACTCGTGCTCAAAATTCTAGTATCAGGAACAGTCAGTTGGAACAGCAGAACAATCATGTCATCAAAATCTCATGTTCGCGGATGATGCACAGTTTTTGGATTTAGGTGGGAAAAGCAAAAGCATTGTAAAGCTTTACTTCGTAATTTTTGTGGATGATGTGGATTCTGAATGTCAGGCTGGTCATGGATTTTTTTTAAATGACAAAACATTCGCTAAATGTGTAGGGTAGGGTAGGGAAGCGTGGCTCATAACTCACGTTAAGGATCTGGTTAAACTTCCGGCAGAATGCATTGTTGGGAGAACCTTCAGGTATTCGAGTCCTACAAGTTTCGATCATAATATATAGATGGCACTAGGTTTGTCGGCACAGTAAAGACACAGCTTCTGGATCTTGTCATTAAAATCACTCTACTTTGACATAAGCCGGTGACGTACTAAACGCGCGGATTCTTCTTATGATGATCATTGTGAAGAGATGATGCTGTTATATACTAAGCATGGAATAAGTCTCTGACTGCTGTGAATGTTGAACGAACCAAAGACGAGTGCAGCATTCATATCAGTTGTAAAGTTTATACAATTCTCACAGACAAAATTACATACTTAAGAATGAAGAAGACTGAGGAAATATCGGAGGAGTAGAAGGCCGAACTCTTTATGCACATCGTCTAGATATAAATCGATTTACAAGTCCAAGAGTATAAAACATTTATTATGAAAATACGTGTAGCGCCAACGAGAATTATTATTTTTCTTTATTTACATTCACTTATATGTACTGTGTATATAGCGAAGTAGAAACGATCGTTAATTCATGTACAGCAATGTTTTAATATCATACTTCAATGCATGTAAAGCGTCACGTCACAAGAGGCTCGATTCTCACACAAGCCAATCGAAATTACACTTTGAAATTGACCTTTTTTTTAAACCAGAAAACCACAATAACAGAATTGTACTAACACACAGTAAACACACTTTAGTAATTAAGTTACTCTGAGTATAATAAATAGAAAGACGTTTGTTACAATGAGAATACATTTTATAAATAAGATTTTTTTTTAAGCGAATCATTAAAGGAATGAATGTAACGCAAAAAATGAAATTGCGAAAAAAAACATGAAACATAGATTTGTATCGTGGTAAGGTCAATTCAATCAATATTGATCATGACAAGCGTGCAGTTTTAGTCTCGTACGTTTTATGGGAATAAGAATGCTTATACCAACGTGTCTATACCAAGTCACTTATAGACAGTGTAATGTCCGTGTCTTGTCACCGAAACTCAAGTGGTGACATCTATGTTTTTTCATAGCTGAATTTACGTCTCAACATAGAACTACTCCCTTTTCTCAAGTGGCGTCATCCATGCTTTCATAGCTGAATACTGACAAACCTAAAACTAATGACACAATCTATTACATTGAAATTAGGGTTATTATAATCGAATGTTCTCTATTGAAGGATTTTGTACATAACGAAGCGAAAAGAGATGACTAAGGCGAGGGTAGGAACATCGATGGTCGGTAAACCAGAATGTTCTCCAATTTTTATGTTCCTTCAATTTTTTGAAAATCGACGATTGCGAAAACAAAATCATGAAACAGAGTGCGAAAAGTACATTCTGCGAAAAATCCCAGCCGTCCCAGCATACCTGACACCAACAGGAAGCGAGTTCAAGTCTCTAAAGCCCTCAGCAAATATAGATCGCCTACATCCCCTTATATCGAAGCGCAAGAGTCTCAGTCTAGTTGTCACGTCAACGCTAAGAAGCTCATAGAGATACGAGGGTTCCCCAGAATGAATAAGCCTGTAGATGAAAGCCATCGCACGAAACTTGTGATGCTCTTCCCACGAACAGCCGAGAAACTTATTAACGGCCGCCAATATGCCCCTCTTTCGCAAGCTATAAACGTGCCTCTCGACGTTGCGTCAATGTCATAATAAAATATTTCAAAATAATTATCGAAATGTGGCGTCAGCAGAGCTTTCGCCAGCATCAGCCTTGTCCTGAACGGTGTCATCCCCGATAGAGGCCACAAACTTCTAAGGAAAGCATAAATCTTTTGGATGATTATGTTCACATGATCACGCCACGAAAACTCAGAATTCATAACAAGTCCTAGAGAATGAGATAGTGACACCGCCAAGGGAGAGGTCAAATGCAATTACCTGAGACTTACCTGCATTAAGCGTAAGCTTATTAAAAATCGACCATTCAGCAACCCTCCTCAAGTCATCATTGATTCTGGCGAAACAGTCGACCAAATCAGCAGCTTCAAAAAACTTATAGAGCTGCGCGTCATCGGCATAAAGATGAGGGATCATAAAACGAATAGAGTCGGGTAGGTCATTTATATAAAAAGAAAACAAAAGAGGCCCCAGTATGGAACCCTTTACAATTCAAAGACTATTATGGGCGCGCATCCTTCTTTTAACATTAATGCAGTTTCTCATTTAGCCGGAGATTAGATTCGTATTGGTGTCGCAGTCGCTGACTCTTAGGCCCGCCAAGGAGATGTCTTATTCGTCCTAGCAAAGTTCCCCTCTGATTGAATCGAATCAATAAACTCTTCTTCGCGTACTTCTAGGCCAAACACCCGCAAAATGCTTTTTCAAATCTTCTTTTCGTGTAGAAATCTTTGTGAAATCCCCATCAGCTGACAACGTGTATCTAGTCAAGAGTTTTTGAAATCTTTGTTTTCGCAATAAAAAGGTTAAAGATACGATTAGCCTTTCGCTCCTCGAATTGAAATTTTGTTTGTATTCTGCCGTCATAAGGAAAAAATCTTCGAGAAAATCTGCGAAGATTTTCAACGAATTTTGCCGAAAAAAATGAAATTAGCGACAAAATTAAACAAAACAATCGCCGAGAATCTTTTGTTTATTAGATTGTGTCATTAGTTTTATGTTTGTCCGTATTCAGCTCTGAAAGCATGGATGACGCCACTTGAGAAAAGGGAGTAGTTCTATGTTGAGACGTTAAATAATCTATGAAAAAAACATAGATGTCACCATTTGAGGTTCGGTGACAAGAGACGGACATTTATTTTTTTCGGCGAAATTCGTTGAAAATCTTCGCTTATTTTCTCAGAGTTTTTTTTCCTCTTAGCAAGCATACAAAACTTAATACGTCACTCGGAAAAGCATTTTCGGTTCTGGTCCTTGTGACGTAAATAACTACAACATTATCACACGATATTGTGTACGATTTTGTGTATTTTGTCTCCGAAAGCCAAAAGTTGTTATTGAAGCAAAAGGAAAAATTAATTTACCCGGACCAAACAAGCTCAAACCAAACCAAAGCTCCGCAATTTCATTCATTTAGATTTTCGGTTTTTTAGAATGTTAGAACGCTAGTTGTCGCTAGGAAGGGAGAGAGGAAAATGGAGAAGATCTTGTGAGGAATGAATATCGGAATGAGTCGACATGAATTGATTGTTTCTTGTAATTAGAGTGCAATTATCGCACGTTTTCCAAAAACCGGCAAACGGTAGTACCGAAATTTTTGAGTAAATTTACCGGTAAATTATCGGTAATTCACATTACATATTATCGGTCGATATATTCAACTTTTATTAATAAAAGCTGCAAGTACTCTGCGACAAAAGTTGAACACTCGATTTGAAAAACAATAATTCAGAATTTACAGAAATCGTCCTCATCGGGTTCAGTTACCATGAAAGTTGGTGTCAGCCACTTGTGGTTCTTGGCCATATACATACATTTGGAACGGCCCATATAAGGATCATTCGGTCATAATGTTCTACTGTAGAAACGGTAGAAACCGATAAACAGAAATTTATTTACCGTTGATTGGTAATCGTCATAACCGGTTTTTATCGGTTTTTTACCTGTATTCATTTACCGGTTGCATTCTCTACTTGTAATTCTCAACCAGCAGCAAACAATTTCAATCCTTAGTGAGAAAAAGAATTTTGCCAGTAAAGTGCTTGATAGAGTCAATCCTATTCCATCATTGGGTTTTTGCCTTTTTTATTTTTCGTAAGCACTACAGTCGCATGATTTTATTCGCTGTTTTTGATTTTTGTTATTAAAAAAAATTGCCTCATGTGTCTTTTAAATTGACGCCTTATATAAAGCATTGAGAACAAATATATCGTTACTCGTAAACTAGTTTAGCATATTGGTAAATATTCGCAAAATGTGACATTGTTTAAGGTTTTCGGTATAAATTGCGTCATAAGAATTTATTTTCAGCTATTTTTTTGAACTCTTGAGTACAATGAATCGAGATAAGAGGCTTGGCACGTAGGCATTCAAACAATGCTGAACGTTATTTCCTGCTTGATTAATTATTGCATTGTTTTGAAAAAGAACGCCCAGAATTGTCTTCGTTGACGTTATAAATGATAGAATTGACTTGAGTTTAGAGACAGGTCCATTAGAGTAATATGTTCTCATACATTGTTCATATTTTCGCAAGAAGAAAGAAGACAATTTAATTTTGCATTGCGTCGTCATTATTTTTTGCTTGCATTGACTGTTAATCGCTACGTTGCGTTGGTAAAAGTTTGTGGATGAAATCTTTTCAGTCAGAAGAACTATGACCCGAACTTTTTCGTGGCTGAAAAATGGCTCCTCACGGCATGGTAGAACGAGGCGTTGTACAAGGTGAGACTGCAGTGTGAGATTTAAGGGAAGCCATCTACGTAGTTTGAGAAGAAGTGTTATGATGTGAGTGGGAGTAATGGCTTGAGGAGGGGACATGGCTTGAGGAGGGGAAATAATTTCAGGAGGGGATATAACTTAAGGAGGGGACATAACTTTAGGAGGGGACATAACTTAAGGAGGAAACATAACTTGAGGAGGGAATCACAGGTCATTTATTTATTGATTCCAATGACTTAAGAAATTAAACATGCAATAATTCTGTCCGTTAATCACAGTTCCAGTTATCGATTATTACATAAGCTGTTTATTTATCTATTTTTGCACTGATTTAAATTAATTCTTTGCTTTGCTAAACTTGAATATTCAAATCGTTTAGACATGAAATCGCGTCGTTCGCTAAATCGTTGAGATCGGTGATGTTGGCCGTGAAACGATGTACGGTACATTGGCTCAGGATGTGTTCCATTGTTTGGATTTCGTCGCATGAGCATTGTGGTGAGTCGACGAATTTCCAACGGTGCATTAGAAAGGTGCAACAGCCTTGACCGGTACGGAATCGATTCAGATGAAGCCACAATTTCCTAGATAGTTCCATTCCCTGAAGTTCGACGGTCGGATCGGTGATCAATTGTTTGTTGACTACATTCACTCCCTGCCACCATTCTTTCCATCTTGTTTTCATGTCGTTTATTTCATTGCTTTGGTGATAGAACTTCCAGAAAGGATTTCTCGATTTCAGTCGTGTGGTCGTTGGCGCAGTTTCGATATCTTTGAATAATGGTAGATTGTTGTTTCCTTCGATTTTTGAGTATTCCCGTAGATCTGCTTCTTGCCGTGTGATATGCGGAGGTGCGACATTACTGAGAGCCATTCTACTTCCGTTGGATGCACTGTTCCTGTGACGATACGTAGAGCTCTCTTTATTTGAGTGTCGACTTTATTCGTATGTGCACAGTTCATCCACACAGGTGAGCAGTAGTCTGCCGTGAACAGTACCATCGCCTGTGCTGTGATTTTCAAAGTTTTTCCTGAGCACCCCCATGTCGTTCTCGCTGGTTTTTGTACTATGTTGACACGGGACTTGAGTTTAGTTTTTACTCTTTCCAAGTTCGGACGATACGTGAGGCTACGATCTAAAACGATGCTGAGGATTGGGGTTGTATTCCACTGTTTCTCCGTTCAATGTCAGGTCCAGAGTTCGTTTCGCTTCGTGGTTGTTTAGATGGAATAGGAAATGAGCGGTTTTCCTTATATTCGGTTTCAACCTCAATCTTTGAAATAACTACCCATTGTTTCCAAATCTTCGTTCATTATGCTCTCTAACTGTTCAAACGTTTTAGATTGGCAGGCTAAAGCGTTATCGTCTACGTAGAACTTTCTTGAGTGAGTCGGTGGTATATCTATGGTATAAATGCAGTGAAAGAAATTAGAAAGTACCGATCCCTGTGGTAGTCCGTTGTTAAGCACGCGTTTGCGGCTGGTTTTTCCATTCACATCGACTTGAAAATTACCCACACCGTGTCATAAGTAGTCAATAAGTCAAGGAACACTACTGCGGTTTTGAGTCCCTTTTCACACCTTAGCTCGATGTAGTTGGTGAGCGCGAGAACTTGATCGCAGCAGTTTCTGTTTCTTCTGGAACAAGCTGCTATCGGAACTGACAACTCGATAACGTCTCTTATTCTTTGCAGTATAGCTCTTTCGAAGAGCTTGTAGTAGCAGCTTAAAAGTGAGATGGTCGATAGTTTTTCGCCAGGTGTGGTTCTTTATTTGGTTTGAGAAAGCCTGGAGCCTTTCCAGTTTCGATTTGTTTGATTCATTGGTTCATTGTGACTGATGTGGAGAAAGTTGAGTTTTTAGGGCTTCTTCTGAAATTCTAGTGCTTTTGTTGAGGGTCTACTGTTCCCTTTGACTTTTCTACAAGTTGCGAAGCGATCTGGTCCGGAGTAATTGGATGAACTTTTGGCTTTCTCTTTGCTTTCAAACTTAGACGTCCTATGAGATTCCAAGCTTTTCGACTCACAGGTCATGACGTGCAGAAGTTAAGACTTTAGAAGGGGTCATGGCTTCAGGAGAAGTTCTGATTTAAGGATGGATCATAATGTGAGGAGGGGTCATGACTTGAAGATGAGTTATGATTTAAAAAGAGGTCATGACGCGACGTGAAAAATAATCACAGCTTAAGGATAAGTCATTACGTGAGAAGGGAACTGACGTTCGGAGAGCTAACGACACAATTAGTGACTAATACACTAATTGCCAAAACGTGACACTTCTGAATACGTTTTTTCGATGACAACAGAATACGTATCGAATTTACATGAGTAAGTGCGCAGCACATACGCAGTAAGTTTTCAGAAAGGTGTGTACTCTCGTCAACATACTTTTACAATTGTAGGAGATGTGAGCATTTTCTATGTACATACATTCAACAAGAGTATACATAATTTCTGAGCAGTTTTGGTTAGAGGTTAAGTAATGTCATAATGTGAGGAGGAGGAGAGGGGGCGAGAGCAATTGTCATGATTTGAGAAGTGGACATAGCTTGGTGAGGGGCCATTCACAAGTGACGTCCAGTAATTTTGACAATTTTCCGACCCCCTCCCCCTACACCCTGGTCCGAATTCGTCCGGTTTTACAGTAGCCCCCCAAAATAATGACGTCTGATTTCATTAACCACCCCCCCTCCCCCAATGAAAAATGAGTTCACAAAAAAAATATTTTTTTATTGTAGAATGAATACTTTTGCCATTTTTATGTAAATTTTTCTTCTTACAAACTGTCAAAGAAACTACAGGAAAAGTCTGCGTTTCTCTCCCGACAAACTACCTCGGGCATGCTCCCAGTTATAAATTCTTGACAGAAAGACAAAACCACAAATTCTTAACCGGACGTCACGTTTCTCATAACCTCACCACACTCCCTCGTCCGAATTCGTCCGGTTTACCTTTACCCCCTCCCCCCTGACGACCCCCTCCCCCTAACGGTCTCCTCCGTCCTAACGGTCCCCTCCCCCCTAACGACCCCCTCCCTCCCCCTAACGACCCCCTCCCTCCCCCTAACGACACCCTAATGGCCCCTTAAAAAATGGAAATGACTTCAGTCAGGGCATGATCTCAGGGTGTAATTTGACTTGAAGAGGAGTAATTAATTGACGAGAAGTCATGACTTCAAGACTTGAGGAGCGGACATAAAGTGAGGACGGGTCATGACTTTCGGAGAGGTCATGTCGTGAGGTTGAAAAGACGTCCTTTTGTGAGGAGAGCTTATGACTTAATGAGAGGCAATGATGTGAAAGAGATTTGGGATTTTTATTACTAATGGAAAAGGTGATCTTGACAGTCAATTCTCCAATTCTAATCAATCTATTGGCTATGAACAAAATTTGCTAACAAATAGAAGTGCGACGTAAAAGTGGGCTCGCCTGTCTTCAACACAACGCACGTCTTTCATCACAAGATTCATTGCCATCGTAATAAAAAATGTTTGTAAAATAAGAAAAGATCAATGAGTGTAAATGAACACCGTAACGAAAAAAATTTTGCCAATTAAAACAGTTGAAACGAAACACCATTAATTGTTTTCGAAAGACACATACAAACCTTCTGATGTTTTGTAATCTGAAATGTTCATGTGATCGATTTCAATGTTTTGTGTTGATTGAAGATTACGGATCGTAGTTTACTTTTAATAAGTAATATGATAATTTTGATGACGCAGGCGAAACTACATGCACTACACGTCTGGCATAAGTTAGACCAGTTTTAGTCCTATAAAAACGAGTTTTATTTGCTCAGTGCTTCCATTAAAAAATTCTTAAAAGAAATCCGTAAGACCTACTGTTAACACCTACAACTTAAAATACGCAAATGAAGTGTAAGAGCGTCACTCTTAACAGACACATGATGCTTGCATCTCTTGGTGTTGTAACAGAACTGCTCGTATGCGGTGATGAGATGAAATGTCTTTTAAGGGTAAGTACAGGTAGTGTGAGAGCTGGGTAGCTATTACGACATGCTTTCTCTATTCTCTACTCTCACATTTAATATGAATGAAATGTAAAAAAAATGTTACTTTGTTCGTGTAAATGTGAGAGTAGAGAATAGAGAAAACATGTCGTAATAGCGCCCCTGAACCTAAAATGAAAGTCAAATCCAGGCCTAGGTGGAACTTTCGCTGTTAAAATCCCAGAGAGTAGCTATACCTTAAGATTGAACAGATTGTCTGCGAAGTCATCAGGATGTTTTAAAATAATCTGAAGTGGAGATTATGAGTCAGAGTGGTAGCAGTCAGAGTGGTAGGTACTATTCGCTGCATTAATCAGAACCTGGTCTTAACGTGTGCAAATTTTCACGTACTCTAACTCTATGAATTATTAATTTTTACGACAATCGTATCTTGGTAGTAAAATAATCGGCATTTTTTATGTATAATTTATTCTTCTACGAATCGTTTACTTTTATTTTTAAACTTCCTCTATCTATCTAGCACTACCGCGGCAAAAGAAAAACTTGAATTTCAAATCACATGTCATTTGAGGCATTCGATAAGTAAATATATAGCAAAAAATTAGCGAAAATTAGTTGTTGCGCAATGAAAGACTCAATTAAGAACTTGCGAAAATTATTTTTGTTCAGTTTTTACCAAAAGGTGTCAATGTATGAAACTTACGTCGAAACGAAATGAATACAAAAACTATAAGGCAAACGTGAATTGAACATTTACTCTCGCCACATTAACTTTCATTATTCTAGCATCAGTTGCGAATATTTCCCAACGAAACGGGAGTGAGAGAGCTGAAAATATTTTTTCTGTATACGTGAGAGTGTATTGGTTGTGACGGAAAATATTTTCCCATCACTTGGGACGAAAAGTTGCTTTCCGCGGTATGTGCACCAACACACTCTCACTATTACAGAAAAATATCTTTCGAAATACCCCAATACACACTCGATGTGTACTTTTCGCTTGGGCTTCGCCCCCGCGTACGTACACATCTCGTGTGTATTGGGGTATGTTGAAATATACTATTGTCACTAAATCAATTTTTCTTGTTTAAATTCTCGTTGCAATTTTTCACTAGGTTTTTTTTTGCGGATGACGGCAGAAATGTTATTAACTACAATAATGTTATGTTTGGTTAAAATATTTGCATCATTCGAAGCAGATCTTTAAAAACCTTACTTTTTTCACGGTCCACAATGGTCCACATTAGAATGTGTGTGAAATATGATTAGTTTTTATTCGGTTTTAATGCTCGACCGCTCATTTATAGAGAGAATAAACTTTACTATTTGGCTGGAAAGCCACTAAAATTAATCTTCATTAAATATTTGTGAAATAGAGAAACTCACAGAGTTGTTTGGAATGTCAAAAAGTTAAGTTATTAAGTTTTAAGCACCGAATTAATTTTAACGTCGTCGTCGTGAGTTTCTCTACAATTTTATTTCGAAATTGCACTTACTGTAAGCACTAATATCAGGGCAACAACGAAGACGCTGCGTGGACTTGAAATAAAGGAAACGCAAGAAATGCAAAAAAAAAAAAAAAAAACGTTGTCCGTCCGTCCGTCTGTCGCCAAGTTATCTCGATTAAGGCTTGACCGATTTTCAAAATTCTTTTTCCTGAAAGGCATTCGAAAGCGTGAGTTCGAGTTTTGAGATGGGCACTTTTGGGGCAAGGGCCGCCGAGCTAGGGCCGCTTAAGTGGTTTTTGGTCTTTCGTGCATAACTCGAGTAAATCTTATCCGATTTCAATAAATGTTTTTTTGATCGACAGGTCTACGAAAGTCCAACTGAAGAAATTTTTTTTAGTTTGGGTCCTTGGGCTTTAAAACGGAGCCTCTACAAGGGCTCTACGAATTTTTTGTACATAAATCGAGAAAATCTCTTCAGATTTTCAGAAATCTTTTTTTAGTCAATAGATCTACCAAAGCCCAACAATTTATGCAAAAAAATTTTTGAAATCGGGCCATTGGACTAAGGCAGGCCATAGGGCCAAATGTCTTTTTACTATAAAAACCGAGTAAATTCCTTCCGATTTTTTTGATTCTTTTTCTATTTCAGAGCTAATAGAAGGCCTAACCGTCCTCAAAAAAAAAATTTGAGGCCGAGGCCTGTAATTACGGCCCTCTGCCGGACCTAAAGGTAGGCCCTAGTCCAAAACAATTTTTTTCGCTATGTTGTAGAGAAAATTGAGTGGACCATTTTTGTGGTCGAAGGCGTCTCCTTAAGGCTTTAAGTCGGTCCTAAAGGTCGGCCTTAGCCTAAAAATTTTTCTTTGCTATGTTGTAGAGAAAATTGAGTGGAACATTTTTGTGCATGGAAATATGGGTCAGAGGATTCCCAAATATGGGTCCGAGGAAGGCCCAAAACGAATTTTCTACAATGCTTCTTCGTACGGGTTTTTCAATATTGCCATTTCGGCCATTTCCAATAGAGATGAATATGCATAATCAGTAATTCAATACAACGTAAATACATGCAACGGGAATCATTGCAACGGGATTCGTACGGGTCCGCCAAGCTTATGTTTCTCAAAACGACTTGAGCGATCACCCCAAAGTTTTTTTCCTCTGTAAAGTACATAATCAAGTTCGAAGATGAGCAAGTGGTTCCGGAGGTATGGCCGAAAAAGTGAACAAAAACATCGTTTTTCGAGGGTCGGTGAAACCTTTACGCAAATATCTCAGCAATTAATAGCAAGGAAATTGTTTATTTTGGTGTCAAATGGAAGCAAAGTTGTAGAGAATAAAATTTTAGAGAATACGTGTTTCAGGGTTTTGGCGTAAATCCCGGGATAAAGCAACTTCTAGAATTGGGAGGGATGACGAATGTCTATAAAACTACAGCAGTTTGAAAACTTCTAAAGGCAAAAGTTGGTGAAAATTACATTTTGTAGAAAAACATTTGGAGAAACTTCGTTGGTCCTCTTCGTGATATGGTGCAGGTGAGAACATTTTGGTCATCAATCTCAATGGACTCAGACCTACTTGGGTAGAGCTTTTGACATTACCTTGGGCAATTTCTATGGATCTTTGAAATTCTCATAGAAGAGCACAAAACATTGGATTGTTTGCCAATTCTATTCTGTTCGCCACATCTATTCTGATACGTACGGGTCTTTGCTTATGTTTTAATTTACAGTCAAAGTGTAATAATTGGTTTCTTATTACTTTTTGTCTAGTCTTCTGAAATACTTGCTTCAATAAATCATTAATTATTAATCTGAAGTAATATTTTATATACGTGAGCCGAAGCCGAGGTTAACATCATCATGCGCGAAAAACTTTCATTTTACTCAATATATTTTGTAATTTACTTAAAAGCGTCTTTGTCTTTATTGCAATTAATGCAATGACTTTTTAAATTACGTATAAAACGCGGGGAAATCAACGCGTTAACATAATTACTTAGTATTTAGCGAAAGAATATATAGGAAAAAGTAGTACATTACATTGAATCCTGCGAAAGTAATTCAGAAGGATTTTGTTCAGTATTTTGTTCTACCAAAGCAAAATTTCCAGATATTCTTTAGGTACAACGGACACCACCAAATATGGGGCTTCATGCTATGGAAAAGGGGATGTAAGTTAAAGACAAATCTGCAACTATGTCAAGAAGTAAATTCGACTGGTTATTAGCGTCGCGGCGCAGTAAACGCATACGCTCCGTATCGTAGACTTCGTCACTTATTGTGAAGTAGTAGCAGTACAAATATTTCAAAAGAATTTTTTGCGTTTCAAAGTTTGACATCAGATTTTTTGGAAGAAGGGACGGGGACTTGCGTTTCCCTTTTAAAAAGGATTTTTGTTGGGATATCAGTTATTTTGGAAGTAGGGACAAAATTTGGCGCCATGGGACTTCGTGCGGCTGGCATCGCCGGCGACAGCGATCTTCACTTATATACTGAAATGATAGCCTGCATTTCCTCCGCATACACAATGCATTGAAAAAATTTAAGCCACAGCGCTTTGCGCGGCTGCCATAGCTGGCGGCGGTGACGCCACATACCCTTTCATGATCCCGCCTTCACCTCCACCTCAATTCCGCCCACAATCTATGCTCACATTTGAGCCATATTCATTCAATAACACAAACACATTCTCTTTTGGGATTGATATGGCGCCTTCTAAGAGCCCTGGCCCCCAGACGAGGTCGGTGACCACATTTTTTCAAAATCTCAGATGTCGTAGAATCCCCAGCTGAAGCTCCCTGCAAAATTTCAGGAAAAGATATTGAGCTATTTTCGAGAAAATTCCAAAAAAGTCGTTTTTCAAACAAGTGCCAATGGAAACCAGAAATTAACTAACTAACGATGTTTTCATTAACTTTGGCTTCTATGAAAATGCACTTTTTGTATGGGAAATGATCATTTTCTAAAGGTCATATCTCCGGATCCACTGAACTGATTTTAATGAGTGAAAAGACCGGGAATCCGGCAGAAATATTTTCTGAGGGCGTACGTTGCAAGGGGTGAAGTCAAAACTAAGCAGTCTACGAAAAAAATTGTTCCTAATTTTTGTTCGTATGTGGACATGCGTCACGGGCGCATCGCTACCGCGCGCCTATGATTTATTTCCAACACGTTTTTGTGAAGATTCGGAAAATACAACCGTATAAGGAAAAACTCATAACTCAACTTATGCATAAGGACTCTTTTACATCGAAATCAAAAAATTTAGATGTGAACCGTATGACAATAATCTTCAAACCTGAAATGCTGCAATTTCTTTCGCCTATTCAGAAGTTTAATGGACTCTCAAGTCCATAAAAAGGGCAGTGCAAAAAAATTGGTACATCCACAACTTATTTCGACACCAATTTAAATATAAATTACGATTCTCGAGTTCAATTCTCGTTCGATGTGTGTGAAAAGATGAATGGAAATTTCCGTGAAGCTGTTGCATTTTACCAACCACATTATACTAATATTAATGCATGCAGAGAAGCTCACTTGATGTTGCAGCTCAAATTGAATGAAATGAAGTCATGCGACTATGCACCGAAAGTTTTATTTCATCTCTTTCGGTTTGACAATGCCTTGGCGCATTACCAGACCAAAGATATGTGCATTCCATACCTATAATTAGCGCAGTGAGTTTTTTCATTGCATTGGAACAAGTATTTCATACGTTGCTTATTTACTCGAATCTTTCACATCGATCGATCATAAGGTGAATAACGTTTGAAAAAGAATTCGAAAAATGTTTTGTTCGAATTAAATAAAGGACATTATGCTACTCCAAAGATTGCCAGCCAATATTAGTTGTGACTAATTTGAGACGAATTCGAGGGGAAATAACATTGGAACATTGGAAAACTCTGTTATTGTTTGCCCTGTCCATAATTGTCTCGTGTTATCTTCCCTTCTAAAGATCTACAGTTGTTTCACTGGTTTGACTTGAAATAATTCTAATTTCTACGAAGTTGTATATTCGCGCCATGTTGCATAGAAATTTCTTTTGCACTCAAGAGAAAATTGTCAAACAAAAAAACCATTCCGCTTCAAAGGAAAATTATTAAAAATCCTTCAAAAATGTTAGAGAAAACCCGAAACCCCTTGGGAATCCTCCGACTCTTTTCTTTTAGCAAATCGTTTTGCACCCCTCGACTCGTGCCGTAAATTAATTTTTCAATTCAAAATTTTATGTCAATTTCTGCGTTCTGATGAAAAAGAATTGATTTACCTTGAATATTCTGTCCTTTCTCAACACGAATAAGAGAATTTTGCGACTATCGGTGGATGCGGTGGTTTATTTGCGCACTTAAGTGTATTCACTCATGAGATTTAAAATCATGGCCCCACGGTAGTAAGGGGCCGTGACGCAAGTCTTACACGCCAAAAAATTCACAAGAAATTTTTTCGTAGACTAAGGAACATATATACAGGAACTTTTTGACTTCCCCCCCGAGCGACGAAAATTTTAGGCCGAAGTGCCTTTTCACTCATTAAAATCGGTTCAGTCGTTCCGAAGATATGAATTAAACAATTTTGCTATTTTGTATGGAAATGGACTCAAATCGAATATTTTTAACTAGTCAATTTGGTAAACTTTTCTTTCTTTCTTTCTTTATTTCTTTCTTTCTTTCTTTCTTTGTGGCAATTTTTGGCAGGATGACCCAGATCTCCTGAACTATGAGAGTTAGAAAGTTGGTTCCAAAGGCGAAGTTGTAGAGAATTAAATTTAAGCGAACACTTGTTTCAGGGTTTTGGGGAAATATGGCCCAATCCTGGTATATGGCCACTTCCATAATTAGGCAGGACGACCCAGATCTCCAGAACTATGAGAATTTGAAAGTTGGTTCCAAGGCGAAGTTGTAGAGAATTAAA
>CM055404.1:124886371-124982380 GCA_029228625.1 Pseudolycoriella hygida
GAACACGTGTTTCAGGGTTTTGGGAAAATTTGGCCCAATCCTGGTATTCTTACCTCTAGAACTATGGCAGCTAGAAAGTTGCTTACAAACTTACAAAAGTACTGATATCCGCAAAAAAACCTCTTACAGAGGAGGTGTGACGCAAGTCTTTATGTCTGCTTACAAAAGCTGTGAAATCAGAAAAATGTGACGCATTAATCATCTAAAAAAAGTTTAAAAAACAATTTAAACAAAAATCAAAAAGAATGGAAATAACAATGAAAATCCACAAAGTATCATGTACGGTCGAGTAGCCCGAGTTTGGTCCACTCTATTTACCCTACAGCTAAAGCCGCTCAACCTATTTTCACTAAATTTATTTGGTTGCTTTCCTTAGGTAATGACTTTCATTTAAAACCATGGAAACCAATTACCATGCTTGTTACGCAGAGATATATACGAAAAAGTTTCAGATACCCTCAAAAAACGCCGATTTTGACCACTTTTTTGGTCATAACTCCGGTTTCCGTAGACCGATTTTGTCATCTTCGAACTTGACCTTCCATTTTTGATTATATTTTAGGGAATAAAAAGATTCGGAGTCGAAAAATTTCAAACGTAGGCACAAAAGACTTCATGCGGCTCTAACATTATCGTGAAATATGGGTCACCTTTTAAGACACAGGAAACTTCAAGTTTGTGAATTGAACCCAAGTGTTAATTTTTATATTAAAAGTACTATTCATTCCTAACATTTCCCTTAAATTAGTTTGCCACTACCTGATGTCGTCGTCGCGGTCTGGCGCTAGGAAAAGTTGGGTACACTTTGTTCTTCAATGGGCTCCCATGATTCCGACAGCGTGCGGAAAACTCGAAGTAAGTCAAAAAACGTTCTCTGCGGACTATTCTGAACGGATTTCATTAAACTTGCCTGAACATGACTCCTACCCTTATACTAGTTTCATGCAATTTCGCAAAAGTCTACGTTTTTCACTGTTTTTGGGATTTTTTGACTATTTTGATTTTGCGGAACCCCTAGATCACTCCAGATTGAGTAGCCTCCATAGATACTTTTTATCAGGGACCCATTTAGATTCGTTTTAACGCTGGTGCCCCAAACTTTTCGACACTTTAATTTTTCCACACATTTTTGGACCACCCTACTGTATATGGAGTTTTGTTTACACCAAAAAAATTTTTCTCCAAAAACATTTTTTCTCCAACACCTTCGGCTACCATCGGAACACTTCGTGTCACCTTCGGCTACCATCGGAACACCTCGTCTCACCTTCGGCTACCTTCGGAACACTTCGTGTCACCAATTCTTCTCACTGATTCGTATAACTTTCCTGAAGAAACTAGACAGTTGTTTTCTTCTTGCATTCTTATACAGAATTTAGCAAAAATCCAAGTTGGCAGCCATTTTATAATGATACCAAAAAATTCTCCTGATGAAACTCTATAACTTTCTAGAAGAAACCGTATCTCTAAGTAGCGTCGTTCCGGAGCAAAAATTCGAAAACCGAAAAAGCATAAACGAAAATCCAAGATGGCGCCGCTATGACAGCTGGCAGCCATTTTCTTATGATCCATAAAAATTCTCCTGATGAAACTCTATAACTTTCTACAAGAAAAAATCTCTCTAAGTGTTATTCGAAAACTCCGAGCATTACTTAAAAAACTCTCAAAATTGACCACTTTTCCACATGCCACGGCTTTTCCCGAATTTTCCCGGAAAAACGGCTTATGAAATTTTTCATTTGGAGCCGAGACTGACGTTCTTTGAAAATTTCAGGAAGATCGGCTGTCTAGTTCTCGAGATGGAAAATTATTAATAGATAGAACATAGACAGATAGAAACCGGATTATATTAAAACCGGAAATCAAAAATTCGAAAACGGAGATAACTTGGCAGATAAATTTTGCAGAGTGGAGATAAATTAAATTAAAACGGAGATAAAAATGACCAAAAAGTTGAGATAAAAAAATCATTTTTGGAGATAGAAAAATTTGTTTTTGAAATAACTAAATTAATTCAGGAAATAAAAAATCATCCGAGAGGAGATAATAAAAAATTAAAACGCAGATAAATAATTCAATTATTGAAAGTAATAGAAAATCGAAAGAGAAATTAAAAATTAGAAAAAGGAGACATGAAGTTAATGGAAACGGAAATAAAATAAAATTGAAACGCAGATAAAACAATTGAAAAATGGAGATTATATAACTCCGGAGACAACCATTTCATTTTTCATTCATCTCCATTTCTGTACATTTTATAGCCGTTTTCTAATTTTATATCTCCGTTTTCTAATTTGTTATCTCCATTTTCTAATTTTATATCTCCGTTTTCTAATTTTATATCTCCGTTTTCTAATTTGTTATCTCCGTTTTCTAATTTTATATCTCCGTTTTCTAATTTTATATCTCCGTTTTCTAATTTTATAACTCCGTTTTCTAATTTTATATCTCCGTTTGCAAAATATCTCCGTTTTCAAATTTCTATCTCCGTTTCCTAATTGTATATCTCCGTTTTCTAATTTGTTATCTCCGTTTTCTAATTTTATATCTCTGTTTTCCAATTTTATATCTCCGTTTTCTAATTTGTTATCTCCATTTTCTAATTTTATATCTCCGTTTTCTAATTTTATATCTCCGTTTTCTAATTTGTTATCTCCGTTTTCTAATTTTATATCTCCGTTTTCTAATTTGTTATCTCCGTTTTATAATTTTATATCTCCGTTTTCTTATTTGTTATATCCGTTTTCTAATTTTATATCTCCGTTTTCTAATTTGTTATTTCCATTTTCTAATTTTATATCTCCGTTTTTTAATTTTATATCTCCGTTTTCTAATTTGTTATCTCCGTTTTCTAATTTTATATCTCCGTTTTCTAATTTTATATCTCCGTTTTCTAATTTTATATCTCCGTTTGCAAAATATCTCCGTTTTCAAATTTCTATCTCCGTTTCCTAATTGTATATCTCCGTTTTCTAATTTGTTATCTCCGTTTTCTAATTTTATATCTCTGTTTTCCAATTTTATATCTCCGTTTTCTAATTTGTTATCTCAATTTTCTAATTTTATATCTCCGTTTTCTAATTTTATATCTCCGTTTTCTAATTTGTTATCTCCGTTTTCTAATTTGTTATCTCCGTTTTCTAATTTTATATCTCCGTTTTCTTATTTGTTATCTCCGTTTTCTAATTTTATATCTCCGTTTTCTACCTTGTTATCTCCTTTTTCTAATTTTATATCTCCGTTTTCCAATTTTATATCTCCGTTTTCTAATTTTATATCTCAAGTTTAATACGATCCAAGAGCCAAAGTTTTATCAATTGGAAAATAAAAGGCAAGATGTTTACAGATGTTCCATTGTTGTCAAGGACAGTAACAGCTACACAGCTATAGCCCTACCCCAATTCTGTAACGAAGATCTTACTGTTAAATCCATAACTCAGTAACAAAGTAGCTTTATACAAAATGTATTGACCTAGTAGTCACACAAATTAGAGGAAATGCAGAATGGAATACTACTATCAGAGATGACAGACTTTTCAGAACAAAAAATTTGAAAATTCGAGAGCGGAGATAATTTGGCAGATAAATTTCTGAAAAATGAAGATAAAGTACATTAATAAGCTCAGATAAAAACTTATTTTAAAGCGATAATTAAAGTTATTTTGGAGATAAATAAATTTATTAAGGAAATAGGAAGTTATAAGATCGCAGATAAAAAAAAATAGAAATAGAAAAAGTGCAGATAATAAAATTTCGTTAAAGAGTTAAAATATTCGAAATTGGAGACACCAATTCTATTAAAACGGAGATAAATTAAATTGCTATCGGAGATAAATAATTAAGAAATGGAGATACTATAACTCCGAATTAAATCAAAATATCTTCGTTTTGAAATATTTTATCTCCATTTCTGAATACTTTATCTTCACTTTTAATCATTTTGTCTCCAAAACATTTTTGTTTTATCTGCGTTTTATAATTTTTTATCTGCGTTTTTAAATTTTTTATCTGCGTTTTTGAATTTTTTATATAGTCGTTTTCGAATTTAATATCTCAAGCTTATTACGAGCCGATAGAAACCGACAGATCAGAAAAAAAGTTTTCATAATGATGACGATAATAGAAAAATGTCATTTTCAAACCTCGATATCTCAGCCAATTTCCAACCGATTTTGATGAGTCTCTGGGCTCGTTTGAAAGCGGGCTTCCGAACCTAACCGAATCGAACCCAAGAACCTCGAGATTTTTGACATAAAGAACCGAACCGCAAAACCGAACCTAAACTTTAGAACCGAACCCTAGAACCGAACCTTTACAATTCTTAGTTCGGATAACCGAACCGAAGCTGAATTCGATCAGTTAAAAAAAAAAAATTAAATTAATTAATTTTTGATTTTTATGTTTAAAACTTCGAAAACGAAAAGATGTTTGCGTCACATTCAATATCGTCGTGTCATATTTGCAATGTATTTTTTAACGAGTATTTTTTTTCATTTAATCAAACTCACAAACACAAATGTGTTTGCCAATTCCGATTCGAATCAACTCATGTTATCACAGTATGTAATTATAATGCATAATATAGATCGAACACGAGTCGTCTCGCATGTCGAACGCGCATTTTCGACGCTCGATTTTGTATTTACTAAAAAAAGAGGCCGAACCAAGGCCGATATTTTAGAAAAACAGCCCAAACCGAAAGTTCGAAGACAATTGATTCCTGTGCTAAGTACAAAAAAATACTTTAGTTTTTCTTCGATTTTAAATGTCAATAAAATAATGAAACTAAATGAGGTTACAAATAACCGAACCGAAAACCGGTTTTGATTTGATTGAAGAACCAAAACCGGAACCGAACCTTTCACTTTTCTTTTTTAAAAACCGAACCTAGAACCGAACCGTTTTTTTATTTTCTTTAGAACCAGAACCGAGAACCGAACATTTTTTCCGCAGGTTCGGAAGCCTGTTTGAAAGCCGCTGCGACGGAGTTTGTTTTGTTAAATAATTTGGAGAAGGAGAGGGGAGAGGGGAAAAAACTCAAACGTTCGCCTATATATGGCTCCTTGTCCCAAAGGTTTTTGTATGGCGTTTTTTGAGTTTGTGGACTTCTTTTTTAATCTTTCGATTAAAATTTAGTATGTTAAATTTAAAGACGGGTCGTGAGTTTCTCTATTACTTTTTCATTCCTAGGACGGAAAACTGCTGAACAAAATTTCCGACATGACAAATTATTAGTTTTGTGCAAGGAATCAAATATAACTTAGCCGGCCGTGCAACATAATAGACAAATATTATTTTTGCTCCTCTTAAATTTTCTTAAACAATTAATTTTTTTAAATAGATTTGTAAAGTATAAATACGCACTATAAGTTCACATTGAAAATTTAACTGAGAAATTGAGTTACAGTCGGAGAAATATAAGTTCATTGCTAAAACAATTAAAACGTCGAAACCGTAAAACGTCGATGCCAGGTTATACTCGTCTGCATTTAACTATTTGCGACGTATACGAGTATAACCTGGACTTAACTAAATTAATTCTGAAGAAAACCAGTTCTTTAAGCACATGCTCGCTCGAATGATTTTTTCTCGTAATGACCTATTCTAGACGGAGTAACAAGATCAAACCCTCCTGAGTTATCCCGTTCAACTACCACTGATGTTGTTTGAATTGAGAAAATATCACGAGTCATCATAATTGCAAATTCAAAGTTTGCATTATGTAGTGTCTAACTCATGTTTTGGTGAGACAAATAATTTGAAACTTTTGTTTGAACTGTTTTGTTTTGAGAACTGTAAAAATAATGATTCAGACCAACCTGAATCATTCAGGTCGGAACCTGATAACAACTTGAAAAAATCAGGTCAATCAGGTTTCGGATCAGGTAAGGTCAGACCTGACCTGTAAGAAGCCTTTTGCAATCTAAATGTAAGATTATCTGCCCCTCGACCATTGGGATGTTTTTCACATTTCTTTCTGATTGAAAATTTAGTACGAAAAATGTACAAAAATAAGAAATCAGAAAGAAATGTAAAAAACATCCCGCTGGTCGAGGGGCAGATAATCTTACATTTAGAGTGCAAAAGGATTTTCTACGTTTGTCTGCCCCTCGCCGCTAGTGTTGATTTTTCTACCCATTTAATGCATACACTAGATGAAAAACCCCATCGAGAATGTGCGCTGCGTTAACTGGGTGTAATTTGAAACTTTTCAAATATTTGCAGCCCGTGACCTTAGACTAGAGAACAAAGTTAGGTGTAGGAAAGTTTTAAGAGAATAAACTTACTATTCGAAAGTTGTGGTCATGGAATGTTTGCATAAGTTTTCTATTACATATTTAACACGTTGCATCTAAACTTTTCGTTAAGTTTTGTCAATTAGTCATTTTGTTTCATCAATTTGTGAACGATAAAAATAGAGTTGAAGGAACAGCAATCGTGTTTCCAATCATGGCCATGGACCAGTGTATAACGTTTTTGCTGGAGTTTTTTTATCGAGATTGGGGGTACATCAGGGTTATGTAGTAGGTAGTTGCTAGGGGCCATTCACAAAGTACGCACACTAAAAAACAGTTTTTGAACCCCCTCCACTCTCGCTCGCAAGCTCGCATGTTTTCATACATTAAGATGTATGGCAGCACGCTTTTTTAGAACCTTCCCCTACCCCCTCAGTAGCGCGCGCACTTTGTGAATGGGAGATTCAGGTTGTTTGTGAACAATTTTCCGTGAGCTTGATCTGATTATGTCCACTGCAAATCGGAAGTTATTAAAACACACAACCACATGAATCGATCAGATGTCCCCTAAATTCTCCTTAAACGTTTCATAAATAAAGTGGATCATCTCGGTTGAGTCAAGTGGCTGATCACGCGTACTTTCACCCTACTACGATAACTATCTTTTCTCTCTGAAACATTTATCTTAAATATCAAACCATTGACTTCATAACATGTAGAGATCAGACACCTCGGTATTATTCAACAAGGAGATTAAAAAGAAAGACTATTTGAACAATGTGCAAATAGAGTCTATTCTATATATTGTTGGCTATTAGCACATTGTACACAATGTTCCCTTCATTCGTACTAATTCTAGTTTCGTTACCCAAAAACTTTTTGTGACGTTTTGTAAAAGGAAAACTTCCTAAGCTTCGTTACCTACCTAGTTTTTGTAGCACTTTTTAAAAGGAAAAGCTTCTTAGTTTTATTCGCCATCTCCTTCTTGTGACATTTTCTAAAAGGAAATATTCTCTATATTGAAGAGTCGTTTGTTAATGTTTCTCTATAAGGGTTTGTTGAGTGCTCAATATAACACTTTGCAATGAATGAAGAGCGTGAACTTATCGGTAAGTACTTTTAACTGAAGGAGGCTAATAAAACCTTTCCTTTTACGAAATTTCATAGTTTTGTTAGTCAACTAGTTTTTGTGACATTTCGTAAAAGGAAAGGTTCCCTACTTTCGTTAGTGCAAATAGCCAACAATATATAGAAGAGACTATTTGCATAATGTGCAAGGAGTGTTTTCGAATTAAAAATAAATCGAAAATGAGCAACCAACCATTTCTGCAATTTTTTCAACTCAAAAACAAACATAACCAAAGACCCGTACGTATCAGAATAGATGTGACAAATCGAACTGATTTTGCAAATAGGTGCGAACGTAGCAGAATTGCAAATTGTTTCGAAGTTTTTAAAACTATCAGGATTCGAATGACCCAGAGAAATTACACAAGGTAATGTCGAAAACCCTGCCGAAGTACGGCAATTGTAGAAGTGGATATATTCCGGGATTAGGTCAATTTCACTAAAACCCTCAAACACGTTTTCTCTAAAATTATATTCTAAACGACTTTACCTTTGGAAGCAACATTACAACTCTCATAGTTCTAGAGATATGAGTCAATCCTTCCAATTCTAAAAGTGGTCATATCCCAGGATTGGGCAATTTTTCCCAAAAATTCTGAAACACGTGTTTTTATTTTATTCTCTACAATTTTGCCTCTTGAAGCAACTTTCGAAATGTCCTAGTTTTGGAGATATGAGTCATCCCCCCAATTCTAGAAGTGACTTAATATCGGGATTATGTTGTTTTTCCCTAAAACCCTCAAACACATATTCTCTAAAATTTTAATCTCTACAACTTTGCCTTTGGAAGGAACTTTCTACCTCTTATAGTTCTAGTGATATGGATCATTCCTCCCAAATCCTAGGATTTTGCCATTTTTCGATAAAATCCTGCAACACGTGTTCTTTAGAATTTCATTTTCTTCAACTTTGTCTTCGAAAGCAACTTTCTAACTTCCATACTCCTGAAGATATGTGTCAAACCGCCCAATTCTAGAAAAGGTAATATTCCAGGATTGGGTCATTTTTCCCTAAAGCCCTGAAACAAGTGTTCCCTAAAATTTTATTCTCTACAACTTTGCCTTTGACAGTAAATCTCTACAAAATTTCTACAAAAAAATGCAGCTTTGTGAGATCAAATGCTTTCATTTGACACCAAAATGAATAACTTCCGTGCTATATTTTCTGAGATATTTGCGAAAAAGTTTCACCGACTCTCGAAAAACCATGTTTTTGGCCACTTTTTCGACCATATCTCCGAAAACAATTAACCGATTTTGCTCATCTTTGAACTTAATTAATGGGACCTTTCAGGGAAAATTTTTTAAATTTCAGGGAAAATTAATTCATATGTACCTTTCAGGAAAAAAAAAGTTTAGGGTGATCGGTGCAGCCGTTTAAAAAAAAATGACAGGGCTGGCAGACGGACATTTTTTTTCGCTGATTCGTCATCTCTAGACGATATTAAAAGCGCCCCCCTCACTCCCACCTCGATCTACCTCATGTTAGAACAAAATGTCTTATAGTAAACATATAGGGCCTTTGCACGGGTCATATAAGATTTTATCGAGAAATACTTATGTTGATTTTTCTCTTACCAAAACGAAGACAGCTGAGGGCAATGGTAGATGAAGCTTGTTGAAGAGGACGTACAATTTAACCGAATTAATTCCGCTTCGGCATTACGTGTCAAGATCAAGTTTTCAATATTTTAAATTATTAGAATAAAAATGCAGGTGTAAAAAACCGCTATCAATGTAAGGTTCGGGTCAACGTCTGGCTTTCAAATATGTTTATCTTGAGATCCAGACGAATGATATCATCCGATAAAATCGAATTGAAAGCAAATTGAAATATCTTGTCGCAATTGACGATGTTATCGTTATGATTTTAAATTTTGATTTCGTGGTATGATTATAGAGTGGCACAGTGACTTGTTAGTGTTGTCAAGAAAATCCACTCTCGGGGAAAGAAATTGTTAAAGGTTCTTACTTTTTCGAGCTTGTTATCGAAAATGCTGTCCGATTCCTGTTTCGCATTCGAAAATTTTTGACCGATTTTGCCCAAATTCACTTCCGTTATTATTTTCACAATTATCTTTCAGGAAAAAGATTTTGAAAGTCTAATAAGATTTACATGATTTATGTAAAAAAAATAGTAGAGAATCGTGGTTGAACCCAAAAGCTCAAAATGAAAAAACTTTTTTCAATAAATCGCCGGGGTTCCTAAACTTTTCAAACAAAAAAACATTTATAAAAATGTACAGAAGATGTAAAACCACTTAGGTGGCATTCGCTCAGTGGCCCTTCGTCCAAAAACTGCCATCTGCAATCCCAAAACATTTTTAAAATCAGTTAACTTTTACTCGAGTTAATGTGTTTACAGATGGACGACAGACGGACTACTCCCCCTCGAATCGACTGGTTACAAACGTAGTGGTAGAGTTCAAAAAGCTGAAATTTATGAATTTTACAACATTTTTAATTTAAGTGATGCTTTAATCTAAGTGATGGTACCATGGTACAAAGTAAGGCAGAAAGGTGCATCAAGGTGCAGTAAAGTGCATCAAGGTGTAGTGAGGTGTAGCAACGTGCAGTGAGGTATAGTGAAATGCAGTGAGATACAGTAAGGTGTAGTGAGGTGTAGCAAGGTGCACTGAAGTGTAGTGTAGTGAGGTGTACCAAGGTGCAGTGAGATGTAGTGTAGTGAGTTGCAGCAAGGTGCAGTGACATTTTGGATTTTATATTATACCGTCTATGTCGTGACAAAGAGGCACATTACCAGAATGAATAATTTCGGGGGCCCATACCTTCGTATCCTCTCAATTAATTCAAACAGAATTGATAGGAGAGGAAGATCGCACTTTAAATATTCGACTGCCGAAATTCTGAAAATGTTGATGGAGCGAAATCAGAGTGATAGGCCTTTGAAAACTTGTTTGCATGGGAATGTGCCTCTTTGTCACAAGATAGACGATACTAGCGCTGGTACCCGGCCTTCGGCCGGTCGTATTGGTACCCGGAGGGATCGTTAAACCAGAATCGCCTAAATTTTCATATATGGCCCATTCTATGCAAACTGCGACGCCTGTAATGTAAGGAACGGAAATACCGCCTTAACCGTAGGAGATAACGAGATCATTCGTTCGGCAGAAAATTAGATGTGACAATTTTGAACAATTTTTTCATAGAACACAAAAATTGGACCCTTGGGTGACTCAGGAGAAATTTGCGTTCCTTACATTACATATATTTGGAATGGCCCATATGTTTTTGCGCATTCCTTCGGTCTCTATGTCGCAACTCTAGGAAGGTATATCAACCTCCTTCATGCCTTCCTGTCGTTAGTCAAGGAGATGGTTTGTTCGTCCAGTGGAAATCCCCTATCTTCTAAATCTGATTTAGATGAATCTACAAAACTTTTATTTTATCTACACTTAAGTCTAGAACACAGAACCTGTACGTCCAAGATCCTCTTCGGTAGCCTGTCATTATCCATCCTTTGAACATCCGAGCTACAGCGCATACGGCTGACCCACCTCTTCCACCAAAGAAACCCCTAGAATTTCCACGAATAACGTCATTCCTGATATGATTATCGCACTATTCCCTCCGAACCGAATTGACCTTTTCTATATTCCTGAGAACCCTCATATCCGCAGTCCACCCAAATTTCACTACCACTCAAAATCATGTGCCTGAAGATTGATCCGTGGATAGCTAACTTTTCTACTAAGTCTTCAATTTTAACATTTTTCTGCAAATTGTCCTGCTTGATGATTTTGTCCATGAAAATTATGAGCTGAAGTGGAGAGAGAGCAACCCTAAGGAATGCCACCATTAATCTCGGAAGACTTGATGATTTCTCCATCCTCCGCGGCCTCGAATAAATAATTGAAATGGCTCCCAGCAAACTCATTGCAAACATTGCAGCAAACTCATACGGCATTGATGCCGTACTCGTTAAGATCCTCGAACAACTTTCGCCTTGGCACGCGGTCGGATACCTTTTCCAAATCGATGAAGCATAAAGATTTTCAATAGCCTGCCACTCTGAATCTCATACAGTACATCTTCCACTAAGTTCCTAGCACAATCTGTATCTAAAAGTACACTTGCGTACACCTTACCAACCACGCTCAACAGCCAACACCCCTGTATTTACTAAAACCTTACGGTTGCTTTTCTTCTAGTGAATTAAAATCTCCAATAAACTTTACTCGTGAATAATAATTTCTCCTGAGCTACAGACGTTAGTATCATTGCAATCTACTGCTACGATTTGTTTAAAAATACAATTGATGTCTGAGAAATATATTTGCAGCGTCTTTTTTGACTTCTTTAACAACTTCCTTACACCAAAGTGTACCAAGGTGCAGCGTTGCGCATTGCAGTGCTCCGTGACGCACCGAAGTGCATCGCAGTGCACCGTGGTACGCCGTAATGCATCGTAGTTCACCGTAGTGCAGTGAGGTGCAGCTAGGTGCTGTGAGGTACATCTAGGTGTAGTGAGGCGCAGTGAGGCGCAGCTAGGTGCAGCAAGGTGCAGTGAGGTGCAGCAAGGTGCAGTGAGGTGCAGCAAGGTGCAGTGAGGTGCAGTGATAGACTATTTTATATTATAGAGAAGGTAGCAGTTGTCAACATATCACAATCCTTTTATAAATACATCAAATTCTTTTTCAGAAATATAAATCGAAAAAACGCAAGATATCAAAAATATTTAAAGAGCATTAACTCTTCCTCAACCAAGCCTCAGATCAGATGAGTTACTATGTACTTCATGTGGGGTTCGAAAAGAGTGTCGTTAACCGGTGCTGTTAACTGCAGGGAGTCGTAAAAAAGTTCGAAAACGCATAATTTGTTTCTTTGTTTAATTTTTAATGTTTAATGTTTAATGTTTAATGTTTTAATTTGCATAATTTGTCATTGAAAATGAGTTATATTTAACAGAATATTTGAAAATTCTTCAACTACAAAAAGCATTGGCTAAAAAAAATGGATTTACAAATAGTGTGGAACAAAGAAACTTTTAAGCTTTTTACAAAGTTCAAACGATGCCCCACAACATCGTGCCTGGCGCTAAGATGATATCGATGAATTACTTTCCCATACGTTGGATGGACCACTCCTGTTGACACAGTGGACATCGATTGTTCTGTTTCACCCACAATGACATGCAGCAATGATGAAATGAGTGATTACACTCTCCCCAAACGACCACACAGTCTTGGCGTCCCAAAGAGTCCTTTTTGCATTCTGCTTGGCAACGAAGGCATGCATCTGAAGATAAAAAAAATTGGAATTCAGTTAAACGATAAATTCATGTTGGATGAAGCAAAAAAAAAACTACACGTCATTTACAACAACTCAATTGACTTTTCATATATCCCACTGACGCTAAAAATAAAGAAAATATTCTACTTTCGTTTTGTGTTTTTCTGAAAAAGCAGTGGGTTCAGTCATGTGAAAAATGTATTTTCCGAAAATACAGTAAACACGCATAAAAATTCTTCCGGAATTCTTACGCGTCACGACCGTAAACAATTTATTTTATGTGCACCTCTAAATAACAATCCGAAGGTTAGAGTATAGTAATGTTACTCTAGTGTTCATCATCTGGGAAGTGATGGTCGATGAGTTTTTCTGTTCTTCCTTAAAGGTCTATTATTTCACTTGTCACTTTAAGGGGCCATTCACAAAGTACTCATGCTAAAACAGCAGTTTTTTGACCACCACTCCCACGTATATTTTCGTACATTAGAATGCATAGCAGCACGATTGCATGATTTTTTCTTTTTTAGCGTGCGTAATTTGTAAATGGCCCCTAACTCTTCCCTATCAAATTTTTGGCAATTTGAATAGTCTTTACGTTGTTCACATCAATGTCACTGGTACATTAAGTTCTGTCTACGCTTTTTACAGGTTTCGTACTACTGTGGTTGGCATTAACTAAATAATTTACAAATCTTATCTGTGTGGTGAGTAAGTTTGCCTACAGGTAGTCCTTTTCAACTCGAAATACCTGTACTGCCGTCATAAGGGAAAAAAACTTCGAGAAAATCAGCGATTGATTTTCAACGAAATTCGCAAAAAAAAAACAAATTGGCGGCAAAATTTAACAGAAGATTCTCGGCGATTGTCTTGTTTAATTTTGTCGCTAACTTAATTTTTTTCCGCGAAATTCGTTGAAAATCTTCACTGATCTAAGTTTTTTTCCTTATGAAGACAGTGAGGGAGGTGTAGTCAGCGAAGTTTTCATACAATTTACATCACCAGGAGAAAAATTAAGGGCCAACAATAATCAAAAAATGGCAATTTTTAGACCCCAACACAAATATGTAAGGGAAAAAATTTTTAAGAGTTTACACTACGTACTAAAGAGCCATCTGGTGGAAATTTTTCAACTAATGAAAATTTGTATGGGAAAAGTGGCACTTTCCTGTAACGTTTTTCTCTGAAAGTCTTGATTGCAAACCAATGCTTATGTAATCATTACATACTTTACCTATTTATAAAGGAAATTGCGGAAACACTTTTGAAAAAAACATTCTCATTTGCTAGAAATGTGAATTCCAATATTTCACTTCAAAAGTCAGTTTTTTCAGCTTTTCTAGTTAATAAACACTTCGAAATGCATAATTTTTTCGACCAATGTGTTTGCTCACTTAATCTTTAACTGAGTAATTCATTTAAATCACAGAAAACATTTTCTACGATTTAGAGATAGATAAAAACTTTTCGAGTTGATACATTTGCAAATATTTCTAATCGTCAAATCACAATAAAGATGGCGGCCATTTTTATTTGTATTCATCAACTCAAAATTTTTTTATCAGTTTCTGACTCGTAATGAAAAAATTTTCCGCAATAGGTAAAGTTTGCAATGATTACATAAACCTTGGTTTGCATTCAACACTTTAAGAGAAAAATGTTACACAAAAGTGTCACATTCCCATACAAACTTTCATTAGTTGAAAAACTTCAGCCAGGTGGCTCTTTAGTACGTAGTGTAAACTCTTAAATGCATGGAACGTAAGTTTTTGTCAAAACTCCCTCACCCGTCAAGAACTTACTTTATGGATGGCCCCTTACCTGTCACAGGTAAAATTGTTTAAACCTTCTGTCAGAGCCAACAGTAGACCTAGTACCAATATCTATTTCGCAGAAATTCTTATTAAACTCGACTGAAATGTACAACTTGTAATTTTTGATTGGCAAATGACGATTTGTGGACTCATCGTATATGAGATGAAAAACTGCGCCATCTAGGGGCTGTTCATAAATGACGCCACGCTTGCTATAAAATCCATAAAGTTCATAACTCCAAAATGGTCAAAAATTTTGCTTATAGTACTCCGGCTACCCCCCCAAACACACCCCCTATTTGGGGGGGTAGCCAGAGTCCTATAAACAAAATTTGTTGTATTGAACGAATTATGACCTTTTTATGGATACTCATTTTTTATAGCAAGCGTGACGTCATTTGTGAACGGCCCCCTATACGCCATGCAAAGCCTTCTATAGACGTCACAGGTCGCAGTTCACAAAATTTACCACCAAATCAACTCGGAAAAATACACGAATTAAAAATATGTGGCACTATCGATTGTTCGTGAATGTTCTAAAGGTCAATGTAGAATCTATAAACTAACCGAAATATTTTTTTTGGTGTAATAAAAATATTGTCTGTGTTATGTGCACAATAAAAAATATGTTGTCGCAATTCACTTCAGATTGTTAAAGCATAAATTAATATCAATCAGTTCCAATTACAATAAATAAAGTGGAATCTGAACGAGAACTTAAAATTGGAAATAAAGAACTAATGAAAACAAATACTGCAATACGGTGTTGATCTTCTTTGTGTCGTTGTTTTATTAAAAGAAATTCTACTTATATTAGGCTCTAATTTTTTTTTTGATGTTATTTGCGGGCGCCTGTGAATAGCCAAAAAGTATATGGATATAAGAATAAGCAATAGCAAATTAGCGATAGAGTGAGGTCAAAGAAGTTGATTCCCCTCACTGCCCTAATTTGCATAAGAAACTTAGTGTAAAAGAGACAAAAAATTTTGTATGGACTTTTACATAGATTTTTTTTCTCTCTTTCGCACCAAGTTTCTTATGCAAATTACGGCAGCTCAGACCTTCGGTTTTATGAAAATGGTTGCGTTCGAAGTAATCAATTGAATCTTTATTTGGCGCGAAATTCGAAGTTTTGTAAAAATCGAAATTTTTAAACGTTGTTCAGTTTAATTTTATCCGCAATTCATCGAAGGAACGCAACCATTTGTACAAAATTTCGCGTCAAATAAAAATTCGTTTGAGTACTTCAAACGCAATCATCGCATAAAATCAAAAGATTTTAGTATTGTGTAAATACTTTCAGTTTACTGTCTGTAGGTGCAGCTAAGTGCATTGAGGTGCAGCTAGGTACAGTGAGGTTTAGTGCTTAGACGGACGAAAACATAAAGTAGCTATCGCTACTTAAGAGCACGTCGCAAAAATGTGAACTCTCGAATTTGCGATGTTTTTTTTTAAAACAGAATACTGCATAAATAACAAATTTTTGAAAATTATAGCTCATGTGAGAGGATAACTGTTACACGAACAAAAGGTGAATCCGAATTCAAAAAGCTTGTGAATGAAGGTCAAAAGTTGCTCTGAGAAATCATCGCATTTCAAGTTCATTTGCGATGTTAATAATAATAATATAATAATCTGCCTTAGCAACCCATGAAGGGTTAGGGGCTAGATCATTATTTACTAGTTTCGCTACTTTTTGTGGTTCTACTATTTGAGATCCTTTCATTACCAAAGTTTTTACTGTGCCAGTGGTAAGCTGTGCGACAAACCCAGTGCCATCCATGAGATGTACTAGGAACGAAACTAGTAGGAGTAGAATACCAGCACCTCCCAACAATGCCTTTCACCGGTAAGCCGTACGATGGCGCTTCACTCAACTTCACATGCCTTGAACCGATTCAATTAGCTTTGTTTTGTTTACAAATCTAACAATCGGAACAAATCTGTCTGCGGCTGAGTTTCGAACCAACGCACTGGCAACTCGATCTCATAGTAGCAAGCAGACGTGTTAACCACTACGCTATCGAGTTGTCATTTGCGATGTTATTTCAGAGCAAATTTGTACCTTCATACTTAAACTTTTTGAATTCTGATTCACTTATGGGTAAGACTCATCCACTCACAGTATATGAGCTATAATTTTGAATAATTTGTTATTTACGTAGGATCCTGCTCTAAAGAAAACATCGCAAATTTGACAGTTCACATTTTTGCAAAGTGATCTTAATAATTAGACTGAAAATTTCATGCATCAATCGTGATCTCAAGATCTCAGTAATCTTTGAGTGTATTTGTGTTTAGACCCGTACGAAGAACGAAGTTTACCACGACGTTTGTAATCACCTCAATTCCGACCTGGGAGTAGGTGGGGAGCATCGATCCTGGTGCTTAGATGACGAATCAACAATAAAAACGTTGCCGTCCTTCTGTCACCGCGATAACTTGAGTAAAACTCAACCGATTTTCAAAAACTTTTTTTCCCTGAAAGGTAATCGAAATATCTTTTATGGGATTGAATCTGGGCACTGTTGGACCAGGGACCGCCGAGCTAGGGCCGCTATGGTGGTTTTTGGTCTTTTGTACATAACTCGAGTAAATCTTTACCGATTTTCAAAATTTTTTTTTTGTTTGAAACATCTGGGCATGGCCGACAATTTATGGCACAAACTTTTTAAATTTGAGTCCTTGGAAATAGCTAGGACACTAAGAACGAGTCTATGCTATGGCCCTACGTGTTTTATGTACATAATTCAAATATCTTTTCCGATTTTCATAATTGCTTTTTTAATCGACAGGTCTCTTCCGATTTTCAAATTTTGTTTGATCGAAAGGTCTAGGACTGTCTTCCGTTTTATGGCAGAAAATTTTTTGATTAGTAACCATTGGACTCAGTCAGGACCCTAAAACTGAGTTTCCACTAGGACCCAACGTGTTTGCTTACATAAATAGTATAAATCCTAACTGATTTTGTTGACTCTTTTTGTCTATAGAAGTATGTGTCCGAGGCATATCCTTATGGCCTTAGGTCGGTCCTAAGTCTGCTCTAGACAAAAAAATGGTTTTTCCCTATGTTGCAAAGAAAATTAAGGGAAATATTTTTGCCTATGTAAGTATTTGGCCGAGGCCACTCCTGAGGACCCTAGGTCGGCCCTAGACAAAAAATGGTTTTTTGCTATGTTGTAGAAAAAATTGACATGAACATTTTTGTCTATTTGGGGGTCAATTTTGTACTTTCGGAAAGCCTCGTTTACGCCCTCTCGGCAATTTCCAATACAATTTAATGTGGACGTAATTTCATACTTTTAAGGGGTCATTCACAAATGACGTCACGCTTGCTGTAAAAAATGGGTATCCATAAAAAGGTCCTAACTCATGCAGCACAGCAAATTATGTTTATAGGAATTCGGCTACCCCTAAGGGCGTGACAGTCATTTGTTTTGATATTTGCAAGTAATATTCGACGTGAAGTTAGCTGCAGTTCCGACCGAAGCTAATTTCATTGCAAAAAAATCAGCTGATTTCATTCATAAATTTACCAAAATCAGCTGACTTCATTGAAAAGTTAAAAAATCAGCTGATTTTTCTGCAACTGCAACTAACTTCATGTTGAATATTAGGTGCAAAGATTAAAACAAAAGACTGTCACGCACCTGGCTACCCCCAAACAGGGGTATAAACAAAATGTCTCACCAGTTTGGAGTTATGAACTTTGTGGATTTTATAGCAAGCGTGACGTCATTTATGAACAGCCCCTTAAGAGTTAAGGCAATATTTACTTCAATTCGTTCGAGTCTTTTCGTAACATCAACTCTGTTTGCCACATCTACTTTGATAGGAAAAACTTAAGATTTCTGGTCAGGTGTGGGAGGGGGGTGGTAGGTAGTGGTAATGATTGGGGACCACCCCACCACCAATAATCAGTAGTCATTTGGCGGCGGTCACCTCTCTGGAGAGAATGGGAAGGGAAAACATAAAAACAATTTTTTTCTTTTTTTTAACTTTTTTAGTACTAGGAATTGTCGGGAAGTGCTGGGTAGGGCTTAGTAAGGCTGAATAGGGCTGGATGAGTGCTGAATAGGGCTGGATGAGTGGTGAAATGGTGTTGGAAGAGTGGAGAAAGAATGGAAATTACCATGAAAATATATTGGGCCCTTAAAAGAGTCTACATAAGGCAAATTGGGCGCTCTAAAGAGTCTACATTAGGCAAATTGGGCGCTTTAAAAAGAAATTTTATCGATAATGTAAGCATTCACTGAGTGGACATCAATTTTGTGTGCACTCACCCAGGATACGCCGCGTGGAGACTGCTTACTTGTAACCCATTGGCCCTGAAAAGGGCCTCTTCTTCGTACTGAGATGGGGACCTCTCGGTTCGTCTCTACCGAATCCCTCTCAGTACCATTATATCGAAGCAAGTATAATTTGTTGCTTATTTGTCATAGATCTTTTGCAACTCTTCTTGCAATGCCCAGAATTTGTTTTTCTTGTCGCTCGATGTACTCCGCTTCACATTACGAGACAATTATACGCCAGCTCGTTGAGCAAATGCCGCATACCGATATTTATATTTCAATGATCCCATGCATGGTGCAGAGAGACGAAGTCGTGCATAGGCTGTCACCTATCTAGATGATCGCATCAAACCAAAAGGAGGATGAATAGTAAACGTAGTTGCTTTGGTATTATGGTACTGAGAGGGGTATGGAGTCTGTAAATACTTCGGTAGTGACAAACCGAGTGGTCCCCAACTCAGTACGAAGAAAAGGCCCTTTTCAGGGCCAATGGGTTACAAGTAAGCAGCCTCCACGCGGCGTATCCTGGGTGAGTGCACACAAAATTTATGTCCACTCAGTGAATACTGACATTATCGATAACATTTCTTTTTAAAGCGCCTAATTTGCCTAATGTAGACTCTTTAGAGCGCCCAATTTGCCTAATGTAGACCTTTTAAAGCGCCTAATATATTTTCATGGTCATTTTCATTCTTTCTCCACTCTTCCAACACCATTTCACCACTCATCCACCCCTATTCAGCCTTACTAAGCCTACCCAGCACTTCCCGACAATTCCTAGACTAAAAAAGTTAAAAAAAAGAAAAAAAAATTTTTTTTTCCCTTTCCATTCTCTCCAGAGAGGTGACCGCCGCCAAATGACTACTGATTATTGGTGGTAGGGTGGTCCCCAATCATTACCACTACCTTTCACCCCCCTCCCACACCTGACCAGAAATCTTAAGTTTTTCCCTTTGATACGTACAGGGGACCCGCATATGTTTTTTTCGTAGTGTGAGTATCGACACGATGCAGACAGATCTCTGGTTGTAGTACCATTCTACGTTCATAATGGAATGTACAGTATAGATAAATTTGGCACTACCCTGCCCGCCCGTGTTCAATGATAGGCTTGGGTATCTTTAGGGTCGGGCTTTTCATGCAGTGAATGGGTGGGTACGGCAGTTTTCTCGATTTTTGAAAACACCGGGCTGGGTTCGAGCTGACAAAAAGTCGTGTCCTCTAAGTACAGCAGTCTTTCATATAAAATTCAATAAATCTAAGATGGAGGCTATGCGATACCAAAAATTTGAAAACTTATTGGTTGGAATGTTCAACGCAGTGTTTACAGATTCAGCAGTGTCAATAACCCAATAAACCAAATTCTTCCGATTGGAAAATCGGAATAAAAAGGAAAAGCTTCAGAAAGCTTCTTTTGTTCTTTTGCCTAAGCTTTTCCTGAGGAAGTGCGTTTTTCAAATCGGAAGAATTTGTTAATTGGGTAATGCTTGGGACTAAAATTTAGATATGAGTTAAAAAAACGCCTTCAAACAACACAGTACAGATAGAATATAAAATGTGTATACATTCTGCCGTGGTGAAACTATGAATTTTTCACATCAGATCAGTCAGGTTAATTTTGAAAAAATTTAAGTTCACGTCGTGTGTCGAAATAGTTCTGGTTTCAATATTCAAGTTCAAGTTAAGCATTACGGCCTGTTACGTTATGTATCGTTATCTGAGATACAAATTTTATTTGAAGAAACCTATGCAATTTGCGTCACATGCCAAAAAACACCTTTAACAAAGTAAAACGAAAGTAACTTTTATAAGCGCCGAATGTTTTTATCGGCGTTCAGATCTGCTAAGATAAAATAAAAAAATTTCGATTAACGTGCAGGTCTATGAGCGAGCATTATTGTAAGAGGTAACAGGTTGTATTGCAAACAAACTAAAGCAAATAGCAAAATCGGTGGTAAAACTTCGACCAAAAACAAGTTTCTTAATATTTCAATAAACTTATCATCAGCTAGTGTTGTGCGAAATTTTTGATCTTCTATTTTTAGACCATACAAAATTGTTGGCCACTTGAAAACTATATTCGAAAGTAGAACATTTCTTGAGAACCGCAACTAGTTGATTTGCGAGTTTTCCGCAAAATTCCCAAAAATATTTATCATGAACATGATTTCCGTAATTGTGATAAAGAAACACTTAAACGAAATTATTGTCGAATTACAGCCTAACACGATGAAATATGAATTGCGTCAAGATATGGTCTTTTATTTATGGTATAATACGCAATAAAAGTTAAAATGATGTAGAGTATTTGCGTGAGCTTAACGGAACCTATGTCAGCGATTTGGGTAAAATTGTGCGTGTTCGGAAGAAGGTAAGTTCTGTAAAAAAAAATAGATACGCAACAAGTGATGATTCACTAATGAAGACAAAGGTTTTTCTAAGAAAATTTTTACTCTGGAAAAACCGTTGATTCGAAACTGAAAGCTTTTTCGGAAATTCGAACTCCAAACGCTACGTTCAAAAATGAACAAAATTGGTCTTGTTCATCAAGGGTCGAAGGACCAAATAAGCTTTAAATAAACATGAACAGCTAGTAGATTGTTCGCAAAAATGCAAAGCTACAAAGTAATATCTAAAAAATCCGTCAGTATGAGACAAAAACCCACTTATTCAGGCGGAATCCGGTGCCAACATAAATCACAATGTCAAAAGAACAGTTTAGTCTTCCATTCTCTGGATTGACAATTGAAATTGGATATGAGAAAATATTCGACAAACTCGTCGTTCGGTTCAGTCTTAAAGGTCAAAATTGTAGAATTTTTTATTGTAATGGCCTTCATCGAAAAAAAATCTTTGGTATTCCTTCGATTTAACCAGTTAATTGTTGAAATGTCTAGTCTACAATTTATTTTCATTTTTCAACTATTCATTCTGATTAATTTTCGAAAGAAAAGACTTGAATGCTTAGATAGTGCGATACATGAGTGCTGAATAGAGATGAGCGGGTCGACCATTTTTCGAAACCCGACCCGAACCGAACCCGACCCGATAAAATTTTTCGAAACCCGAACCCCAATTGTTTCAAAACCCCACCCGGACCGAACCAGACACTCAAATTTTTCGAAACTCACAACCCAAATTACTTCGAAACAGAAATTATTTCAACGCCCGACGTCTGCATTCTTCACGGACCTTAGACTAAAACAAAATTCGTGTAATTAAAGATGATAAAATTTAGACGAGTTTTGTAAAATATAAAAAGTCAATAAAGGATTGGGACCCGAATAAAATGATACAACAACCCGACCCGGACCGAACCCGATCCGATAAAATTTTTTGAAACCCGAAACCCGAACTGTTTCCAAACCCGGCCCGGACCGAACCCGACCCGATTAAAATTTTTGAAACCCGAAACCCATGAACCCGAAAAAAAACAATTCGGGTTCGGGTTCGGGTCGGGTTTTTTGAAGTTTCGGGCAACCCTCTCACAACTAGTGCTGAAGTTCGGGTTTAAATTTTGAATTGGTCTCGGGTCGGGTCGGGTTTCACATTTATTAAGCACGGGTCGGGTCGGGTTCGGGTCGGGTTTGGGTTTAAATTTTATATCGGGTTCGGGTCGGGTTGCGTTTCGGAAAAACTCGACCAGCACACCTCTATGCTGAACCCTATTCATAATGAAGTTACCTGTGAGTTCCGTACTGACATACATAAAGTACGTACGCACAACAGGCCCACTGGAGGCTTAGGTGCGGGACTTCGATCCACCCTTTCTAATCTACATAAAGTACGTGCGCTTTTTAGGGGGGTGGGGGTTGACGAAAGCATACGCTACATATATTTTGATTGAAATGTTCATACATTTTCGTATACGAGGGGGGAGAGGAGCCTCTCTTTAAGATTGAAATTGTAAGATGACAGAAATAAAAAGAAGGAATTTCGTCATCTACAGATCACCAGTCACTGAATTGAATTGAAATGCCAAAACTGAAGTAAATTTCACTGTGAATAGGATTCGTACAAATTTCATGGTGAAGTTGGATGCTAGTTCGATTTATCTGTTTTGGCATTGGAGCTATTTTTGATTCTTAGAGTTAACGTTGACGTCGACTACGTTGACAGTTTGACAATGAGCTTTGGGAAGTAGCTATTAACGGGCCTTTGAAACCATTTTCGGGTCGCCTCAACTTTTTATTCTGAAGCCGTGACTGAAGAAAAAGAAATTCTAACACATTTTTCACCAAATTTCTGAGGATGGTATCTAAGTCTACGTAATAGATGAGGCTTAATTTACAAAGCGTCTCTAATGTCTAAATTTGTTACATGTAATGGAAAAACATCGCATGGCAATTTGCGATGTTTTTTTTAAAAGAGAATCCTGCTTAAATAACAAATTATTCGAAATTATATAGCTCACGTACTGTGAGAGGATGACTCTTGCACAAATAATAGATGAATCAGAATTTGAAAAGTTCAAGTATGAAGCTAAAGTTTGCTCTGAAATAACATCGCAAACGAATTTGTAATGCGATGATTTTGGAGAACAACTTTCGATCTTCAAACTTTTTTAATTCTGAGTCATCTATTAGTTGAGTAAGAGTCAGCCTCTCACGGTACATGAGCTATAATTTTGAATAATTTGTCATAAATTTACGCAGGATTCTGTTAAAAAAACATCGCAAACTTGACGGTTCACATTTTTGCGACGTGGTCTTAACAGCTCTGGTGCTCTGTAGCGATATTTTATTAAACCGTTATTTTCGACAATAGCAAATTAGTTGAAATTATGGTTTATCCATAGATGATTCAGAAACAAGAATAATTCATGCAGAATATTGGGCGCGGTAAAATATCTAGCGCAAGATTTGTATGAAAATTCAGCATGACAAAAAATAAAAATAATTTTGTCAAGTTGGGCTCTACGCGAGTAATTAATTTAAGAATGCGATGTTCTTTAGTCCTTTTTAGACCAAATTTAGGCTTTCGTACTCAACCGTGCTGAATTCTATTATTTGTCTAAATATTATTTTCCTACAGTAAATAGTTTGACGGTTTGACGGACAATAGATTTTTGTTAGTGCCATCTTGTGTCAAATTATTCAAGTTTCAAATAAAAATTCAAATGTCGAGCGGACTAAAAGTGTCTATTTGGAATGGTTATGACAATAATCTCTTGTGAGAGTCATCGCATTTAGAAAAAATTATTTTGCTGAAGCGCCCTCTTCAAAACTTCCTTCAAATACATTTCCTGAAGCTTTCACGCTTTCTTATAGGATCTAGCAATCGAGGATTGTTTAAAGACCAAGTTATTTAAATAACAAGGGGCCTGGCAGACATGCGCCTTATATATTCACAAATTAAAATCAATTCAGCGTTTCAACGTCATGTAAAACATTCAATTCTAGCCAATTGACAGATGTAAATAAACAAAAACAAATAAATATAAACTGGACACAGTCCAAATTAAAAGAAATTGTTTTCTTCAAAAATTCTTTTTCCTTTTTTTTTTGTTGCGCTCGCGTGACATTCATGAAAATTTTAACTATTTTTAAGTCTTAAAATAGAAAGACGGAGCTGTTTCGGTGACGTAAAAGAGATTTTCGTTCTACGCGTTTTTTAAATTTATTTCGCGAAGTATGTTATTATATTAATTCATCACTTTCGTTGATGAACTTTTTGTTGAATGCGCAAATAAAAAAGACTTCATCATTAGACGAACGTTTGAGTACTTTAAATGAGTGCTGAAGTCATTCTTTCGACGTGGATTTCTTATATTTAATTTAATTTATAAACGAAAGTAAACAAACAATACGGCGACAGTTATGTCTACATTATTTATTTTTCTTTCGATCCAGTTTTGAATCGTTAGTTTCGGAATTTCTCAGTTATTTTAATAAACATTCTTAATGTTAAATGTTTCAAAAACATTTGTGAATTGCTTTAGTAAAGGAATTAAAATCAGATTGAAAAGACTATCTCGATCAATCAAGAATGTGACATTTTATGTCCGTCTATTCGTCCATTTGTCTGTCCGCAAGGGTGGCACTTCAAAATCCGGACACAAAATCCGTATAATAAAAAATCTGCCTTACTCGAAATCTCCCCTTTGCGGTGCATAAGGGGCAGAGCCCCTGGCGGGTTTTGAGGGCAGAGCATCATGCAACTAAGTCCACTTGCAGGGCGGAACCTAGCCTAGCTCGCCGCAGGTGTACAAAAGCTCGCCGCAGGCGCAGGGGCGATGGAGCAGAGCCGCCCTACAAAACACAACATTAAACATATGCAAGGGACCCGTACGCATCAGAATAGATGTGGCAAAAATATTTGAACGTTTCTAAGTAAATGTTGCCTTAACTCTTAAGTGCATGAAATTACGTTGCAAGAGCACGTTGCAAAAATGTCAACTATCAAATTTGCGATGTTTTTGTAGAATATAATCTTGCGTGCGTAAGAAATTATTCAAAATTATATCTCATGTACTGTAAGAGGATGACTCTTACACGAATAATACATGAATCAGAATTCAAAAGGTTTGAGTTTGAAGGTCGAAAATTCCTTTAAAAAATCATCGCATTCCAAGTTCATTTGCGATGTTTTTTCAGAGCAAATTTGTACCTTCATACCTAAACTTTTTGAATTCTGGTTCATCTATTATATGCGTAAGAGTCATCTTCTCACAGTACATGAGCTACAATTTTGAATAATTTGTGATTTACGCAGTGTTCTAGTCTTAAAAAACATCGCAAATTTGACAGTTCACACTTTTGTGAGGGAAATATTGAAAAACCCGTCCGAAGCAACGGCGCTAAGAACCTCTCCAAACCCTTAAAATAAACCCAACATTAGAAAAAAATGGAAAAAATTTGAAAAAACAAATTGTACTAGGCCCTATCTTAGAACCGCCCTAGAGCACTTAGGAGAGGCCTCTGATCCATACTTTCATGAACAAAAATGTTCGCTTTTTTTTCTCTTATCTTACACTCGTAGTACTACTTGACTTCTTCAAAGCGTTCGACAGAGAATGAGATTTTATTACATAAGCTCAGCACCAAATTTAACTTTTCTTCCTCAGCTATCTCCTTAATTCGCAGCTACCTGACAGACCGACTCCAAAGTGTCTCGATTGGAGACTATTTATCAGAACTTCTAGAAAATGGGTTGGGTATACCACAGGGCTCCGTACTCGGCCCTATTTTGTTCTCCCTCTACATAAATGACCTTATGAGTCGTCTTAGTTGCGTTGCCCATCACATGTTTGCTGACGATGTTCAGCTTTTCTCGTCGTTCCCGGTTGATAGTGTTACTGTGGCGGTGTGGAACTCACTCGTCCTGAACGCTAGCAAAACCCAAGCCATCATTTTCTCTGAAAATGGTACAAGAGGTCTAAAAGATCCAGCTCTACTGTTCAATGGCGTCATTATTCCATACTCGACGACGGCATTAAATCTTGGTATTACTGTGGATCAGAAGTTTATATTCAAGGCGCATGCTAAGGAATTATGCTCGAAGGTGTTCTCACGTACTCGTTGGCCACCTTTTCCCTATGAAGACAAGGCTAACGTTGGTCAGAGCGTTTATTGTGCCACTATTCACCTATGGTGATTCAGTGTATTCGACGAATCTGCAGTCTGGTGATATCGAGTCCATCGGAAAAGCCTATTCTGCCTGTGTTCGATTTGTATACGGGCTCAGACGTTTTGGCAGTGTTGAGGGTTACAGTAATCGGATACTCGGTTGTTCGATTATGGATTATTTGAGGTATCGGCAGTGTGTCTTTCTGCACAATTTGATCCTTAGCAAGACACCCGAATATCTCTATACTAAATTGAAACGAGGGCGATCCACTCGCACTCTATCATTTCTTTTGCCGAAGAATAAATCATTACAGTACAACCGCTCATTTTTCGTACGGACTGTCTCGAGATATAACTGGCTACCTTTTGCTATCAGGGGACTAAACCCAATCAAGAGATTCAAGAAGGTGTACTTGCGTTACGTCTGTCGTTAGGGTAGGGTTGGTATTGGGAAGTTCGTCTTAGTCCGCCTTACGATCAGGATTGTCAAACACATCGATTTTTCTTAATGATTGATTGATGAGCTGAGGAAAATATCTACAAGCGACGTATGAATTGTGTTTATAATATACACCGGCGACGTATTTTATCCACAGTGCACGTATTACGAACGCCGTCCACGTATTATGTGAGCTCATAACACGTTGGTGACGTATGGCATACTACACAATTACTTAAGTAAGGTTGATAATACATTCACCGCGTATATAATACGCCGGCGGCGTATATTATAAACACAATTCCTTCGTCGCTTGTAGATATTTTTTTTTCCGCCGCGTCGTCGTCACCAATGCACTCGCACGATACGATCAAATGAAGCTGATAAATTCGCGGCATTATCAAGCCGTTTGAACGACAAAGTAACAGATCACAGTGCTGAACTGATGTTTGATTACATTTTAATTGTTTACTTAATTAAATTCCTTTGAGAAAATTGTGGTTACAGATTTAAAGGCGGCTGGCGGTGGAACGATTTTAGTTGCTCGGCGGCGGTGCAATAGGCTTCATTCATTTTCATCGGCGGCGGCGGCTAACGTTTTACGATTTTTTCGGCGGCGATCGGCGTCGGCTGACGGGCGCCAGCGCACGGGTCTAACGTTCATTACGAAAATACTCGTTAAAATCACACCCACCCAACTGATTGCGAATCAGCTGATCTGATGAAACAAAATGAAATAACTTAGCACTGCAGATTAGTCGAATTTGAAGAGCAACGAATAGAAATTTATGTTGATAACGCAAGCTATCAAAACTCGATATTTGTTAATGGACTTCCGTTGTTATCTTGCAGAATGAAACATAATTTTCTTGTAAGCCGGTCGTCTCATTCATTATAAATGAAATCCGTTGATTTTATCAATCAAAAGTTTTGCCATATTGATAACAACTTTTTATCGTTTTTCGTGCATTCATGTGTGAGAATTAGCATCACATACATAAAAAGAAGATACGAATTCTAACATGAAATCACTTACTAAGAAATTGTGAAGTCCGTTTAATTACGAAAAATGCGTATTCACGGCTTGAACAGGTTTCGGCTCTTGCACTGATAGTGCTAAGCCTATTCATATGATCGATGGTTTGTATGATTCAAATGTACGATTCATTTTCACTGACTACGATGCCTCAATCATGTAGATGATTTGAAAGAGGCCCCGAAATCTTCAGTAATTTTAGAAATTCAAAGATTCTTCGATGCTCATTTTTGACATCCATCCCATCCTACACTTATCAAATTTTGAAATAATAGAGCTGAATGGAAGGTATCAGAATAACGAGTATTGTATGACTAGACGTAGAATGACGATGTTGTAAAACCTACAAATCTCTTCATTCCATTATCTGAATACTTAGTGCTTTTACGCATATTATTATCAACTCAAACGTCATCATGCCCGCAGCGATAGCGGACAAAACTCAAAAAACGTCATACAAAAACCTTTGCGTCAAGGAGCCACAAGGAGGACGCAAACTTTTTAGTTTTCACCCTGCCCCCCTTCCCCTCCAACATTATTAAAAAAAAAAAAACTAGTTGTAGAGATTGGTGAGTAGAATTTTTTGTAATCCGAAGAAAATGGCTGCCAGCTGTCAAAGTGACGCCATCTTGGATTTTTTTCTATCTTCTGAAATAGAGTAGCTAGACAGTTGGTTTTTTCGGGAAAGGTGTAGAAATTGATGCGGAAAATTTTTTTTCGGAGAAATTTTTTTTTCGCCAGACCCAACGACGAAATAATTTGTCTGCACTTTCAGTATTTAAATTATAATGCACACAAGCAAATGGTGCGAAACTTTGACGCAGAAAAGGCTTGATACTGCCATAAATTTAACAATTATCAATGGAAAACAGGAAATTTGTTTTCTATACAAAAATTCTCTTCATTTTTTCATTTTTCCACATTTCCATAATGGCAATGCGTTAATTTAAATGCGGTGAGATCCGAGTTTTCTGATTGGGAGTATCTGGATTAGGAATCTCAGACATTTTCATGAGTTCAAAATTACGCGGAAAATGGAATAGTCGGAGATTTTTTTGATCCTTAAAAAGTGAACTTTCTTCTTTCCTTTGGTCACTTAAATCGATTTTACAATAATTCGGCGAATCTACCTGTGCACTGGAAACTTTGAAAGGGGCATGGGGGGCTAGGGGGTTTTCCAAAGATCTCCCAATTGTTTTGAAATCTACTCGTTGACATTTACTTATCGCCAGAAATTCACACATTTGTAACAAAAAGCAGCGAAATGTCGCTAAGGACCTACCTATTCACCCCTCGTACCGATTCACCCCAATTTACCTTACACTAAGGCAATTTACAGAATCTACAATCTAACGAATGGCTTTGTTGAATAAAAGTAATCAGCAAATATGTCATTTCATGCAACTGAGTCTAATTTATTTCTACCGCAGAATTTCGTAAGTAAAAATATCTGTGTTTCATTATTCGGTTAACCGGTTTTTAATCGTCGCTTAACCGATTACAAAATTGCTCGATTAACCGGGGAGTTGCGGGAATTGTGAAAAGTTAACACAGCGCTGTGTCTGCAATCCGTATAAGGGATCAATGCAGAAATATTACGAATAATAATGTCTACGATGTTTAATAGTATGAAACTGTATTATTCAGTGTCTAATACGCAACTCGTCGTATGTCCTGTAAATTTATGCAAGTTGCTGTAACTGAACCCAACCTCTCACATACATTTCCAAATTTATGTTTCGTGTATTTTACTTGAGACCGTTTAGGATGCGTGTAGGCTCAAAAAAAATTTCGTCGACGGATCAAGTGATCCGTATTTTTTTGCGTTTTTTTTCAAATTTACGTACGTTTTTATATATTTTTTTAAGTACTGAGCTGTATTTCTTGCACATTTGCCACATTTGTTGTGCCAGTCTGCTTTTTTTATCGAAAAATTTCTTCTGATTCGAGAAATGTGGACATGTGTTTTCACATTTCCACATTTGTTTTCACATATGTGAGTCACATTTGCCTCGCAAATGTGAAATTTTATTTTTTTCAAGTGGCACATTTGTCGTTTCCGTCGCACATTTGCCATGGGTCAATGCACATCTGAAAACTTTGACAGTAAATGTGCTGAGATGCGCTCGAAAACGCCACATACATGTTAGGCAAGTGGTCACATTTGCAAGTCACATTTCGGCGAATTTGCCGATTTTGGCAAATTTGCCTGTTTTTAACACTCAAATGTGACTACTTAACCAACCTGTATCTGGCGTTCTCGAGCACATCTCGGCACATTTATTATCAAAGTTTTCAGATGTGCATTGACCCATGGCGACGGGAACGACAAATGTGTCACTTGAAAAAAAAAATTTGTGAAAACAAATGTGGAAATGTGAAAACACATGTCCACATTTCTTGACTCAGAACGAATTTTTCGATGAAAAAAGCAGACTGGCACAACAAATGTGGCAAATGTGCAAAAAGTGCAGCTCAGTACTTGAAAAAAAAGAAAAAAAAGTACGTTTATTTGAAAAAAAAAACACAAAAAATACGGATCACTTAATACGTCGACGAAATTCTTTTTGAGCCTAAACGGCCGTACGTAAAATTCACGAAACATAAATTTGGAAATGTATGTGAAAGGTTGGAATCGACATAGTGCTAAAATTTTCATAATTTCGCAGATTGTTTGTTTGCAGACAAACATATCCGCTGAAAAGAGAACGTTTCCACACATTTGTATTTTCGAAAAACTTTTTCAAATATAGACGATATTAATGAACTGACAAAGTTCAGTAGTATTTTTCACTGAAAAGTAGCATTTCCCGCAACTCCCGGTAAACCGATAACCGGTTTGCAATCACTAGTCATAAAACTTAGATAGCAAATATGTCGCACATTGAAAGAACATACCCGATGAGCATTGCACATGATTTGCTGTTGTATGTACCATGTCGATTGCTTTGGTGCACATATAATACACGGTGGAATCACCGACGATTCACTAATGAAGCACCGATAATTTACGAATGAATCACCGATAATTCACTAATGAATCACCGATAATTCACTAATGAATCACCGATAATTCACTAATGAATCACCGATACTTCACTAATGAATCACTGATAATTCACTAATGAATCACAAATGAGTCACTAATGAGTCACTAATGTTTCACTAATGTTTCACTAATGTATCACAAATGATTCACTAATGAATCGCAAATAATTGACTTATAAATCAGAGATGATTGACTAACGAATCACATATGATTAACTAATTAATCACAGATGTTCACTAATGAATCACAGATGATTCACTAATGAATCACATATTCACTTGACGTTAGTCAGGGTCTTACGGCCGAATTAGGGTCGACTTTGTCCGTGTCTCCGCGTCCGTGTGTCCACGTCCGTGTGTCCGCGTCCGTGTGTCTTTAGATACCAATCCGAGTCGTAGTTACAATCTTACAATACAATACAATACTTTGAGTTTTTCCCCCTGCCCCCCTGCCCTTCTAAATTATTTTTAATGCTACGTCGTAGCAGCCTTGACGCATCAGAAAGTTATCATCAAGTGTCAAAAAGTTGTCAGCAAGTATCAAAAAGTTGTCAGCAAGTGTCAAAAAGTTGTCAGCAAGTCTTAGAAAGTTGTCAGCAAGTCTTAAAAAGTTGTCAGCAAGTGTCAGACAGTCTCATAAAGTTGTCAGCAAGTTTCAGAAAGTTGTCAGAAAGTCTCAGAAAGTTGTCAACAAATGTCGGAAGGTCTCGAAAACTTGTCAGCAAATGTCGGAAGGTCTCGAAAACTTGTCAGCGAATGTCGGAAGGTCTCGAAAACTTGTCAGAAAGTGTCAGTTAGTCAAAAATTGTCAGACAGTTTCAGAATTTTGTCAGCAAGCCTCAGAAAGTTGTCAGTAAGCGTCAGAAAGTTGTCAGCAAGTGTCAGAAAGTTGGCAGAAAGTGTAAGAAAGTCTGACAAAGTTATCAGCAAGTCTGAGAAAGTCTCAGGCAGTACTCAGCAAGTGTCAAAAAATTGTCAGCAATTGCAGAAAGTCTCAGATCATTTTTTCCATGGTAGCATAGGCCGCAGAGCTCGCCTTACAAAGCTTACAAAACTACTGATATCACAACAAAAAAACTTCTTCGAAGGTAAAGTGTGACGCAGTAAGTAAGTCCACTTTCAAAATTATTGATATCGTCAAACGTGACGCTTTCGCTGATGATTCACAATAGAATTGCAGATGATTCAAGGTGAATCACCGATGATTCAAGGTGAATCACCGATGATTCATCAATTCACAGTCATTGGAGTCACCGATGATTCATAGTGCAATCACCGACGAATTATAGGATAATCATCGATGATTCACAGGGGAATCATCCATGATTCACAGGGGAATCATCCATGATTCACAGGGGAATCATCCATGATTCACAGGGGGGAATCATCAATGATTCGGTTATAGTGATTAGAATTTGAGTACACTCTATCGCTGCTTTCCTTTACCCATTTCAATGGTTTATATTGTTTATCTTGAGTTCTAATTGATATTGTTCTGTCTTTTTTAAGATCTTATATTGAAAAATTGAACGATTAATTAAAAAAAACCTTTTCGATTTAGCGTCATGTCATTTGTTACACGAGTAAGTATTATCTGCAAGGTCACTATCATCCTTGTCAGACGAGAAGAATCTTCCTTGTTAGACAATTGCTCATAAATTTTGGAAATTCATTGAAACCCTGCTCAAGGAAGAACTTTACAAGTTCAACAACAAAATGAACGACACTCTTACAAGTGAAACACGCAATTTTATTATCAATGAACACGTTACCAATTTTGAAAATAAAATCGAATCGCTTATTCGGCTAAACGCAACAAATAAAAAACACCTTGCACCTCTTGTATTGATACACTTCCTGCCAACCAATAAAATCAAATTTTATTTTCGAAGTCCACGGTTTCTTTTTTTCATCGAAATACTTCATACGTGTAGCGGTAGCCATATACCAAACCTATGTAAATGTGCATACATTTTGTTGTTGCACGAAATGAATTTTAAGTTCAAAAAAAGGAGCCCCGTTAAATGTGACCAAAACTTACATAACAAAATGTTTATAAATAGAAGCCTTGAAAATAGATATAATTAGACAAATAAGAAATTGTTGATGAATGATCGAGAGTATACATCGCTTTTGAATTTTGAGCCACAAATTACTTTGAGTTGAGCGAAAAAAGAAGGTGTGACTAAATTAGCATGTGAATAATTTAGTCAGAAAGACGAAGTGCCTTTTCTACGAAAGAAAAGATAGCAAAACCATACATAATACGTAACGAGAGTTCAATATTTCGTCAGAATTGAGAAAATATCAGTTTGTCAAACATTTGAGGATAATCGAATCATACAGTTGAGAGAGAAAAAAGGGACAGTCATTCTGGCGCCAGATAACCTCTTCAGTCGTTCCAGAGCAAATAAAGGAATGCAAAACTTAACAGCATCGCACAACTACAAAGATGGAAAGTTTTGATGCAATATTACCGATATGTTGCTCAACGTAACGGTCGATGGTGTGTGATACAAACATAAAATAACGACTTTTTATGGTTACATTCACCTACAAAAAGTTTTCCATACACAACTCAAAAATGGCTTGGTATAAATTTGGAGGTACAGCAAATATAACGAAAAGGTTTTTACCAACATACACGAGGCAAATTTTGAGGGCTCGCCGGCCGTTCCACGTCATAATTTACTTCCTATGTGTTTTCAGCACACAAAGATATACGAACGTCTATATGCGAATACACATGTTGGATATGTAGAACGTGACTGTATAACACTTGCCTTTGATGTTTTACCTCGATGTGGTAAATAAACCATTCAAGAAAACGAAACCGACCTTTGCTTTTTTATTATTCGCTACGTCATCATATTGTCGTGTGGTCACATTAATTTAAACAAGTAATCGGAGTGTCTCATTAAGCAGCGACTGTACGGAAAACACGTTACTTGAAATCGGAGACATTTTAGAACCAAACTAGTTATTTAAGATCTCATCGATCCTAAATTTGGCTCACCCGCCAATACACTAATCCAGCAGTATTTGATGTATCACCCGATATTTAGGCACACTGTAAGTCACTAAATTAAGAAAGAAAAAGGAAAAAGGAAATTATTTAAACGTGTCGAAAAAGACGAAAGAAATAATCGTCATGACACCGTCGCCGTCGTCAACTGAACTTTATCAACTATGTAAAAGGAAAAGTTTTTATGCGAGCTGCGGGAAGGAAGAATGTAAAGTAAATAAACAGAATAGATGTGACAAAGAGAACAGATGTTACAAGAAGGCGCGAACTAAATCTAAATAAATATTGCCTTATGAAATTACGCCGACATTAAAAGGGCAATAATGAAAACCCTGTCCGAAGCAACCAACAATGTAAAAAACTCTTCCGAAAGCACAAAATTGATCCCAAATAGACATAAATGTTCACCTCAATTTTCTCTACAACATAGCAAAAGAAATTTTTTGGTCTGGGGTCGACCTTAGGACCAACCTAAGGCCCTAAGGAGACACCTCGGACCAGAGCCTATTATTTGGGAGTTTTTTTTATACTTTTTTGGGAAATTTTGATTTCAGTCACTCACAACGCTCATAACCGGTTGAAAACAATGCCATTGTGTTACATTATCCGATACGAGAAACATTAAGACTCAACTGAAACAAGAGTTCGCTGAAGTAGAAATGCCGGATGACTCGATGGAAGCGCGTTTCTGCTTCGAAAGAAGATTTGAAACGCAGTTTCCCAAGAGATCCGAATGGGAATCAGGTACGCTTTCAATGGAAGCGGATTCTGCAGTTTACACGGATGGATCAAAAACTGATGAAGGGACGGGTGCAGGTGTGTACTCAGAGAACCTGAATGTCAAGAGTTCTGTGTGTACACGCCACCGTTCTTCAATCAGAAATTTTTTGCCATCTGTGATAGTTCAGAGAGAATGCTGGAAGACGGCGTGAGAGGTAAGAGAATTCTGATCTGTTCAGACAGTGAATCGTCTATCAATTCGCTGTCGTCAGTTAAGATTTCATCCAATGCATCGAGACTCTGGAAAACCTGTCAAGAGACAATGAAGTTATATTGACATGGGTACCAGGACACTCTAGGAGTACGAGAGAACGAAAGGGCTGATGAATTAGCAAGAGAAGGTAGTAGCTCTACATTCATCGGACCAGAACCTGTTGTTGGTAATAGCGCAGGGCTGATCAGCTCTTTGGTGAAGAGTAGAACAAAAAGGAACCATAAAGATGGAACGCTCTCGAGACATGCAGACAATCGACGGAATTTTTGGCGGGATGTGACGCTAAAAAGACTGAATTTCCGCTCTCAGCAGAGCGGATTTACGTAAGCTTGTTGGGATCTTAACAGGTCATAACAGCTTGGGATATCATCTCAGCAAGATGGGTATCGTTAACGATCCGACTTGGAGAGGTTGCGGCTTAGAGCCAGAAACAGCAAGACATTTTATATGCGCTTGCCCTGCTTTAAAAGCTCTGAGAACGAGGCTTTTAGGGGACTTCTACTTGACCCCTGAAGAGCAGTTAAAGTTAAATTTAGCTGATGTGTTTTCCTTCATTACAGGTAGCAAATGGCTAGACGGAACCGAAAGGGGAATCTGAAACAGAAATGTTAAGACGGAGGTACAGTACAATAGGTCCAACGAGGATTGGTTTCAGTGCTTTTGATCTGGCGCATCTCGTCTTTAAGAGAACTGCAATAATTTTGCTCAACAGTATTTAGTGTAGTTTAAGCTGAATTTTGTAAAAGATCTAATTTCCAAATAAAACCAAACCAAACCGATACGAGAAACATTAATTTGTTCTACCCCTTTCTTGTTGAGCGCTAGGAGGGCCTTTACTAGGGTAGCCCTAGCGCATATCTCAGCCATCACACTTCGCAGAAAATACAAATTATTGCCAAAATGAAGGTATTGGAGCCTAATGAAGATTGAAATTTAGAAATAAAACTTTTGCTGAGCAGACAATCCAAAATTTCGAATTTTCAACTTATCTGGAAAGAGATGCCCTTCATCATAAAGTTTACTATTAAATTATTATTTGGAAATTTTTTGTGTTTTTTTTTGGGAAATCTTGAGAATTTTTGGGAAATTTTCGGAAAGCTTAGAGAATTTTGGGAAATAATGGCCATGCCTCGGACCCATACTTTCATGGACAAAGAAGTTTGGCTTTTTCTTCTCTACAACATTGCATGAGAAATATATGTAGTAGCGTAAGCTGGGCCAACACTTAGGACCCTACAGCCGAATAACTCAACCAATTTTCACTAATTTTTTTTTTGTGATTTCTGGAAGTCCATATCTTTCATTCAAAACTTTCCTCTTCCCGTGCTAATTTCGCAGAGACATAAGTCAAAAAGTTTCACCGATCTTCAAAAAACCACGTTTTTGATCACTTTTTCGACCGTAACTTAGAAAATTTTCAACCGACTTTACCCAAATTCAATCAAGTAATGAATTTTTCGATTATTTTTCAGTAAAAAAAAAGATTTTGGAAATCGGTGGAGTTTTCGCGGTGACAGACGAAAGGATATTTTTTTATTGCTGATTCCTCATCTAATGACCATGATCGATGCTCCCCCTACTCGCCGGTCGAAACGAAACTGACTTAATAAAACAGAATAGCTATTTATCCTTCAAAATTTACTACATTCAAGCCACCATCAAAGGCGATACACAAATCTTTTTACCAATAATTATAGCACAATTTGAGTTTGGGGAACAGAAAAAAGTCAAGCGGGGCTATGTCGGCTGAATAGAGGGGTTGCGCGTGGATATTGACATTGTTTTTAGTCAAAAAAATGGTTGAATGCGTTGTTCTTTTCGGGAAAAAATCGAGAAGTCTGGAAGAGGCGTGTTGAAACACATCTCATGTCTAAAAAACCATTTGTAATGCAAGGTAATGAGTTGTTTTCGAGTAAAGTTGGACTTTGAGACGTTGAGGAATGCTTTTGCTCATGATCAAAACACATTTTATGGACTTTCACCGGGTCTAAAGCTGAGAAGGTACAGAAAACGCGTTTTTTGGGGTAAATTCACCTTAAATCGTGAACGAATGTGTGAATGTTGTATTCACAAAAAAGGTAGCCAATATCACCAAAACGATTACGATTGGAGTTAGAGATGAGCTGGTGGACCATTTTTCGAAACCCGACCCGGACCGAACCCGACCCGATAACATTTTTCGAACCCCGAAACCCGAATTGCTTTTAAACCCGACCCGGACCGAACCCAACCCGATTAAAATTTTCGAAACCCGAAACCCGAACTGTTTCAAAACCCGACCTGGACCGAACCCGACCCGATTAAAATTTTCGAAACCCGAAGCCCATGAACCCGAAAAAAACAATTCGGGTTCGGGTTCGGGTCGGGTTTTTCGAAGTTTCGGGCAACCCGCTCATCTCTAATTGGAGTAAGTTATCACGTTGAATTCGAGGCTCAAAACCACATGGGTTCAATATTTCATAGTAAAATTCGAAAAACGAATTCGAGGTTGACGCGTTTATAGTGCCGTAAAAAACAAACTAATTGACAGAACGCGATAAAATTTGAAACGTAAACGTACTGTCAACTTCAGAAACAAAAACAAACAAAAGTCATCAGTGACCAGTCGATCGACAAAGTCTCGCTTATATTTCACCAGGAGGTACATAACTGATTTCACGATCGATATCGGCACACTCTCAGTGAAGATATATATGGCTAATTCCATCGCTACCATTATCACGAAATGAGAAGAGAAAAACAAAATTTTTTTTCAAATGATTTCTTAGGTTGTATGCATCAATTGTACAGCAAAGGAAAACACTATAAAGCCCTCCAGTTATTTTATAACTGAGTTTCTAAACTAACGATATTAATTATTTTTGAGCTCTCGGAAACTCACATGCCTAATGTCAGCCTGTCGTCAATTTGATGCATAAAGTGTTATTATGTTGGCACCTCTCGCTCATACGCGTGTTTATGTTTACACCAGACTCTAAACCAAAAGCGCATACAGAAATTGTACGATAAGATTCACTGGTGAATCGTTAAGGGATTTATGACACCTCTCATTATAACGTTCGGCAATCTGCTTTCGTTTTTGAAATTTTGATAAGAAAGTGAAAAAAATTATTTCCTCAGGTTTTACATGTTTTTAAAATTTTTTTCCTAAAATAAACGGATTTTTACCAATTTACAACATTGAAATTTTGGGAACAGTTTTCATGCAATCATGAATAACTTTTTGTAAAAATTAAAATGACAATCATCATGATACCTCTCACAACTCTACCCATATCACCGAAATGGGTAGAAATTTGACACTCTCAGTGAACGTTGACAGCTTTCACTAACAATTCACTGAACGAAGAAATAATTGCTGTACGCCCTGTACGCGCTCCAACGCATATGGTTGTGTAAAAATGTATCTTGTTCTCTCACTCGTTCACGTGCGTTTGTTTACCAATATAAGCACGTGTATGCACCCACTTGTTGTCATTTTTTTATTGTTGGTACTATCGGCTCTAATAACAGTGCTGTAACTGAATATTTGGCGCTTTATTTTGAATACAGATTTTAATTCGATTTGTAAAAAAATATAGAAATTTTTTTCATATGCCGTAGAAGAGTTTCTGCTTTTGAAAATTCCAATTTATCGATATAAAATAAATGTGATGAAACTTGCGTTACTCATTTGACATATCTTGACATAAGCCGACGACGTCGTAACAAACGTAAATTTTTATGGAGTAGGAAAAAACGGCGGCTACGCCGAGCGCTGGGAGGTTCTCGCATGATATTTTAGTACATTTTCAGTTCACGAATTTTCGATTTCATTATCAACACTCTTGAAACTAAAACCATTTGACTGCGAGGTTATCAAAGTACCATTAGGTTCACTCTATCTCTAGAAGTACATTCTATACACTTGACATTTGAAGCAGCCTAACTTATTTGAGAATTTTGAAATTTGAGCAGACTATGTTTTCTGTTCACGATATCGACGTTAGAAGCATAACAGATGTCTGACTTTTTGCTGAGAATGGCCTATGGAGTGACAAATAAGACAAATAACTGACTCACAAATAACAACCGATGAATGACGTGGTCACTTGCTAAAAGAAAATGAATGCTTTATCCGACAAAAATAAATCCATATCTTTACCGGTACTTGAATTTTCAGTATTATGGTATGTTAGGAATGGTACTGCATTACCTCATCATACACCGGTTAAAAATCATCGGTGGTTGCGATTCAGTTTTCCACAATTTTTTGGCTGCGATTTACGCGGTTGGAGCTGAATCACGGACATTTTTGAGACATACTACATTTTTTCCAAATTTCAATAATACTTTTGGCAAAATTTGGAAAAACATGAAAAAATTTGAGTCCATGGCCTTAAAAAAACTGACAGATCGAAATCGGTAAAGAGCGATAGAGGCAGCAAGAAAATTTGTCGATTTTTTACATGCCACGTCATGGAGTACGCAGCACACAGACGATAACAGACAGGGATTGGGGAAGGGAGTCATCACCTGATAGAGCATGGATCTTGTTCTCGTATTAGGCGATAGAGGCGCCACCGACAAGCGGCTAAACTGAATGTGAAAGACATTGTGATACGTTTCTATATTTTGAATATTTGTCAAATTACATCGATATCATTACCTGTGTAACGAATTTCATCTCTTTCACTCTTTTAATGTGATTTATATTAATATGAGACAAAACACTTTCATTCCCCAGGTGGACATGGTAGAGACAAAGATGAAATTGGCCATTTATTCTATTGATTTGCCATCAATTTCGAACTGAAACTTTTTGATTTGAGTTGTTTTGTTGTATTATGTGCCTATGATTTAACATTGAAGTAAAAAAAATAGCAAATGCACTCCATAGACCGTGGAAATTCTTCTTGCAATGACCGCAAGACACTTTTAACGAGCTTCGTTCGTTTATTTTACTGACAGTCTGCAGGTTTGTTCGGTTATTTTACTGACAGACTCAGTGCAGTATCTAGACCACTTTTTTAGGGTGTCGCGCGCCCCAGAACTTTTTTTGCAATTCAGTGAACTATACAATCTCAGATGGGAAGGAACAAATCTCAGGGGTAGGGCAAAAAATCTCAGATACGCCTCCCCCCTAGATACGGCGCTGGACACACTATAGCCTTGTTCGTTTATTTCACTGACATAATGAAGATTTGTAGGTCAATCGCCACCTATTGAGAGTACTGTTAAGTAATCTTCAATCCTCATCTATTGTCAAAAAAATTGTCCCCTAGAGTGAAGTTGGTTGCAATTTCGAAATTGCAACTAACTTCGATGTGGGTGAAAGAGTTGGTACTTCTCTACAATCCAATGTCATCCTACTGGGTGTCTAAAAAAGCAAAAGAAAAAAATGCAAACGTATTCTGTAAATGCTGCGCTGCCTCTCTCTTCTTTACTATTTTTCTTCATTTATTTCTCGTATTATTTAGTATTTAACTGCATTGGCTATGTAAATCTATTGTAACACACGAGAGGAGATACCGTACACTGATAAAAAAACGTACGTTCTCGACGTTAACTTACGTGCCCGAAGTACAAAATCGATCACGGTAAGTTTTTTTCGGAACTAACGTCCGACATAACGATACCATCACCATAATGTGTGATAGAAATATTTTACTTTCATTGTGTTCAACAGTACTCAGTAAATATTGCAAAATTGAATTCTGTGTACTATAGCACACTCAGAGTTCAAAAGAAAAAATATTAAATCGATTTTTTCCCACTTTTTTATTTTGATTTTTTCTAACTCAAGCGGTCACCCATCCAAGTTCGAACCGCGACCTCTGATGCTTAACTTCAACGCATGACACTCTGCGACGCGCCACATGTATACAAACGTCCCATATGTTAACAGTAACAATACATGCGAGACGTATGGTGAAATTTTAAACATGTGATAAGTTCACTTCCGTCTTTTATGCACACTAACATATGAGCCGGAAACTATACATGGATAACTTACTTGCCCGATGTATAGTAAAATTTTCCTTTTTTCAGTGTAATTGCAGATGTGTTACAACCGATTTCGATAGCCAATTTAGTTCAATATTTGAATGCATAAGCGAGCGGTATGTTGAAAAAAAAACGAAATAAAGGAAGAGAATCATAAGATTCTCCAACGTTTCGTTTCATCTCTTTCGACCAAAAAACCAACTTTGACGTGAACAAAACACAAGATAATGCGTGAAAAGACAAATAAAGGAGAAATTAGAAAATGTGCACAAGCTTACGATTCTCTTCCTGCAAAAGTTTCATTTGTTCGATTTGAAAACAAAATGTCGGCCACACTTTTCTCGACAGGTCAGTTTTGTTCGGTATTGAAGCTGTTATTCTTATACAGGACCTATTCATATGAAACTGGACAGTCTACTATGTTCGTCACTTTCACACTTTTTTTATGATTGAGAGCATCGTATGATGTGTCATTACATAGACGTTTGTTTTCCTTTACCGCATATGCATGCATACCACTTCCTATCTTTGAGAAATGTTTTCTTGAATTTCGCGAAAATTTCTCGAATTTCTTGAAAATTTCTTGAATTTCTTGAAAATTTCTCGAAAATTTCTCGAATCTCTCGAAAATTTCTAGAAATATAGGGCATTCTTGGGCGATTTAATCACCAACGGGAGCACATCTTCGGCTATATCTCGATCGAAAGTGGCCGGTGAGGTATCAAATGAAATGTATCGATGTCGCGAATCCAGCGGAACCGCGTTTGAGAATATCGGTTCGGTAGTTAGGTGTCCAGTGTCACTCAAAAGGGGCAAAAATTATCGCCACTGCCGTAAAATTTTGATATTTTGTCGGGGATGGTCTTAAACGTGGAGAAAACATGTTCTTGGTTCTGAAATTGGCTTTGTGAGTTGAAGCGAGCCGAATTAGCGAACTATGTCGGGCAGATGGAAAAGTGGTCAACTATTAGGGTTTTAGGATTCTGAGGAAGTTGTAAGAGATCGAGGATCGGTTTCTTCGCCAAAGTCTTAGAGTTATATGAGTGGAAGTCAGCGATATTTATGAAAAATGTTGGGCAGTTGGAAAAATGATCAATTTTGAGGGTTTTAGATTTATCTGCGAAGGTATGGTAGTTATGAGAGAGAGAGTATTGGTTTCTTCGGCAAAGCCTCATAGTTTTTTAAATAGAAGTGACGGGATTCGTAACGGGAACTGCAACGGGACTTGGAACGGGAATTTCGACGGGGGTTTGTACAGCGAATTGGATTGGATTTTCACGTGTATCTGGACGGAAGCGAGGACGGCGCTTAAGATGGTGTTTGAAGTGGGGTGTGAATTGGGGTTTGAACGGGTGTGTCGGTGAATGTTGAATTTCTCGAAAATTTCTGGAATTTCTCGAAAATTTCTCGAATTTCTCGAAAATTTCTTGAATTTCTCGAAAATTTCTTGAATTTCTCGAATTTCTTGAAAATTAATTGAATTTCTCGAAAATTTATGGAATTTCTTGAAATATTCTCCAAAATTTCTTGAATTTCTCGAAAGTTTCTCGAATTTCTCGAAAATTTCTCGAATTTCTTCAAAAAATTCTTGAATTTCTCGAAAATTTCTCGAATTTCTCGAAAATTTCTTGAATTTCTCGAAAATTTCTTGAATTTCTCGAATTTCTTGAAAATTCATTGAATTTCTCGAAAATTTCTTGAATTTCTCGAAAATTTCTTGAGTTTCTCGAATTTCTCGAAAATTTCTTGAATTTTTTGAAAAAAAAAATTCTTAAAAATAGGCGGTGATGCATACTGACAGTGTAACTGACGCTCGCTCGCTTTGCATTAATAGAGAACATCAATATCATGCAAATCGCTTAGAACACCCTGGCGATAACGTTACCTCGCCTTTGACTCGGAGACCGCAAGCCTTCGCACACGTGTAACAAGCAATTTACATCGCAAATGCAGTTAAATACAACATTATTACAAGCATGCATTCCCGTAACTTCAGCCAATATATCCAATTCCGTCTCTCTGTTTCACTTCACACAAATACGAACTGTTGTCGATGTGAAAAGCCAAACGGCACACACACTCGGATGTATTTGTGCCAGAACGTATATAACAAATGATTCGCAAATATGTTTTAGTCAGTAGTGTTAAAGCTGTCGGAACTTATCTTATGAGAAAATATTACTCAGCCAAAATCTATAAAAGTGAACAGTTAGTTCACGTCTCCTTGTGTCGCGTAATTTAAATTTTTTTTTTTTTTGGCAATCAAAAGAAATTTGAAAAGAAGAAAATTATTTCTAATTCATAAACTGTTTGTCAGGAAAACGTTCTTAATATCGATTTTTAGTAAGCGCCACAGTCACATTAATTCAGTTTTATGGATATCGCTTTACACTTTATCCATCATAAGGCGCGGAATTGAATCAAACGTTTGTTGCTTTATACGATTGTGCAATTAAAAAAAAAAGAAAAGAAACACAAAGTTACATAATTTGGTAAACAAAAAAAATAAAAATAAAATAAAAAAAGTAAAATTGAGTAAAAATTATAAAAAAAACTATCGATTGGTGCTAATTAAAAACAATAATTTTATTCAAAAAGAAAACACAAACCAAACGAACTTTAAGATGTTGATATGACAACTATTGTTTGGTTGATAGTTTGTTATTGAATTCAAGGAAATAAGTTTAAGGTGAATTTAAAAGAAAAACAATTGAGAAAGTAACGGTGACAATTCAGAAAGTAATTGGAAAACAACAGGAAAAATGAGTGGAAAGGACAATAGATTTAGTGAAGCGTCCAACAAGATGAAAGGAATGTTGGACAAGTTGAAGAGATCCGTTTCGGAAGCGGTAAGTAATTTTTTTTTTTAGTTTTATGACATTGAAATCAAAATGTAAAAGAAAATTAAGTGCCAATTGGATTGACAACACTGAGTTTGTAAGGTTAATATGACTTTGATATTATTTATATCAATCGCTTAAATATATTTTCGTTCAAATGTATCACAATAGCTGATTGTTATTTTATGAGATCACGTGTATAGCTTAGCATTTTGATTAAATAAGTTTTATATTTTTACTTTAGTATAATGAAGCATAACATGTAAATAAAGATAAATTAGAATACAAAAGTGGTTTGTAATTAAATTCGCGAAATGTTCGTTGACATACCTAGTTGAGGAATATTTTTTTTTTCAGTCAAGTATTTAAATAGAAGATAATAAACTTGACAAAATTTCCACACACTGGTGTTTAGCAACACCAATAATTCCTTGTACAAATTTTCGGTCTCGCTGTCTGCAGCGCATGCTATACACTTGTAGTAAACATATGTGATAAATGTAAAAGTAAATTATTTTTTATGTATTTCGAGGGTATTGCCGCTATACAATCAACGATTATATGAATTACCGATTCATAAAACCATTTCGAATGAAATATAAAAACCACATTAAATTAATTACCATGGGTAAATTTACAGTACCAGGAGTTGCGGGAAATGAATGATTTTTTCTGTATTCAGGTTTTTAATAAACATAAGCTGATGCCCGTACATTCATCAGTACATAACATATTCGTTGATGCTGTATCGCCGATTGCTTAACGAATTGTGCTACCCAACATATGCATTCCTTGGAATTTGTATGTCAATCATAGCGAAATGCCCTAATCTTTAAGACCCATGGTTGCACCTCAATTTTCTCTACAAAATAGCGAAAACAATTTTTTGGGCTTGGGCCGGCTTCGGTCACGTACTTCCGCAGACAAAAATGTTTCACTAAATTTGGTCAGCAACATAGAAATTTTTTTTTAGTTAGGGCCGACCGATCTTAGAACCGACATGAGGCCCACTTGAGCCCTAAGCGCAGGCACTCGGCTAAAATTTCTTTTTGAAAATGATTCGGTACTCCGCTACCTCTCAAATAGAAAAAGAATCAACAAAATCAGTTAGGATTTATCCAACCTATGGAAGCGAACACATTGGGCCCTAGTAGAAACTCAGTTGCTCAATTTTCTCTACAACATAGAACAAACCATTTTTGGGCTAGGGTCGACCTTAGTACCGAGCTAGGGCCCTAAGTAGAGGCCTCGGACACACAATTCCATAGCCAAAAATGTTTCCCTTAATTTCCTCTGCAACATAGCAAAAAAAAAATTGTTTTTTGGTTAGGACCGATATGGCCCACTTGAGGCTTAAGCACAGGCAAAATTTTCTTTTATGAACTGTCGGTCATGCCCAGATCTTTCAAACAAAAAAAATTGAAAATCGGAAAAGATTTACTCGAGTTATGTGTAAAAAAAACATAGAGCCCTCTGCTAGTTTTTAGTGTCCTAGCTAAGTCCAAGGACTCAAATTCAAAAAAATTTCTTCCATAAATTTTCGGCTATGCTCAGGTCTTTCAAACAAAAAAAATTATGAAAATCGGAAAAGATTTGCCCGAGTTATGGACAAAAAACACATAGAGCACAAGTATAGACTCGATTTTAGTGCCCTAGCTAAGTCCAAGGACTCAAATTCAAAAAAGTTTCTTCCCTAAATTGTCGGCTATGCCTAGATCTTTCAAACAAAAAAAATTATGAAAATCGGAAAAGATTTACTCGAGTTATGTACAAAAGACCAAAAACCACTTAAACGGCCCAAGGGCCCAGATTCAATCCCATAACAGATTTTTCAGTTACCTTTCAGGGAAAAAAAGTTTTTGAAAATCAGTTGAGTTTTACTCGAGTTATCGTGATGACGGACGGACGGACAACATTTTTATTGTTGATTCGTCATCTAAGAATCGTTGCTCCCCCCCCCCCCCTCACCCATCCCCCTCCCCCTTAGTCCCGGGTTACAAACGTCGTGGAATACACCAGAGCCTAAAATAGCATATGGGCAATTCCACGGTCCGCTTCGTTCCCACGCGTGAAATTCTCAGTAGTTGCAAAATGAAAGCAATAGAAAAGTTACTAACCTCTAGTTAAGGGATCAATACGTCTGATGCACCATTTTCTATTAATATTTTTTCGTAACAACTGAGCATTTCGAGCGTGGGAACGGAGTTTTCGTGGAATGGCCCATATATTAGAAGAGGAAAAGTGCACCGGACGCACACTGACTCCTTCTCGTCCTCCCTAGCCTCTTTTCAGAAATTCTGTGCAGATATCGATGAAGAATACAAAAATCGCAAAAAAAACTTATGAATGTGGGGAATGATCTGTCAATCGGACACTTCTTGGTGCTTTCTTCGTGGATGGGTCTTAAGTGGGTTCACTACTCGTAGAACAAGTAACTTAAAATCTGCATCGTGACGGTTAGTCGACGGAATTTCATCTTCTGACCGCGTGTGCAAATAGTGTAGTATACTGCTATCTGCGATACTGGGTAGTTTTTTTTGCCAAAAAACCGGATACTGGGAAATCCACTTGAACGAAAAGCAAACGGGAACGGGAAGGAAAAGATTGCCAGGAGAAAAAACACAACTAAGAGAAAAGAGAGACAACGAAGAAGAAGTTCAGCTTGCAAACGGGAGATGGTTGAAAAATGTTAAAGGATGTTGAAGCGGGAAATGATTGAGAAATGGGAAACGGCTGTAAAATGGGAAATGACCGAAAAACGAGAAATGATTCAGAAGCGCGAAGTGGCTTCTTCACACTGTGTTTGAGTTCGAAATATCAACAAATTTTGCTCACTTCGCTCGCGATTTCTTTCAAAAAGATTCATGGGTAAATAATCTAAAAATTTTTCACTCGCTACGGTCACGCTTTTTAATTCTCCACACTGGTTTGACTTCAAAATCACAAAAATTTTTGCTCGCGGTTTAAATCCTTACACATGTTCCATGCAATATTGAAAAAATGTACCTACTAGTTAGTAATGCACAAAATGAACTCATTATGCATTTTCTATGTCTATTCCGACAGATAGGGAAGAAAATATTATTTACATACTTTCATTTCCCTAGGGTCGAAAATGGCTTATTTCACAACTAGGGAAAACAAGAGAATTGATTTAAGTTGCAAAAGCATGTAAAACTCATTACAAAACTCGGGATAAAAATGAATAGTCATGTTTTCGTGTGACTGTTGACCTCGGCTTCGCCTCGGATCAACGAAATTCACACGAAAACTCGACCAGCTAATTTGGACTTATATAAAGAATGCGACTTTGTTTTGCCCTACCTTTAAATAAGTTTTTTAAATCTGGGCTTGAAAATTACGCCCTGTCTGTGAAATTCCTCCCCAGTGGAAATTGCTTACTTTAGGCTCTGGAATACACAATATACCCCTCTTCGAAGAACTTCGTTCTTTGTACGGGTGATCTGCATAACTCTTATCTTTTATAGCTCTTCAATTTAAAACTCTGGTAATGAAGAACTCTATTTTTGAACTCTGACTAGGGCAAATGTATCCTTGAGACCGATGGACATTGAATTTTTTTCATTTTTATCTTGAAGAGACAATCGAAGCCCTATAGTCCATGTTTCAAACTAGCAAGTGAACCTATGAGACTCAGTTGTACTGTACACATACACGTTTCACTTATAAAAAATTGGCTGGTAAATGAGTTTGTTGGGAACAAAATTCGGTCTATTCCAATTGTCAAAATGTCGTTTCAAATGACAAGGTTGTCATAATTAAGCTAAAGAGAAAAAATTCAAAAGTTCCTAAGGAAGAGCTCTATGTCTGAAAATTGTGAGGCTTTAATTATGATTCTATCCACACAGTAAATATTCAGAACGTTTTTCAATACACGAACAATATAAATTGAGAGGGTATGGCGAATCTCAGTAGGAGAGAAAAACAGCCTTGTATGGGTGGTCACTTTTATCAAACAGACCAATGAGATGGGTATAGGAAAAGAGCGATAGGTTATTGACGAAAAGGCAAGTCATAACTAAATTATTGTTTCTCTGAGTGACATTCCAGACCAGAGGTCTCGCTGGGAGAACCTCCCAATAATCTCGCTGAGGAGATCTCCCAGAACTCTCGCTGACGAGACTTCTCAGAGATTTCACTGGAGAGGCCTTCCAGAGGATTCGCTTGGAAGATCTCCCAGAGGATTCGCTTGGAATACCTCCCAGAGGACTCGCTGGGGAGATTTCCTGAGGGTCGCGCCAGAGAGCGACCGAGGAGGGGTGGAAAGACGGACGGACAGGAAGGGTGAAAACATAAAGCAGCTATCGTTACTTAATAAATGAATAAGGGATTGTATAAACAGGAAAAAAATTCAATGAGAACGAATATATCCTTCCAACGATTAAAATGAATACAATTCTACAAATCTATCGTTTCCCGCACATGTAACTACATGTAACATAATCGATATACAACGGACTTTATTGAAAGAAATTGCATTGCACACGTACTGAATTAATTTCTACCTTTTACCACAAATCAAGTTCTCAAAGAAATATGATTCCCCAATGAAGCACGTTTCGTCGTGCGTACACAATAAATTTGTCGATATCAAACGTTTTACTTTTTACATAGTAACATCAATGTCAATGCCATTGTTTCATATCAAGACAATTTTCGTGTTGACAGAAACAAGATCAACTGTTGGTATGAGTAGTATGAGTAGTTGTGAACTGATGTTTAACCGTTTTTTTGTTATGGAGTGAATTGACGAAATTAGAATTTGGACGTATGCAGATTATTTACGTTTTCGTAGGTCGTAGACACTATAATTACGTGTATGGATACGACAATTTACTAGAATTCAAAATATGGTTCGACTTTTTAGACCCGTGCTTCGAAAAAGGGTCCTAAAGGTTTACAACTACGTTTGTAATCAGTGAAACTTCGGCCTGGGAGTTGGTTAGTTTTTCGTTCGAGCTGTGTGGGCCTCCTGAGATTCTCCCTCGCGCTATAAGATCGGCCATAGCTCAAAAAAAATCTGTTTGTGAATTTTCTTTTGGAATGTTTTGAAAGTTCAACGGATCCTTTACACCGTTGCTTCGGACGGGCTTTTCCAATATTGCCCTTTCAGCAATTCGTAGTGCAATTTAATGCAGACGTAATTTCATTCAACTGAAGAGTTAATGCAATATTTATGTAGACTAGACATGTTCGAGTCTTTTTGCTACATCTATGCTGTTGCGTACGGGTGTGTCTTGCATATGTTTTTTTTTGATGATGTCAGTTCATTAATTTAACTAACTAATAAGAATTGTCACTTTTTAAATTGTATTGTGTAATGCGTCGAATTAAACACGAGGAGGTAGGGCCCATTTCTTTAATTTGCCAATTTAGCATTTTTGAACTTTATTTGACCTTATTTTGATGCAGATGTAATATAGCGAATTATAAGCGGTACCGAAGTCGGTTTACATTTACATTAATTAAAAATTGTAGAAATTATAGCACTTTGACCAGAAAATTCAATATATCGTGATGATGAATTAATAATCGCTTTGGTAATATACGAGAAGTATCGTAACGTCTAGTTACTCATCGGAGTATTTTTATAAATTCACAAAATTTCTCTAACTTCAGGGAATTGTTTCTCCCAAACATTAGATGCTCTGTGGTAAACCGACCTAGAGATCCATTGTATGAACGGAAAGTGAAAACATGGAGCATGAGATGTATGAATGATGATATATGGGCGACCTGAATTATCGCCCAGACCTAAATAAGTTGGCATTTTCACCCATTGAATTATCACCCAGGAATTATCGCCTGGGTGGATGTGAAATATCACCCAGGGAATTATCGCCCAGGAATTATCGCTCAGACAAATGGGAATTATCGCCCTATCCCGCGTTTTCCCTGATTGCGGCGTTTCCGTTCGAGACCGCCGTCAAAATCTGTCCAAATCTCCATCAATCTAAGCTTTTTTGACGTTTCGTAAAAGGTAAAAGTCCCTAGCTTCGGGCGACATGAATTACCCCCAGGGAATTATCCCCCAGACAGAAAAAAAAGGAAATTATCACCCAGGGAATTATCGTCCTGGAATTTTTACCCAGCAATTTAAAGCGGTTAATTTGTACAAGGAAAATTTCTCTTAGATTGGATGTAAAAACACAATTTGTATAAGGAAATTCCCTTTCGGGTGATACCTACCGGGTGATAATTCCTGGGCGATAATTCCCTGGGTGATAATTCCTTTTTGTCTGGGCAATAGTTCCTGGGTGATAATTCCCATTTTTTCTGTCTGGGGGATAATTCCCTGGGGGAAAATTCCCGTCACCCTAGCTTCGTTATACACCGAGGTTTTAATGAGATTTTGTAGAAAGAAAAAGATCCCTAGTTTTGTTAGCTACCCAGGTTTTCGTGGGATTTTATTAAAGCGCAAAATCCTGGCTTTGTTAGCCACCGCGTCTTCGCGACGTTTGGTTCGGACGATTGTTCTTGAGCTACAAATAGCTATGTTATATTCTCAGAAAGCTGGGCGATAATTCCTGAGCAATAATTCCTTGGGTGAAACTTCCGATTCCTTTGGGCGATAGTTCCCGCGAGACAGCCCACTGGGTGATAAGTCTCGAATAGCTCTGTGTTAGTTGTCTCATAGCTGGGTAATAATTCCTGGGTGATAATTCCCTGGGCGATAATTCCAATTTGTCTGGGCGATAATTCCTGGGTAATGATTCCCTGGGTGAAAATTCCCATTTATCTGAGCGATAATTCCTGGGCGATAATTCCCTGGGCGATAATTCCCTGGGTGATAATTCCCTGGGTGATAATTCCCTGGGTGTGACAATTACCTGGGTGATAATTCCCTGGGTGATAATTCCCTGGGTGATAATTCCCTGGATGATAATTCTCTGGGTTATAATTTCCATTTGTCTGGGCGATAATTCCCGTCACCGATGCTTTGTGGTAAACAGACCTAGAGATCCATTGTATGAACGGAAAGTGAAAACATGGAACATGGGATGAATGAATGATGATGTATGCAGCAATTTATTGTCTCGATGACAGATTGGGTTCATAATGAAACAACACAGGTATATCTACCCCAAACACTAGCGCAACGTGTTCCAAAATTCAAATGACGTTTGGAGATAAGTGTACGCGCTCCATACGAATGAGTGTTCCATCAGAGTCTGAAACAGCTAAATCCGGATGAGGTAAGTATTCGAAATGAATATTCGGATGATATAGTTCAGAGTAGTGATAGGGCACCACCGATGGATATCCAAAAAGGAATTGAGCGGCAGGAATAGCCTCGCTAGTGAGATCTAAGGGAAAAGTCGTCGTATGTAGACAGGGCACCCAACCACCCAACATCTTATTTGATTAGTGAATTGTAAAAGAAATGTATTTAGTGGAAGATTTCATTGGTAGGGACAAATCCGGACAATAAACTCACAATTAAGTAGCATCTTGAGATTATAATTTCTGGAGGAGACATACGACCTTGTACATTGTTAAGAGGGACAGGGTGGGTACAGAAATTATTTTACAAAAAAAAAAAAACAAAAGAAAGAATTTACTTGATAAGCGAAAATAAGGACGAATTTTGCTACTTTCACCAATCACTCACCTCCTGTAGTTTATTATTACATAGCAATACATTTGTATACAGCAATAAACACAGAAAATTTGTTGACCTTGTTTCGATGTTATGTGTTTTTAATAAACACATCAGACGTTTCCACTTTTCGGAACAATTTTATAAATTGATGTTGCGTTTGCCACACACAACAGAGACACCGTTTACATCCCACCATGATACAAACACTTCATTACTCTAAATTTAATTGAAAATATTTTCTTTGAAGCTTAATTTAAACCACAAAAGACTAATCAAGTGGCTAAAAATAGCTGGTTCTAAAATAATTCAATGTTTGTCAATTTGCCGGACCATAGCCTTTCATGAGTGTAATAATAAAATGAGCTTTCGTATCGTTATCTCAAGAACGTTGAGAATATGTTCAGTTTCTAACATTGTCCTTTCGCAAGAAAGAGTGCAATGTTTCGTTAATATTGGACTCATTTTGCGCATCTTTGGACCCGTACGAAGTATGTTTACTGCAAACAACTTTATTGTAACATGGGGTGGGAGGGAGTGAGGGGGATGCATTGAATATCGTCTAAAGTGGAATGAAAGAATTTCATCCCACGAAACTGGGAAACATTTTTTTGTGGAAATCGGGTTAGTGCTCTGGGCACTGGGACCAATGGATTGGAAGAAATTGAGTTTCTTGGCCATATACGAAAGCAGATGGTTTTTCGTCTATATTTGCTTTTCAACTGTGCAATTTGGAGATTTACTGTCAATGGCAAAGTTTTAGAAAATAAAATTTTATGGACCACGTGTTTGAGGATTTTTAAGAAAAATGACCCATTCCTGGGATATGGCCACTTCTAGAATTGGGATGGATAACTCATATCTCAAGAACTATGGCAGTTAGAAAGATGCTTCCAAAAGAAACGTTGTGGAGAATTAAATTTTAGTGAACACGTATCTCAGGACTTTCCTGAATAATGTCACAATCCTTGCAATTCAGTCACTTTTAGAATCAGGAGGGATAGCTCATATCTCTAGACCTATGGCAGTCGGAAAGTTGCTTCAAAAGAAAAATTTAAGAGAATGAAATTTTAGAGAATACGAGAGAAAAATTACCAAATCTCAGGATAAAGCAACTTCTACAATTAGGAGGGATGACGTATATCTATAAGGCAAAGTAGGTGAGAATTACATTTTAGAAAAAATAGTTTCAGGATTTCTTGAAGAAACTATGTTGGTACTCTTTCTGATACGGTGCAGGGGAGAACATTAGTCTAGTTTACTTAAAAAGTAAGTTGACTATTCGCGCAAATGTTTTTTTCGATTCATAAGGTCATCTAGAACAACTTTGTAAAAGAAAGTATATAATAATATTCACTCTCCGAGCTGCGCAAGACAACTTTAATTTCCATATTATTCAATAAAAGTGATCAGCTGATCAATAAAAGTGATCAGCTGATCAATAAAAGTGATCAGCTGATCAATAAAAGTGATCAGCTGATCAATAAAAGTGATCAGCTGATCAATAAAAGTGATCAGCTGATCAATAAAAGTGATCAGCTGATAAATAAAAGTGATCAGCTGATCAATAAAAGTGATCAGCTGATCAATAAAAGTGATCAGCTGATCAATAAAAGTGATCAGCTGATCAATAAAAGTGATCAGCTGATCAATAAAAGTGATCAGCTGATCAATAAAAGTGATCAGCTGATCAATAAAAGTGATCAGCAAGGCGATCAGATGATTGACGCATGAAGTTTTCAAATCAGCTGATCACTTTTTTGAATTATATGGAAATTAAAACTGTCTTGCGCAGCAGTGTTTATTCTTATATACTTTCTTCTACAAAGTTGTTCTAGATGACCTTATGAGTCGAAAAAGAGACTTGCATGAAGGTTTTGGTTTTTTAATTGTGTGCCCATTTTTATTATTTAGATACATTTTAGTCTTTTTGTTATCTATCCCGTTTGCCACATCTATTCTGATACGTGCGGGTCTTTGGTTTTGTTTTTTAAATGAATTTTCGAATGTCATCACTTGTACGAACTTTTCAAACAATTTTATTCAATCGATATATCTGTTTTATGGTGGCCGTCAGAAATCCCAAAAATTAAAATCCCGAAAATCCAAAATCCCGAAAATCAATAATCCCGAATGTACAAAAATCCCGATTAACAAAAATGCACGCCTGCAGGGGGGTGAGGGGGCAGAGCCCCCTAAACTCAAATTCACTCGTATCAATCAGGATTTTGAATATTTCACAATTGTCGTTATTTTGTTGTTTTGTTATTCGGGATTTTGGATTTTCCGGATTTTTGCATTCGGGATTTTAATTTTCTGTTACTGTTCTGTTCTTGACTGTTTTATACATCCTAAAAAAACTTAGTTTGCCACGGGGCGTTTGGACAAAATGTAAATGAGGCGCAAAGCTTCATACAAACATGACGGGTCGGCGCACATCTCTAACTTCAGTGCAAATCTACGCTACTATCATTCCTACACTTTTTTGATGAATTTACGAAAGAAATTGATAGATGATCAAACTGGTGCCACAACGTCCAAGTCAGGGAAGGCAGCCTAGTGTCAAGAAATGATATATGGGAAATTTGAATCTAGTAGCCACTTTACGGCGCAATACTTTTCAATTTGACACCAGGCTGACTGCTATGTGCCGTTGAACCATGACAAAGAAGGCAGCCTGGTGTCACAAATTGATGTTTATCACTTTTTTTAACACCACGCTGCCATCTTCAAGCCACGAACATAGCTCAAGAACGCAGCCTGGCGTCAAGATGGAAATTAGTGCTCTGTATTGTCGCCTTACTATAAATTCCGAGTTCCGCATAAATAATTTTTGAGAGAGTATAACCGCGTATTCTTTCTCTACTTTGCTTCAACATTAACATCATATGCTATTCTCACTATGTTCTAATTTTCAATTTACTGCGAACTCTCTTTTTCTCTATCCGTAACAACGAAATACTGTGAAAAATGACAGCGAGGAGAGCGTTCGCAGTTTATCGCAATCTGAAAACTCGGAAATTTTTGCGAAGTCGAGTGCGCACAATAATACAGTCACGGTGATATGCTTCAAAATGTTGACAACAGGCTGTCTACTTTTTGCCGTTAAGCCCTGACAAAGTACGCGGCCTCGTGTCAAATTTTCCACAAAGTAAAGTAGCTATTGGCTACAGCATTGTCTAAGATCAATTTTTTGATCCCAGACTCCCTAGTCAAAATACACTTCTCCACTTGTTGCAACTTCCTGAAGGCTGCGTACTTCACATTCAAGATCAAGTAGTTTCATGCACTAGAGGAAGTATCAATCTAGTGTATGAAAGAACTATAATGTGTGGATGTTTGTCTGTTTCTGGTTGAAATTTGCACGCTAACATTAGTATTTAACGTTAGATTGTTGATAGAACGCTAGCTACTAACAGATACGAGACTGAATCAAAAGTAGATAACAAGAAGATCGTAAACTTTAAGGTGATTCAATCTAGTCAAAATATCGTTTATACTTTCAAATATTTTGATTCCATTTCCTGCGCTATAGCTCGCGTCATCCAATTAATGCACAAGACTAATCGAACTTCATAGAACGTAAACAATTCAACAAAACTGTTGCAAGAGAACTCTGTCTCAGAGGCGAGGAGTCAAGGTTCATTACAACTTTTTGCTTCTAATCAGCTGAAATGCTGTGAAACGAAAAATGAGGATTCTTATCAATATTTACAATAATTTTTTTGAGCGAGAAAACTTCGAATCGAAGTCTTTATATATGGGACGATTCATAATATTGTGCCAGTATTTCAGTAGAGACATAATTCATAATTCACAAGCTGCTCTCCAATTGAGTTCTTTCTATTGTAAGTTCATAAATAACAAATTAAATGCAAAATCATAAATCAGGAAAGGGTGTACGTTCAATGCTAATTGGAATAGTTACTCGTATCGATTTCTATTTTCCTATTTCCACCGATGGAAAATTTTTTTTCCATTCAATTTGTGTAATCCGAAAGGGAACAGTGTTGTCAAAACGAAATTGGTCAAAAAGAATAATTTTATTGTTTTTCGTTTACATATTTTGTTGAAAATTAAATTGGTTTATGTGTTGTTGCTTAGGATGAAAATCGTGATCCTCTTCAACGCGGATATTCGCGAGTGGAAACAGCGGAAGGTTCACTATCCACATCATCAACATCGACCAGTTTGGACACAGTTTTGATTGAAAACGTCAATGAATTGATTCCACTTCCACGAAATCCACGCCAACATCAGAATCCATTTACAACAATATCGGAAGGCGACGAAACAAATCCGTTGCATCGATCCGGTGATATAAAAGCTTCAAAACCATCTTTGAAAAGTTCAAAGGTTTCGTTTGAACAAAAGGGGGATACTAGTGACGAGGATAGTTTCGAGGATCGACGAGGCCAATTTCAAGCGAGAAAAGCGAAAAGCGCTGATCACAAAGGTATTTTAAAGGTAAGAACATCTTGCTTTCCAATGTTGTGCTTTATGGACCATTTCAATGAAATGTTTCTCAGGATTTGACGCATCTTGCGGCTTATGACGATCGCAAAGCATTTCAATCCAAAAAGCATGTGTCGTTGGATATAAAAAATTCAAAACGTTTAGAAAAAATATTAAGAGGCAGCTCATCTGATGAAGAAGAATTCGCTGATAGGCGAAAACATTTCCAAGCAAGGAAGCATCAGAGTCTAGACAATAGAGTAAAATTCAATTTGGAGAAAAAGACCTCGTCAGAGAGTAGTGAGGAAGAGTTTGACGCAGAAGGAAAAAGATTGATTCATGAAAGGATTCACGACTTTTCTAAGCCGATTATCATTGACATAAAGGACTTACAAGTTAGTGAAGACGACGAGGACGAAGAAGACGAAGAAGAAGACGAAGCAGATTTTGTATCAACACGAAGAAGCTTTCAACAACAGAGATCGATTAGCACAGACTCTAGAAAAAGGTAATTCATAGCCGAATTTTAAAAAGATTTTTTTGAGGGAGACCAAATAAACGAATCGAAATTGCTTCCAAGCAGTTGAAAATGAGTAAGAGCGCGTTGCAAAAATATGAACTGTCAAATTTGCGATGTTTTTTTAGAACAGAATTCTAGGTAAATAAGAATTTATTCCAAATAATAACTGATGTACTGTGAGAGAATGACTCTTATGCTAATAATAGAGGAGTCAGAATTCAAGAAGCTTAAGTATGAAGGTACAAATTTGTTGTAAAATAATATCGCAAACGAACTTGGAATGCGATGATTTTTCAGAGCAACTTTCGACCTTCGTACTCTAACTATTTGATTTCTGATTCGTCTATTTTTCGCGTAGGAGTCATGAGTCACAGTACATGAGCTATAATTTTGAATAATTTGTTATGTACGCAGGAGTCTATTCTATGTACGCAGGAGTCTGTTCTATGTACGCAGGAGTCTGTAAATTTGACAGTGCATATTTTTGCAACGCGCTCTTGAAAGAGTTTATATTCCCAAAATTCATAAAAAGTCTCAAACTGTCCCACATTTTCAGTGGATTTTCAAGTGCACGCCGCAAAAGTGTGAGCTGTCGAAGTTTCGATGTTTTTTTAGAACAAAATCCTGCGTAAATAGCAAATTATTCAAAATTAAAGCTCATGTACTGTGGGAGGATGACTTTTACGTAAATAATAGATGAATCAGCATTCAAAAAGTTTAAGTAAGAATGTACTGAAATAACATCGCAATTGAACTTGGAATGCGATGAGCAACTTTCGACCTTTATACTCAAACTTTTTGAGTTCTGATTCATCTATTATTCGTGTATGAGTCATCTCTTTACGGTTCATGAGCTATAATAATTCCTTATTTACGCAGGAATCTAAAAAAACATCGAAAATTTGACAGTTCACATTCTTGCAACGTGCTCTTCCGAATTTCCCTTTTTTATAATTCAGAATTATTAGTCGAAGGATCGCATAGAAAAAATTGAATGAAATGAAATCGTAGTGAATCAACCTAGAAAATTTCCCCCAAATCGATCTGAAAGTCACTTTGAGTTAAAATTGTTCTAAATCGCGACTACAAAAAATGACTTTCTGTTTGACTGAGAAAACATTCAATTCATTAGATTTTTGAAGAGTTTTTACTTCCTTTTGTACTGACAATTAAGAGCACGTCGGAAAAGTGTCTTCCCCTCATGGTACATGAGCTAAAATTTTGAATATTTTTTATTTACGCAGGAATCTGTTCTAAAAAAAACATCGCAAATTTGACAGTTCAAATTTTTGCGACGTGCTCTTAAGAAGGTGAATTCCAGAAAATTGAGAATTAGGAAGTGAATGGCTCATTCGCGATTCATGCTGTAGAAGAATTTTTTACTCAAAATATGATTTGACTTCGATAAAAAATAACTTCTAAAAAACCTTTTCGACTAATTGTCAATTTACCACAGTCACAGATTATACGAAATGGATGACATGGGCGGGAAACAAAATGAAAATCTGCGAACAGCAGTGCCTTTCATACGACAAATTACACAGGATGGTAAACCAAAATTGGAAGTTTATCGACCAACTACAAATCCCATCTACATAAATACACAGGTGAGAGAGAAAAAAAAAAAAAAAAGTTGCGTCGATGTTATAAATTAACACAAATTTTTTGGCAATCATTTTTCACTCGCACTCGACATAATTTTGTCTTCGTAATAATTGGCAATGCAAACACGTTTTTGACGCATTTCTGCTATTTTTGTGTTTTGAAAATGATTTCGCGAATTTGTTTGAATCATTGAAGAAATGGGGCAACGAGCTGATGCTGTTGCACATATTTTTCTGATGATAGGAAAGCCGATTAGCTACGTCATTATCTTCGAAGCTATTGGCGCAAACAAGCAACCAGAATGAACCAACAGTAACTGACTTATTGCTCGATCACTCATAAAAGTGATGTTCATTCAAATGACGATTTTCTTTAACGTTATTTTTCGAAAAATTGTGTTCAAACAACAGGGGTTATAATGTCGTCGCTTATCTCATCTAAAACACTGTAAACTGTTTATAATCTCATTCTATTCACTTCCTCATAAACTATTTTCTAATGTCGCTATTTGATAGCAATCACGTTGCAATTGCGATGAACTTGCGATTTAGTAACATTTTTATTTTGATTTTATTAGGAATCTATCTTTGTAAGTCATGGGTTTTGCAAACAATTCGGTAATAAATGACCGTGAAACCTTGAATGATAAGATTAACGAAACATTGCACGTAAAAGCTTAGGACATTTTTTCCCGATCTTTTGCTGTTTTTTCTTTCGTTTTTTCTTCGTTGCTTACACAATTAGTTACTTACTTTGTAGAGACAGAAAAAGAATGAAGAATATTTATAAAGTAACGGGTAAGCATTCAAGTAGGTCAAAAAGGATTCAATTAAATCGAATTTGGAAGTTAAGCGGCTCACATTTGGCGGGTGATAGGGTGGCATGGAGGGGATCATGACTTCACGGAGTCATCAAGGGGTCGTATTATATACGTATTACGTCATAATTTTTTCTCGATTTTTTTACTCCCCCCTCCCCGATGTCACGTTGCATCACGTTTGACTAACACCCCCTAAAATATGACGTCACATTTTCGACCCCCCCCCCCCTCTACCTGGAAATATATGTCCAGAAGCCGTTCGACGAGGGTCATTTTAGTAATTTTGGGTTTCTTGTAATAACTCGAGCAAAATAACTCAGTAATTTAATAGAACGCGAATCCTTGCAACTGGTTGAACTGGTTTCCTACTGGTCCGCGAAGTTTATGTTTTGAATGTCTAATAAAAATTTTTCCTTTTTATTGTAACAAAACGTGAAGTCAAGTTCCATGCAGACAACCCCCTCCCCCCGTCCGATTCCGTCACGTTTTCAGTGACCCCCTCCCCCTCTGAGTGTGACGTAATATGTGCACGACCCCCAAGTCGTTATTACATTACATTCGAAATACCCGTCCGAAGCAGAAATGACAGCCAAACATTTTTTCAGGTGTCGGCCAAGCTCGAGTCAAGGCAAGAGCTCACATTTTTCGTCTTCCCATTGTTTTACAAAATGTAGACACCGACCATATGAATCGGTTTGTCAAGATCAGAGCAATCAAAATAAAATTTTATTGTCATGTCTGGTCTGAAGAAACAGAAAAATGTTTCAATAATTCATTCAAAATACTATTTCCCTTCAGCTAATTCCTCTGCCAGCCCTTCCCTCATTATTCATCTCAGTCTCACAGCTAGCTTCAAGCTATTAATGTAATTGACGGTTAGTAAAGATTATCCAAATTGGTCAAGTTTTACTCGAGACGGACAAGCTTGTTTTGAGATAAGAGAACACGTCCACAGATTAAGGATCGAAATTCGACTGGTTAAAAACGTCTAATAATCCTCCGCTATAGGACCGATTATCCCAAGACAAAATATCCCCTGACAAATTATCCCCGGACAAAATATCCACATAATGTCTACTCAGAAGTGGTGGATATAGGCAGGTATTATTAAGTAGGTATTATATTGCGTATTGGAGAACTCCTCCCCACACCCCGCGCTTGCGGCGGGCTTTCGACGCCTTGCAGGCGGCTTTACGTGAATAGAGCGCTGCCCCAAACACCGCTAGGGGCTCTGCCCCTTAGACCTCACAAGGGGGAATATTTCCCCCTTGACCCCTTATTGCGAGTGCTGCCGCCCCTCGACCCCGCTTTTTTATTTTCCAGTTAAATTCACGGTCTGCGGCGCTGTTACTTCGCAATAAGTATTTTCTGAGGTGATTTTTTGGTTGGGGATGTTTCGTCCGGTTTTTTCCTGGTAAAAATAGTGGTTATTATCTCCGGTTATTTTGTCTGGGGATATTTCGTCCGAGGGGATATTTTGGTTGGGGATATTATTTTTTTTGGATATTCCGTCCTAACCCCGCCGCAGGCACATAAAGCGCCGCAGACACTCAAAGCGCCGCAGACACACAAAGCGCCGCAGACACATAAAGCGTCACAGGCACATAAAGCGCCGCAGGGACATAAAGCGCCACAGGCACATAAAGCGCCGCAAGCACAAAAAGCTCCGCAGTCACATAAAGCGTCGCGGGCACATAAATCACCGCAGGGACATAAAGCGCCACAGGCACATAGAGCGCCACAGGCACATAAAACGCCGCAGGCACATAAAGCGCCGCAAGCTAACAATTGGCGGGGATCCAGGAGGCGAGCAGCTTCCTGGTATAAAAAAATAGTTGTTTTATATGACATCACAACTTTTCCGCTTTCAAGTGCCCCCGCGCGCATCGTCTCAAAGCTTTACGAGTGCCCTCCTCGCACCCACCGTCTTTAAGCCACATACCCCTCCAAACGCCGCGTAGCCCGACGCGACGGGGCTAACGGCATCGACTAGTGTGTAAATAATTTTCGAAATCATAAAAGGAATGTATTGATGACGTAATGTCTATTCCTTCATACATTTATATAACAAATTCTATAAAGTCCCAAACAAAGCCACCACAAATCCGCCTTTCATTCGCCGTTCATATATAACTCTAAGGTTCATATATAACGTATGTATTTTTTCCGGGTTTTTGGACCACCCTTCCTCTTGTCTGCAATGTTCCATACAAGTGAAGAATTTTTGTATGAAGTGTCTGTTTTCTTAGACGCTCCCCCAAGTTCAGACGTCATTTTTCAACGCACCCTTAATAATCCTTTGGGTTCCTTTGTGTTCAGTGGACTGTAAAGTAAGGTAGAGATTAAGATCAAGCGGATCGGAATCTACTGACTGTTGAACTTGATGTGTGAAACGCAAAAACCAGTTAAATTAAGTGGTCACTTGTAGGATCTGTCAAAGTTACAATACAAAAGTTTGACAGTGCCTACAACAAAATCAGTTTTTTTAGCTGGGACTCGTCTTCACAACTGACCCGTTTAGGAATCTGTTAGGATAACGAATACGCCATACTATATTACAGACGTATAGAATAAAAAACAAGTCGAGGACCAAGGTCCTTTTTACATTTCATTTGAGTCTCAGAGGTACTAGATTCTGGCTCTGAAATGTCGATTTCAAGCCATTACTTCTTTTTTCTTTTTCTTTTTCTTGTTTAAACTTATAAGTTACCATTAGTCTAAACGTTAACAAGCTTCTTTAAGGTGACATGCACATTGAAGCTAAAAAATTATTACTCTATATAACTACTTCAACACTTAACGAGTCACTGTTTTCACAATCTACACCCGCACGATTTTAACTTTGGATATTTCTTTTGTTCAATACAAAAGAAACATCCAAAGTTAAAATCGTGCGATTGTATCTATCTATCTATCTATCAGTCGGAAAGCCTTGTTTCAAATCTTTCAATGCGCTTTATGTTGAGAGGGACGTGAACCTATACTCGATCCATAAATAGAAAGTACTCTCATTTCCTCGGACTTCAATACTTCCTTAGCCACAGAACATTTTTATAACTCTGTGAAATGTTTATAGAAAAGTACAGATATCGTGTAGTCAAATTCCAATCACCTATGACCGAATCAGGTGTGATTCCACGGTGAATCATCGGTAATTCTACTGTGAATCATCTGTGATTACACAGTGAATCGTTGATGAATCATAGGTGATTCCACTGTAAATCATCTATGATTACGCGGTGATTCATTGGTGAATCATCGGTGATTCTCCTGTGAATCATCTGCGATTCTCCTGTGAATCATCTGTGATTCTACTGTGAATGATCGGTGATTTCTCAATAAATCATTTGTGATTCCCCGTTAAATCATCTGTGATTACTCGGTGAATCATCTGTGATTCCCCGATGAATCATCGGTGATTTTCCAGTGAATCATCGGTGATTCCTCAATGAATCATCTGTGATTTCCCAATAAATCATTTGTGATTCCCCAATGAATCATTTGTGATTCCCCAATAAATCATTTGAGATTCTTCAATAAATCATTTATGATTCCCCGGTGAATCATCTGTTAATCCCCAGTGAATCATCTGTTAATCCCAAGGAATCATCTATGATTCCCCGGTGAATCATCTGTGATTCCTCAGTGAATCATCTGTGATTACTCAGTGAATCATCTGTGATTCCCCGGAAAATCATCTGTGATTCCTCAGTGAATCATATGTGATTCCCCAGTGAATCATCTGTGATTCCCCAGTGAATCATCTGTGAAGTAGCGATAGCACGTAGTAAAATTCCAATCACCGATGGCAAATCATCGATGAAGGGTGCACAGACGGACGAACGGACAGGAATGATGAAAACGTAAAGTAGCTATCGCTACTAAATAAGCAGTTAGATAGACAGATGATATAGAGGGCGCTTGAATTACTGAATGGTTTGGAGCTTTGGAAATGTGAATGATCAACACTGGGCGGCTGACGAATGCCAAATGCATACGGTTCTAGTCAAGCACTGACCTTAAAACTAACCTGAAGATTCACACTTTCGAAAACTAAAAACGTCACTGTTTTTTGTATTTCATTTAGCAAACCATCAATAAACACAAATAAAAGATTATATTGAATGAAAAACATAAACTTGAATCAAAGACTAAAACCGTTTTAGAATAAAGCTCTCTTCAACTTCAAGAAGACTTTAGTACAAAGGTAAAAAAACGTTTTCATTCAAGTGGCATATCCTCCCACTTCAATTACGTTGAATTCTACAATTCATTGAACAATAAATTTTGCCGATTTCATCTAATATGCAATATGCATAATAAAACATTTTGATTGCCACCGCTTCCTATAAATGTTACGTTGATTACGTGTCATAAATAGAACTTTATTTTAAGAAATATCATAACTATGCAGAGTAAGTAGCATGGAATTATGACCTTTCTCATAAATAAACAAAGCACTTTGCGAATCAAATTAATTTAAAATTGAATATTTTCGTTACCTGAGCTTAAGTCAGTTGAAATAGAGTTTTAGTTGGACGGTGTATGAGAAGCGGTGAACATTACGAAGCGCGTTATGTCAATTTTGACGTGATTCTAAAGTCCTTAATGGCAAACGAAAAACGGTGACCCGAATTTCGGTGAATGTGCTCCGGATGAAATATTTGAATCCAATTCACTAATTGTTGTATGTCGAGAAAATGTGCTTACAAATTGTTCCATTTTTTAATTTGTTTCGGTTTGTGCCGAAGTGGAACAACTAGCTAACAATAAACATTTAAACCAGAATCGAACCGAATCTCAGAAATACTTATTTATTGGCAGAAATAATAGATCTCATGACCCGTTCGGAGCGGTATCTAGAGTTTTTTTTTCATATTAGTTTCATAACTTAAACCAAGTTCACAGTTCACATCAGGGATTGAGGAATTTCCATAGACTCAAATAGGGAATAATGTTCCTTTTACCGAAATAAATCAGCGAAATTTCCCTTTAAAAAGGATATTAGTTCCCTGTGAAAAAGAATCTCTCTTCCATGTTCTACATATTTTACGAACTATTGCACCTCGTATTGAACTATTGTTAACACAAAGGTGCATAACGGATTGTAGTTGTACACACCAAATTGATCCTTTTCGTAGTGCGTGATTCTCTTCCATCTTAAAATTGAGTGACTTGATCACGACCATTCAAAACTGTTGCAATATCGGAAGCTGCATTTGTGAACACCAATTCTAGCCAGTAGAAAACAGGAGTTCCGAAATTGTTCTAAAAGTTTTCTGAGTGCTACGTATCCTTCTTACATCCTTCCAACTTAAGAAGTCTAAAATTTGCGACCGACTGGTAAAAATTTACCGAGAAAAAAGATATGAAAATTTCAGTCGCAGCTGCTAACTTTGCCCCCAAGTAATCCACCTCAGCTCAGAGACAATTTTACCTTATTATTATATGTACAATGTGAATGTCCACCTGAATTAGGAAAGCAAAAATCAGGAATCAAGAAATCAGGAAATGAAAATCAGGAAATGAAAATCAGGAAACGAAAATCAGGAACCTAAAATAAGGAAAAACAAAAATCAGGAAATACCAAATTTAGGAAAAACCAAAATTGGAAAAACGAAAATCAGTAAGGAAATAAATCAGGAAAAGTTTTCAATTCCTAAGGAGGTCGCAATCTTATTTTTGGTAACCCCCGCGCCTGCGGTGAGCTACTAACGCCCTGCTGGCTGCCTTCCGTGCATGGGGCTCTGCCCCTTAGACCCCGCAAGGGGGTATATTGCCACCTTGGCCCCCCTACGCGGGGGCTGCCTCCCCTCGACTCCGCTTTTTTTTGGATTTATTACGGCCTCTCAAAAATTATTTCCCTGCTTTTGGTTTTTACTGATTGCCTGATTCCTAATTTTGGTTTTTCCTAATTTAATTCATTCCTAATTTTTGTTTTTCCTAATTTTAGTTTTTCCTGATTTTGGTTTTTCCTTATTTTTGGCAAATAATTTTTTTTCCTAATTTTCGGTTTCCTAATTTTTTTTCCTAATTTTGGTTTTCCTAATTCGTGTGGAATACCGTACAATGTACATGCATGTGAAGCTTCGTTATATTTTTTGTAGATTTTTCAAAGAAGCGAAAAAGCTCTTACCGGTTGCAAACTTTTTAGACCCGTACGAAGAACGTAATTCTTCGAAAAGGCGTGGGTCTTTTTCGTTTACCACAACGTTTGTAACCAGTTGAATTTCGACCCAGGAATAGGGGGGGGGGGGAGCATCGATCATGGTCCTTAGATGACGAATCAACAATTAAAAACATATGAAGGGACCCGTACGTATCAGAATAGATGCGGCAAACAGAGTTGATGATACGAAAAGACTCGAACGTCCACATTATACAATTTAATGTGGATGTTCGAGTCTTTGTCGAAATTGTCGATAGGGCATTATTGAATAAACGGTGTCAAAATATTTTCCGAAAGCACAAAATTGACCACCAAAAATGTTCTCCTCAATTTTCCCTACAACATAGCAAAAAACCATTTTTTGGACTAGGGCTGGCCTTAGTACTGACCTAGGGTCCTAACTAGAAGCCTCGGACACAAACTTCCATGGACAAAAATGTTTCCCTCAATTGGCTCTACAACATAGCAAAAAAAAAAGTTTTTTGGTTAGGGCCGACCTTAGCACCGACACCGACATGAGGCCCACTTGAGCACTAAGTACAGGCAACCGGCAGGAACCGGCGAACTGCGACAGTCTCCATTTGGGAAAGTTAGCAAGCGTCCTCCAAGCAGAGACGTTTGCGATGTTGATAGGAGTGATGAATTTAATTCCAGAAGAAATGACGGGTGGCAGAGCGACCATCTGCTCAGACAGTGAGTCGATGATAAAGGCGCTCGCGTCGCCTGTGACAACGTCAAAACTAGTTAAAGAGCTGAAAGGGACCCTAAACCGATTGGGACTGAGAAATCAGATCACGATCGCCTGGGTCCCTGGGCACACTGGTGTAGACGCTAATGAGATTGCAGACGAGCTAGCCAGACAGGGTTTAGCATCTGCGATCGAGGGCCCAGAGCTCCACATCCCGACCCACACTCTCTGTGTGAAAGGGCGGTGGAACACTGGGTGCGGGCTGAGTCCGCAAAGAGTTGGTGCGTATACGGCGGAGGAAAGCACACAAAGCTCTTCTTCCTGGCGCCTGACGAGAAGTGGGCGAAGGAGCTTCTCAGAATGGACCGTAGTGGCATTAGGAGAGTAGTGGGAGCCATTACAGATCACTGTGGACTGAACAAGCACTTGGCGGCTTGGAGGAGGAAACGAGCGTCCACGCAAAATGCGAACGCCCGAAGTTCCACCTGCTAAGGAGCATGACATTAGGTGGTTATGTGATTCGACCCTCCGATATCTTAGACCTAGGACCTACCGCTCTAAATAGGTTCTTGGTGAGAACCGGAAGGTTTTAAATGATTTACATGATGAACGGGAGGAAAACAAAGGATCAATAGATCTGTGTTTTAGGAGCCAGCAATGGCCCATCCCACCCTGATAAATCTATAAAAAGCACAGGCAACAGTATAACTCGAGTAAAACTCAACCGATTTTCAAAAACAAAAACTTTTTTCCTTGAAAGGTAATCGAAAAATCTTTTATGGGATTGAATCTGGCCAATGTGGGCCCAAGGGCCGCCGAGCTAGGGCTTTTTATAAGTAGTTTTTAGTCTTTCGTACATAACTCGAGTAAATCTTTTCCGATTTTCATAAATTTTCTTTTGTTTTTTGGGCATTTCCGACATTTTATGGAAGAAAATTTTTTAATTTGAGTCCTTGGCCTTAGCTAGGGCACTAAAAACGGGTCTCTGCTAGGGCTATATGTGTTTTTTGTACATAGCTCGAATAAATCTTTTCAGATTTTCATAAATTTTCTTTTTGTTTGAAAGATTCAGGCATGACCGACAAATTATAAAACAAACTTTTGCCTGTGCTTAGGGCTCAAGTGGGCCTCATGTCGGTCGTAAGGTCGGCCCTAACCAAAGAATTTTTTTTTTGTTATGTTGCAGAGCAAACTGAGGGTTCTTTGCTATGTTGTAGAGAAAATGGAGGAGAACATTTTTGTTGGTCAAGTTTGTGCTTTCGGAAAATATTTTTACGCCATTTCTTCGAAAGGTTTTTTCAATATTGCCCTATCGGCAATTTCCAATACAATTTAATGTGGACGTTCGAGTCTTTCCGTAACATCAAGTCTGTTTGCCGCATCTATTCTGATACGTACGGGTTCCTTCATATGTTTACTTAGTAACGTGAATAGTAGTAAAACGCTGTCTGAACCTCCCAAATCTCTTTTGAGTTTTTGAGAACTCTGTCTTACGAATGGACACACATGGACATGTGCAATACGCCTGTACAATTTAGACAATTTTCATACATTGCAATCTTGGCAGTAAAGAGAGTAAAGAGCAAAATGAAAAATGCTTTCTATCAACAAGTGTCTTTTTAACACTCAGCCGGCGACGAACTACACAGACCGGCGCACGGTCCTAAATACGGACGTTGAAACACATATTGTTGTAGAAAATAATAAACCTCAAGCTACAAGTAAATAACACCACTGAACATTTCTCCAAGTCATTATGAGTTATCCTAACGCCACTTCAGATTCAATGTAAATATTTTGTTTACTCCATTCAATGCGCTAATGTTTCACCTAAACTAACACAATAATGTTGATAGAAAATAGTGTTTGATTGAACAATAAATCACCAGCGAGAAAAGAAAAAAAAAACACACACCCCCCTCAATCCAACCGACAACGCCAACGCATTCGTCAATTGTGTATGACCTTTCGCAATTTCGATTTTTTATATGACGCGATTTGCCATTCGTACGTAAAAAATCAATCAAAACAGTTGTACGAAAACAATTTAACGCTTTGTTACATATTCAACAAATCATATAAATCGGCGCTCAAGTTTAAGACAAAACTCAATCAGAAACGTACCACAATAATGAAATTGGTTTTAAATTGTCGTAGTTGTAAAGTGCCAAAGGAAATTCGTAAAAGTACTCTTAAAGTGAACTTTGGGAAAGTACAACCTACAGCCTTTTTTTCCGAGTGAAATTCGAGACGTGTGTTAATTTTATTGCCAACTATGCGACTATTTGTACGATCTGACACCCATGTTTCATTAAACATTCCTATTGAAGAACCAACGCCGCAATGTACTTGGACGCAGGTGTTAAATTACTCGCCAAAAATTAAACTCTTAATGTTTCGCACTTTGTGAGAATCTAATGTCTTTCAAATAATTTTAGTGCCTTGCAGCCATAGCAGTGTCCCTTGGTTCACTGGTTGTTGGCTTCTCATCTGGTTACACATCACCAGCTTTGCCATCGATGACAAATCCCAATATCACCAGTTTCGAAGTCACCGATCAAACGGTAAATTGAATTTTGTCATCCATCGCGTCTAATTCAACTAAACGTGATTTTTACAGGGTTCTTGGGTGGGTGGAGTGATGCCACTAGCAGGTTTAGCAGGTGGAGTATTAGGTGGTCCATTGATTGAATATTTAGGAAGGAAAAACACAATTCTTGCAACATCAATACCGTTCATCGTGTCATGGTTGTTGATTGCGTGTGCTGTTAATATTTGGATGATAATTGCTGGACGTGCACTTACTGGCTTCTGTGTGGGTGTTGCCTCACTTTCATTGCCTGTGTATCTTGGTGAAACAATTCAACCGGAAGTACGTGGCACACTAGGCCTATTACCGACAGCCTTTGGTAACATAGGTAAGAGCAACATTTGAGTTATTTATGCAACACGGTCGGACGTTTCGATCGCAGTTCACGTAACATAATTTGTACTACGGTCGAGGGGTTGTAGCAGGAAGATATGAGCCTTAGGATACATAATTATCTAGGACAATGACTTCACGCCTAGAGAGACATATTCCAACAAAAAAATTAGTGATCAATTGAGTTGCGTAATGCCCCTTTACCGCGTTAGTGCGGTAAGAGTCATTTATGCAACTATTTGAGAAAAGTGATACTTTTCGCATCGAGTGACAAAAAGAACCATTTTCGCAAACTGTTCCATACAACAGACTTTTGAAAGAAAATTTGACAACAAAAAGACCACTTTTGTCACTGGTTGTACTTTTTGTCATTCAAATAAGTACTTTTGTTCACTAGTGACGAAAAGGGGTTACTTTTAATAACTAGTGACAAAAAGTAATATTTTGTGTCATTCATTTGAGGCATGAAAAAGTTCACTTTTCGCAACGGAATTCTATAAAATGACGACTTCGGGAGAAAAACAAGATAAAGCAATTGAAAGTGAACCTGCTCCCATGTATAATATATGAGAGTACGTACACTTTCAATTGCTTTATCTTGTTTTTCTCCTGAAGTCTTCAAATAATTGTTATGCAACTATGTTGCGAAAAGTGAACTTTTTTATGTCTCATTTGGGTGACGGAAGAGGTTAATTTCCATCGCATAACTTATATTTTTTATCACTGAAATGAGTAAAATTTCATTCAACATTCATTTGACATGTAAATAGGATGTATAATTAGCGTAACAACGATGGATTTTGCTACATTATTTTTCCATCATTTTTCCATCAATACACCACTTTTACATCATTACATCCTTTTTACATCATTACATCGTGACATCATTTTTACATCATTTTTTCATTATTTACACATTATTTTTACATTAATAGAAATTTTATGGATAACTAAAGTAGAGTAGTGCGCCGGGGTTTCGTCGGCTGTGTGTTCATGGCAGTCTCTAGCCTTAGGGGTACATTCGAGATTAGTCGAATGTTCAGTAAAAATGTAGAGGAGAGTTGTATCTAATCGGCTCATTAAGACAATTTTGCTTGTAAATTTCACTGGAACACATTATTTGACTTGCACCGACTTTAAGTCGAATTTCGGCTGAGAATCGGCTAATGTAAAACTTACAAAAATTAAAATAAGTGATAACAGAGCCTATTTTTGGGAAACCGGTTTAAAATTTAACGAAATTTCCCGAAATTTCCAAAATTTTTGATATGACGATCGGAAAAGACCATCGAAGTACTCATTTACTTACTAAAACATGCTTAAACATATATTTTATCTGCGTTCCGTTAAAATAACGGCGATGAAAACGTCTAGTTTGTAATATGTCTTTTGCTTAGAAATTCATAACTATTTCATCATAAAAAATACTTCAAATCAATATTATTAGCTTTACTTGCTTATCTAAATGATGTTTTCTTGTAATAAAGTTATTGACTCCCTTCACTTTTCCAAATATTTTCTGGTGTTTTCTTGAAATTACCGAAAAATTAGCAAAATTTCCCGAAATTTCATGAAATTTCCCGAAATTTCCCTAAATTCTCGAAAATTTCCCAAAAATAGACTCTGAGTGAAAAAAAGTAACAACTTGCGTCACTCAAATGAGGCATAAAAAATTTACTTTTCACAACGAAGTTGCATAAATTATTATTTGCGACACCAATATCGAATCGTCAACTTTCCACTTTCGATTTTGAACTGAAATACTTTTCCGCAATGATGGATTGCGGACAAAGTGTTGCTGACTTGCTCTCGGCTCGTATTGGAAATCGTTCATAGTGTGTAAAAGCACTTGCTTCCTAAATACGTAAATTTAGACTTGTTGCACTAGTGCGATAAAGACCGAAAGAAATGAAACGAAATAGAGCCATATAAAAGATTTTCTTGAGTGTTAAAAGTCAAATTTTGCAATTTTTTGGTCAAAATATCGCAATATGTAACACTTTTCGTAGCTTATTTTAACGTATATAATACTTCGGCGGCATATATAATACGTCAGCGGCGTATATAATACGTCAGCGGCGTGTATAATACGTCAGCGGCGTATATAATACGTCAGCGGCGTGTATAATACGTCAGCGACGTGTATTATACGTCAGCGGCGTGTACAATACGTTAGCGGCTTATATAATATGTCAGCGGCGTATATAATACGTCAGCGGTGTATATAATACGTCAGCGGTGTATACAATACGTCAGCGGTGTATATAATACGTCAGCGGCGTATATAATACGCCGGGAGCGTATATTATAAACACAATTCCTAAGTCGCTTATAGATATTTTCCTCAGTGTATGAGGTAGCGTTTCACACGACACTTGTTGCAAACTTTACTATTATAACCTACGTTCCACTAGCTTAACAATTTCCTTCAACAAACAGGAATCTTGCTCTGTTTTGTCGCTGGAAGATACATGAATTGGTCATCCCTAGCGTTCCTCGGCGGCACTTTACCAGTTCCATTCCTTTTATTAATGGTTCTGATACCGGAAACGCCACGATGGTTCGTTTCGAAAGGAAAACAAGAGCGAGCTCGAAGTGCACTGCAATGGTTACGCGGTAAGAAGGCCGATGTGGAGCCAGAACTTAAGGGTATCATCAAAAGTCATGTGGACGCTGAAAAGCATGCATCGAGCACTGGCATCATGCAGTTGTTGAAGAAATGCAATCTAAAGCCTTTGTCCATTTCGTTGGGTCTGATGTTCTTCCAACAGTTTAGTGGTATTAATGCTGTGATATTTTATGCTGAGAATATTTTCATAGACGCCGGTACGACTATTGATAAAAGTATTTGTGTAATCATCGTTGGAGTTGTGAATTTTGTTGCCACTTTCATTGCAACCGTTTTGATTGATCGACTCGGCAGAAAGGTAGTTCATTGGTGTGGAATTTTGGCATTCCGATTGTCTGAGACTTTTCTTTGATTATTAGATTCTGTTGTACATGTCGTCGGTTGGAATGATCGTTTCTTTGGGTGCATTGGGTGGATACTTCTATGCGAAAGATCATCACCTAGATGTCAGCAATATCGGATGGTTGCCATTAGCAAGTCTTATGGGATATGTACTCTGTTTCTCGCTTGGTTTTGGACCAATCCCGTGGCTAATGATGGGTGAAATTTTACCGGCTAAAATTCGTGGATCAGCTGCTTCTGTTGCAACTGGTTTCAACTGGACTTGTACATTTATCGTCACAAAAACGTTTGCCGATATTATAAGTAAATTGTAGCAAAACTTTTTTTAGAGATCGGTAAATGAGACAACTGATTTTTACAGGTGCAATCGGCTCTAGTGGTTGTTTTTGGCTATTCGGTGTTGTGTGCGTAGTTGGACTTTTCTTCGTGATTTTCTATGTGCCAGAAACTCAAGGTAAAAGTCTTGAGGAAATCGAACGGAAAATGATGGGCCGTGTGCGACGAATGAGTTCAGTTGCCAACATTCGACCGTTGTCATTCAACATGTAATTTATATGGACGATGTGTAGGTTAAAAGTATGGAACATATTGGCAATTGAAACGAAGAGTAAAATGACGCTGACATTCCAGTTGATTGTTCGATCGAATGTTCTAATTCCATTAGTGGAATGAGTCATTTGATTGAAATTCATTCTAATTGATAATATGTGTATGTGATAAATTGAATAAGGACAGCAAATTATGCACGCGATATAAACGGAATTCATAAAGACAACGTTACAAACTTAGCGATTATCCTTCCTGATTGTTGAAATAATAAATTGTTATCTGTTGCAATAGTTACATGAACTTTTCGCTAACTAAGGGCCTTAGAGAATTTGTTACTATGACTCTTGTGCCTGCCATCTTTCGGTATTTTTTTTTAGATGCCAAATGATCGTGAAAAAAATTCCCTGAAAGGGAATTTTGGGGAAATTTTTTTTTTCAAATGAGAGGAATGTAAATAAGAGCAACGGCAAAGTTTTTTCGACTGAACTTTCTTGCAAAGAATGAGATAGTTCAGCCGCTAAGAAACATTTTCACCCAACGCCGAACCAATTGAATGAAAATATTAAAAGCTGACAGGCACCTGGTCGATTAGTTGTAGGAATTTGTCAACATTGTTGCGCGTTAATCAAAAACATTTCAAGCGAAAAGTAAGTGGAATCTATATTTAATGTTAAATTTGTGCAAAAGCTTTAAGAATAATTTTAGACTAGGCAATAATTTCACGCTTTGAAAGCTAAATAAAAAACAAAATTCATGTCTGTGTAGCTGTACATTTTCAACGAATTTGAATCTCTATTTGTTCCTTAAAAATATGAAAATAATTTATCGAATTGTTTTAATTTGTTTTCGAACAAAAATTTTATGATTTTGTGGCTTCTTTCTAACGAATTGAGCATCGTAACACCTAATCTGATTTTACATTATAATAACTGCAACCAAAAATTATGTTTAAGCAGCTTAATCGGATGTGTTTGTTATGAACGGACAACAACCATTTATTGATAAGTAATTATTTTATTTGTAAATATTAGTTCACTTAATTATTTCTTTTCTAATTAGATTTAGAGCGTTGACAAAATTATATATTTTTTATAGTAAAATATGCCTGTATACTGAAACAATTATTTAAATAAAAAGAGAAGAGTAGAAGAGCATTGCGTTGACAACTTTTTTTCACACTCCAGCCCAAAAATAGCTAATCGAAACACATTTTAATAAACAGGAAAGTATTATCAAGGCCTCACGGTAGTGATTGACCATGAAGCAAATTTTAACGACTAACAAATGTAGAAACCAGAAATATGGTAGGTAATTGCTTTGGATGCGAATAATGATGTGGTGAGTGTTAAGGTTTTAAGTTTGATTTTTTTGAAACATCAAGACTGATATCCATAATTACATGCGAAAATACTTGGACGGTGTTAGTCCAACGTGCAGAGTTTCTAACCTTTACGAAGTACAAAGGTCCTATACGTTTACTACAAACAATTTTATTGTAACATGGGGTAGATCGAGGTGGTAGTTGGGGGGATACATCTAAATATGACGAATCAACAATAAAACATAAGCTTCGCATACCCGTACGAATTCCGTTGTATGTATGCCCGTTGTATTAAATTGCTGATTATGCATATTCATCTTTGCCGAAATGGTAATCACAACAAAAACCTCTTTAAAGGTAAAGTGTGGCGCAGTCCGTTAGTCCGTAAGTAAAAAAATTTTCTCAGAAAAAAAGTTTTTCTCCAAAAAACATTTTCTCAAAAAAAAATATTTTTCTTCAAAAAATTTTTCTTTGAAAAAAATTTTTTTCCAGAAAAAATTTTCTCCAAAAAAATTTTTTGTTCGAAAAAAGTTTTCTCCGTTAAAAATTATTCTACAAAAAAAAATTTTCTCCGAAAAAAACTTGTCTCCAAAAAAAATTTTTCTCCCAAAAAAAATTTTCTTTCTGAAAAAAATTGTTCTCCAACATCTTCGGCTACGATCGGAACACTTCGTATCACCTTCGCCTACCTTCGGAATACTTTGTGTCACCTTCGTCTGCCTTCGGAACACTTCGTGTCACCTTCGGCTAACTTGGGAACACTTCGTGTCGACTTCGGCTACCTTCGGAACCCTTCGTGTCACCTTCTGCTGCCTTCAGAACACTACAATACACTACTACAACGGCCACTTCATTCCACACACTTCCCACATCATTCCACACACTTTCCACTACATTCCACACCTTTCCCACATCATCCCACACATTTCCCACATCACCACACACACTTCCCGGATCATCCCACATACTTCCCACATCATCTCACATATTTCCCACATCATTTCACTCACTTCGCATATCATTCCACTCACTTCTTACATCATTTCACACACTTCCCACATCATCCCACACACTACCCACATCATCCCACATCAACCCACACACTTCCCACATCACTGCACACACTTCCCACATCATCCCACACACTTTCCGGATCATCACACACACTTCCCATATCATCCCACACACTTCCCGGATCATTCCACACACTTCCCGGGTCATCTCACACACTTCCGACGTCATTCCACTCACTTCCCACATCATCCCACACACTTCCTACATCATTCCACACACTTCCCACATCATCCCACACACTTCCCACATCATCCCACACACTTCCCACATCATTCCACACACTTCCCACATCATCCCATACACTTCTCACATCATCCCACACACTTCCCGCATAATCAGACACACTTCCTACTTCATTCTACCCATTTTCCGCTTCATTTCACATACTTCTCACATCATCCCACCCACTTCCCACATCACTCCACACACTTCCCACATCATTCCACACACTGCCCACATCATCCCACACACTTCTCACATCATCCCACACACTTCTCACATCTTTCCACACACTTCCCGCATAATCAGACACACTTCCTACTTCATTCTACACATTTTCCGCTTCATTCCACACACTTCCCACTTCATTCCACACACTTCCCACATCATCCCACACACTTCCTACATTATCCCACATCATTCCACACACTTCCCACATCATCTTCGGTCACTTCAAAAAAATTTTTTTTCATAGTCGCTCTACGGCAGCGTAGCTCATTTCGGAACACTTTGACCGACTCCTGGCAACGAACACCCCAGCCGGTTCCGTTGGCTTCGTGATACCTTTCATTTGATACCCCATTCACCGCGATCTGACCACTACCGGTCGAGATATAGCCGAAGAAGTGCTCCCATCGGTGCATTTTCATATATGGGGGTTGTATGGAAACTTTGAAGGCCAATAACTCAGTTCCAAGATTTTTTTGGAGGTAGCCACCGGCTGAATTTTCCATTTGGGACCGAAACTGAACTTCCCTAAAAATTTTAAGGGAATCGCCCGGGCGGTTATCAAGAAAAAAAAAGTAGATAGAGGCATAGATAGATACATACATCGTGGACACACAACACAGGAATAATATTCTGATTATTTTCGAACAAATTTTTACCATATACCATATGGAAATTGGTCATATTTGATTGGCGATATCTCGGCTTGTTTTTAACCGATTTTGATGAGTCTGGGCTCTCGGAAAGCTGCTGCGACGTAGTTTTTTTATAATTTGGAGGGGAGGGGGGCGAGGGGAAAAAACTCAAAAGTTCGCCTATACATCGTGTCTTGTCCCAAAGGTTTTTGTATGGAGTTTTTTGGGTTTGTGGACGGTTTTTTTGGGGATTGAAGACTGCGTCACGCTCTCCGCTACCGCTCTGAGCATGATATTGAAAAACCCGTACGAAGAAGCATTGCAGAAAATTCGTTTTGGGCCTGCCTCGGATCCATATTTGGGACAAAAATGTTCCACTACATTTTCTCTACAACATAGCAAAAAAAATTGTTTTGGGCTGTGACCGACCTTTCGGTCCGGCAGAGGGCCTTAACTACAGGCCTCGGCCTCAAATTTTTTCTTGAGGACTGTTGGGCCTTCTTTTACATCTGAAATAGAAAAAGAATCAAAAAATTCCGTAGGAATTTACTCGGTTTTTATAGTAAAAAGACATTTGGCCCTATCCTTTGGGCCTGCCTTAGTCCAATGGCCCAACCTCAAAAAATTTTTTTGCATAAATTGTTGTGCTTTCATAGAGCTATCGAATAAAAAAAAAATTATGAAAATCTGAAGAGATTTACTCGAGTTATGTACAAAAAATTCGTAGAGCCCTTGTAGAGATTCAGTTTTAGAGCCCTAACTAAGCCCAAGGACTCAAACTAAAAAAATTTTCTTCCATAAATTGTTGGGTTTTCATAGACCTGTCGATCAGAAAAACATTTATTGAAATCGGATAAGATTTACTTGAGTTATGAACAAAAGACTAAAAACCACTTAGGCCCCATAAAAGATTTTTTGATTACCTTTTAGGGTAAAAAATTTTTGAAAATCGCTTGAGTTTGATGCGAGATAACTCGAATAAAACTTAACCGATTCTTAAAAACCTTTTTTTCTCTGAAAGGTAACCATAAAATCTTTTATGGGATTGAATCTGGGCACTGTCGGCCCAGGGATCGCTTAGCTAGGGCCGTTTAAGTGGTTTTTGGTCTTTTGTACATAACTCAAGTAAATCTTTTCCGATTTTCATACATTTTTTTCTTTGAAAGGTCTGGGCATAACTGACAATTTATGGAAGAAACGTTTTTGATTTTGAGTGCTTGGATTTAGCTAGAGCACTAAAAAGGGGTCTCTGCTAGGGCCCTACATGTTTTTTGTACATAACTCGAGTCCTTTTTTCTTTATTTGATAAAATGTCTTCGCCTCTGGAGCCTCTAGATGAAAACATGAAGGATTTTGTTCGCGATTGTGTGAACGGGAAATTGGATAAAGTGAAAGCGATGATAGAAACAAGTGACGAAAATAATCGACGTAAACTTTTTTCGTTAAAAATTCCTTGCTTTGAGCAGTATACTATTAGAACATCGAAGCTATCAAATCTTGATAACATTCAGAGAAGTGAACATTTACACCATGGATAAAAATGCAGAAACTGTTTTCATTAGAGCGTTGAATTCCGGACCAGCGGTGCCATATATTAAAATTAACGATTACCCAGTTCGTTCACCGCAGCCCACATTAGCAATGTTAAAAATTCTGCTCAAAGCGGACGAGCGTTTCATTACTTTCTATGTTCAAACGGATCCACTTAGCATTGCCATAGAGTATCAGTCCATCGGCGTCATAGAATTTTTAATTCAACGGGGTTGGTGACGTGAATAATTGTATGAATACACTCGGACAGAATCGAGGATGGAGTGCTTTACACAGAGCAGCTAGCTGCAAACGAATAGACGTCATCCGCTTTTTACTAGAAGAGACTAAGTGTAATATAGGAAGAAAGAATAGACTCAACGAAAATGCCCATATTTTTGTGATATGCCAAAGATTCACTAAACTTTTGATTGCGTACTCTCCGGACAAGTGTTTAGTGGATTTAGTGAAACAATTATGTGATGCCCATCATATCAATTATTTAACTTTGGTTTCGCTGTTAATGTACGAAAATCTTCTGTGTCATTTTGATGGAGACGAAAAGGGGTCTCATTGCTATAACACTGTTATCCAGTCGATGAACTCCTTGCTGGAAGAGTTGTTTAATCTTTACTTGGTTAACGAACAACTGACTATTGAGTTTGTGAAATAGCGAAAACGAAATTCGCATATTTTGTAGGAAAACAACTTCGAATGGATATGTCTTGGGACGAAAAACAGGTGCCGCCCGCTCCAAACAATATACAATTTCGCGAAAATGCTTTTACGTAATGGAGTTGACGTTTTCGAGAAACATCAGCAAATATATACTCGAAATCAACCGCGGTGGGAATATCTGCTTCGGGCTATCGTTCCTTTGTGCAGTTATGTGCGAGTGCCGTTGGAATTAGCGTTCCATATCGATCACGCTCGTTCTGTTCGTAATTTCAACGAATCAGATCTTTGGATGGAAGATTATCGCAATTGCCAAAAGGAGGAGGAACTCACCCATGGAGATGTTTCTTTGAAAAATTTGGCAAGAACAACTATAAGAAAACACTTGTTCCAAAATGGTAACGTCTATGAGAAAATATCAGCTCTGCATTCTATGGAATTGCCGCGTCTGATTATAAACTTCATATGTTACAACGATTATAATCTGAAATTGTGAAATCTTACAAAATGTATTTGCATCACTTGATGGAATGAAATGATCATGAAACAACAAAAATGTAACTAATAAAATAATCGACGATGAACTTAAAAGTAAATGGTTTTGCTAAGTATAATCTCAAATTCTGAATCCAATCAGCCTTAGTTGTAAGTTGAACCTTTCCTTTGTCTTGCTCAGTTAAGCGGTCAAGCTATAGGCGAATCGGGGTATCTGATCATGTAGTGGTAAAGCATTTGACAAATGGAAAATTTAGCACATTTTCACTAACAGCACGAACTTTGTATGTTTTAGACCAAAAAAATCCACATTTCAGTGCTATCTGCGATTAAGAAATCTGTCGTATTTTGAGACACCGTTGGCAAATAGTTATTTCTGCAATTCACTGCCGAAATACCACATTTATCAGCATATGAGTTCTGAAAAGTTGAATTTTTCAGAACTCATTTCTACTTTACATTACTTTTCATAAATCTGGTACTCCCAAGTTGCCTTGCTCACGTACGGATGACAGGGAGGCACGCGAATTTTCGTTTAGAGCAGTCAATATCTCGGAAGTATATGGAGCGATTTGCAGCGTGAAATCAAACTCCTGTTGTCCTATCTGTCAAGTCGCGTTATCAGGGTCAGTGGAAGATGTCGAAAGTTATCTCGCTGCACAAGAATACCAAACCGGGAGATCAGCGATTATAGGCCGATTAGTATGTTGCCAGCAGTGTCTGAGGCCCTCGAGGGGCTAATGAAGAGGCAAATGACGGACTTTTTCGATGAGTTTCGTCTTCTTCATCGCTTCCAGTCAGGTTTCCGTTCTAACCACGGAACGGTAACGGCTTCGTTGAAGATTACGCACGACGTTAGGATGAACTTTGACAGCGGGCTGAGTACGGTTTTGTTGCAGCTAGATTTCTCAAAGACCTTCGATACGGTTAGGCATAATTTGCCCCTTGGTAAGCTAACATCACATTTTCGCTTTTCGACGCCCGCTATTAAGATTATGAGGAGCTACTTGACTGGTAGAAGTCAGAAAGTAGTAAATAGTGGATCTCATTCGGGTTTTCGCGATGTTGTGGCTGGGATTCCACAAGGTTCGGTTCTTGGGCCCCTGTTGTTTTCGGTCTTCATAAATGATCTGCCGCAGGTTGTGAAGCATTCTCAGATCCAACTTTTCGCAGACGATGTCCAATTGTATGTGGGCATTCGAAAGGACCGTTTTCGGGAAGACATGGAGAGGATGTCTCAAGACCTTAGTTCGATTTCCTTCTGGGCTGGAGCAAATGGTGTCCTGCTCAATGTACAGAAGACAATGGCGGTTAGGTTCCCGACTAGAAATTGGGCGTATGATTTTCCAGAGTTGCGGCTTAATGTTGTTGCGATCGGTTATTCGGACGCTGTTAGGGATGTCGGGATAATGATCGATGATATGTTGAATTGGCGGTCGCACGCTCAGCATGTATCCGCGAAAGTTTTTGCTGGCCTGCGTTGCCTGTGGCCGCACGCGGGTTACCCCATCGGGCCACTAAGCTTTTTCTAGTAAAATCGCTCCTTCTGTTTCACTTTAGCTACTGCTCGCAGGTTTTGGGCAGGCTTCAATCATCAACGAAAGAGATTTTGCTGAAATCGTTTAAAGCCTGCGTTAGATTCGTTTGCGGTCTTGGCCGCTATGAATCCACGTAGGATAATATTGACGTTTTGCTAGGGTGTGACCTTTTCAGTTATTATGACTACTTATCTAGCGTGATGTTGCACAAAACAGTTTTGACAAAAGAACCTGAGTACTTGTATGAGCTTTTAACCCCTGCTTCCAATGGGAGGACTTTCAATATGTTTCAGCCGAGAGTTGGGTCCGATGTTTTGTCTAGATCGTTTTTTATCAGCGGAGTCTCGATTTATAATTCATCACCTCCTCAGATTAAGAGGAAAGCGACGTTAACTGGCTTTAAAATAACGTGTAGGGACTACTTCAGTGCTTAAGGGCTCCTATGACTAATTATCGCCCTATTACCTCAACGCTGAATAATAGACAAACGTGTTACCTGTGGTTCCGTTCCCTAAGCTGTCATTATTTGCATCTCAACATTCTCAGTTTGACCATTTATTATCCCAATTTTATTGATACAAATTTTTTGATCTTAACTTCATTTCTGTAACTGACTGTGATCGTTATTACTATTGTATGTAACTTAAAAGGGCGAAAGGCCTTACACATATAATGACAATAAATACTTGATTGATTGAAAAATGTTATGTTTAAGAATATTTGCATGAAATAAACATTTCTTGCCGTGACCAGATTTCGAACTTTCGACACCAAGGCATAACATCAAATTACAGAGACACGCTAACCATTCGGCTACCGAAGTGAATGGATGCGTATATATACTGTCGACTACTTGATTTGATGAAGTTAGAATTTTGGCTACTCGATTCAAGCAAAGAATTTTCACAGTGAAATTTGTTTTTGAATAAATTTTTAATTTTGGATGTTTTGTCTATTTCGGCACTTCATTGCAGAAAGCGTTGTTTGTAACATGTTTTGTAAATCGATTTTTTCAGCACACGTTCTGAAAATAGTCTCACTCTACTTCGTCTCGTTGGGACTATATTTAGAACTGGTGCTGAAAAAATCTTAGTTACAAAACTTGTTACAAAAACTGCTTTTCTGTAACGGAGAATATTCCAGCACAAGTACTAAATATTGTCCCCACGAGTCGAAGACGAAAAATTTTTTAATCGAAATTCATTGGAAAACGTGGTATTTTTTCAAAATTATAGTTTCCAAGCTTTCGTACACATCCACAATCAGTGGATAAAAAAAACGTATAAACAATCAAAGGAAAGGATTCAACCTCCGAATAATCATATGCAAAGCCGTTTACGTTGCTTACTGCAAAACATGATGTCATGGAGAGATTCAAAGAACATTTTGATGCATTATTCAACGAGGATGATGATAGCGATGTTTCCTTTCTTGACGACGACGGTCGTATTGTATAGCAGCGCCAACAATAAAGGAAGTCTCAGCAGCAATTATCTCACTCAAGAACAACAAAGCTTTCGGCCCGGATAATATACCAGCAGAACTGCTGAAGGCGGGTGGTGAGGAATTGTCTAAAGTGATGTATGATTTAGTAAAACGAATATGGAACACAGAAGAACTGCCTGACGAGTGGCTAGAGGGTGCCATTTTACCTCTATTCGAAAGACTAAATCCACGGGCTGTGAGTGTCTTTGAGGATTATCAAGGCGGATTCAGACGAAATTCCTCAACAACTGACTAAATATTCACACTTCGTCTGATTCTGCAAAAGGGCAGAGAGTTTCAAGTCCGGAATTTTATGTGCCGATGAAGGAGCTGCGTGCATGGAAATAATGTTTTTTCCCGGTAACCGAGTCAAAATTCCCTTGGGATTTCCCAATTCGCAATACACACTTCCCAATAATCTTCCAAAATTAGACTTTGCCTGAGGTCTTAATCAAACTGATGACATTTCCCAAGTTCAGACTTTTTTTAGGTCACCAGTACGATTTTCCAAGTTCAACATGCATTTTCCAAATTCTCGTGACTTCCCTAAAATATCTTATGACTTCACCATTCACCATTCCTTTTGACTTTGCCCTGCAAATCAATTTTTTTTTCACAAATTTCCCAGTAACGAGGTTCGCCCTTTGAGGAGAAGAAGAGGATTTGTATTAATTTCGCGCATTATTTCTATGCCCGAGAAGCTGGGCTTTAAGACAAAGTATATTCGTCTTGTGAAAGCGACATTGGATGGCACAAGATGTCGTGTCAAGATGCAAAATGACATGTCAGATGTGTTTGCTGTTAGAGAAGGATTGAAGCAGATGAAGCTCTATCTTGCTTGATTGATATTTAATTTTATTGTCTACTATCCGCTAGCTGACATGGCAAAAAACTCTTTAACTTGGCATTTGACATCGCAAACGCTGGTGAATGGAACAGTTCAAGTTCTGGGTTTTGCAAATGACTTGGATCTCACCAGTCACACACACATGCAGCAGCAGTTGACACTTTCACAAATCTGAAAATCCAAGCACAAAATACGTATCGGAGAGTTAAAGGTAGTGAATGAGTTATTTATCTTGGAGCGCTAATGCGGTCAGATAGTGACAATACACCTGAAATTCACAGACGTATGATGGCGGCAAGCAGATGCTATTTCGGTCTAATCAAACAGTTACACAGAGCGTTGGATCAGAATCCTCGAGCAGGCCAAGTCCCTCAAGTGGCTGTAGCGCCGATAAAGTAAAGTAAGTAAGAATTTCTGATTAGGACAAGAAGGAATTAAGCGCTATTTGTAACAGTTTCGTCTCAATTTTTCAAGAGTGAAAAAGATGCAAAATGCGTTCCTTACATTGCGTACCGATGAGTCTCTAATTTCTAAGACGCTTACGGAAAAATTTCCGAAAAATGAACAGACTTTTCGAAATTGAACGCGGTACGCTCTTAGAATTCATTAACAATTGGACAAAAATTATTTCAAGAGATGGAAGCACTTTCTTTGCTGAAATTGAATTTTACTAGTTAATATTTTCGCCACTATCTCCGTCATGGCTTCACTTTCTACGTCAAAAGGGTATTTGAATATATTTCCGCTAGGCACCGACTCTTTCGCAGTGAGGTGTCGGATAGTCAAGCGAGAAATCGCTCTTGAGAGAGCATGTAATCTGTTTGGGTATGCAAAGTGAACGAACTCTATGTATGTGCTTGTCAGTGGCATGATATGGCGGCTGGATTTTCCATCAAATACACAAATTCTGAATTACGCACACCTTCCATATTAAACTTTTACACAGAAAATGTATATGCAAATTCTTTTGCGCACGAGAAATCTGAATTCATTCAGAATTTTCACATAGACTATAAATGTAGTGAGAGAGAAATTTCTCTTTGCATTTATCGCGTGAAAAAATAAATGTCAAATGGTGATGACGTTTATACGTGGTATTGGCGATTTGCAACGAAGGGTGCGACACGTGTCTGAAAAAAATCGAACATACTTATGTACGACTTTACACGTAGAAAGTAGCGACATGAATGAGTAGTGAGCGCTATTTCAACATACTTTTGTCCGATTTTCTACATAGAAAGTAGTGTCATTTAGTGTGAAAATCGCGAATACGTTTATCTGGGGAACTCAGCTGCCATCTGGTTAGAAAAAATGAGAAACGTGATGCTTCTGCGACTTCTGTCGAATTGAGGCTATTTGTCCCTTTTATTTTAATGCATTTGCGGTGACAACAACAGACAAAAATGCTTTGTTGAAAATTCTTCGCGAAGTGCAATAAGATTGTTCTGCCGACTCATACACTTCCTAAATCGTATGCAGCTGCAGGTATAGTCGGAGGAAAGGCTGATCGTACGAAACAAAAGAAAATGTAAAGTTTAACTTACCCATGACTTGAACTCCTGTAACACAGAGAAAAAAAAAGTTAAACAAAATGTAAAATTGCATTTAGCAGTAAAAAACTCACTACAAATCGCGCAGGTATCGCATTCTACATCCCAGCTCCACATGGCAACGGCATTCCACTTTTTCAATGTAAACATTTTGTCCGGCTTTGATGATTCATTGTCGTATTTATCGCAACTGTCGTTTTCATCTCCCATTTTAATTTTTTTCGATTGAGATTCCACTTCTTCCGACACAATTATTTAAATGCAAAATGTCACAGCAGATTAAAGAAATTAGAAATCAAGTAAAAAATTATTTATTATCAAAATAAAATAAAGACAGCTGCAAACAACAACAACTCGTTTTCTTCTTTTTTAATTTTGCGAACGTTGAATATTGGTGAAAACGGTTCACACTGTCGAAGAGCTGGAATAGAAATGAATAGAAAGTGCGCGAAATGAAAATTTTGTTCACGCGATCGCCTTTTGGAAAGTTAAAAATACCCTAAACTTGCTGGGTTCAGTGATGTCAGTAAAAATGTAGTACTTGCTGGGTAATAGTAGATTATTGAACAGGCCAGTAAGAGACGATTTAAATACGGAATGACTAAGTGCACTTCAGTGCAAATAGTGTTTTAATAGACTATTTGCACTTCAGTGCAAATAGTGTTCTAATAGACTCTTTGCACTTCAGTGCAAATAGTGTTCTAATAGACTATTTGCACTTCAATGCAAATAGTGTTCTAATAGACTATTTGCACTTCAGTGCAAATAGTGTTCTAATAGACTATTTGCACTTCAGTGCAAATATTGTTCTAATAGAATAACTTAATTGTTTACTGATAGATTTTTTTATAAGCTAATGGCTTTTTTCTTCCACCAACACAATTTATTTTTTCATTCTACAATGGCTACAAATGAAGAACTTGCTTTTCCTTCTACAAAATGTCATGTGACGAATTAGCTTTTTTTCAGCAAAATGTGACATGAAGAACTAGCTTTATCCTTCTACAAAATGTGAAGTGAAGAAGTAGCTTTTCCTTCTACAAAATGTGACATGAAGAAGTAGCTTTTTCTTCTACGAAATGTGACGTGAAGCACTAGATTTTTCTTCTACAAAATGTGACATTAAGAAGTAGCTTTTTCCTCTACAAAATGTGACGTGAAGCACTAGCTTTTCCTTCTACAAAATGTCACGTGAAGAACTAGCTTTTTTTTCTACAAAATGTCACGTGAATAACTAGCTTTTCCTTCTAGAAAATGTCACGTGAAGAACCAGCTCTTCCTTCTACAAAATGTAACGTGAAGCACTAGCTCTTCCTTCTACAAAAATGTCACGTGAAGAACTAACTTTTCCTTGTACAAAATGTCACGTGCAGAACTAGCTTTTCCTTCTAGAAAATTTCACGTGAAGAACTTGGTTTTCTTTGAACAAAATGTGACGTGAAGCACTAGCTTTTCCTTCTACAAAATGTCACGTGAAGAACTAGCTTTTCCTCCTGCGAAATGTCACGTAAAGAACTAGCTTTTCCTTCTACAAAATGTCACGTGAAGAGCTAGCTTTTTCTTCTACAAAATGTCACGTGAAGAACTAGCTTTTCCTTCTACAAAATGTCACGTAAAGAACTAGCTTTTTCTTCTACAAAATGTCACGTGAAGAGCTAGCTTTTCTTCTGCAAAATATGACGTCAACAACTAGATTTTTCTTCTGCAAAATGTCGTGTGACGAATTAGCTTTTTCTTCAGCAAAATGTGATATGAAGAAGTAGCTTTTCCTTCTACAAAATGTGACGTGAAGAAGTAGCTTTTTCTTCTACAAAATGTGACGTGAAGAACTAACTTTTCCATCTACCAAATGTTACGTGAAGAAGTAGCTTTTTCTTCTACAAAATGTGACGTAAAGAACTAACTTTTCCTTCTACAAAATGTCACGTGAAGAACTAGCTTTTCCTTCTATAAAATGTCACGTGAAGAACTTGCTTTTCGATGTACAAAATGTAACGTGAAGAGCTTTTCCTTCTACAAAATGTGACGTGAAGAACTAGCTTTTCCTTCTACAAAATGTGACGTGAAGCACTAGCTTTCCCTGCTACAAAACGTCACGTGAAAAAAGCTTTTCCTTTTGAAAAATTGTCACGTGAAGAAGTAGCTTTTCCTTCAAGAAAATGTCACGTGAAGAACTAGCTTTTAGTTCTACAAAATGCGATTGAGGAACTAGCTTTTCCTTCTACAAAATGTCACGTGAAATTCCGGGAAACGAATACCACGATCGAATAATGTATGTTAATATGATTTAAGTTTTGAGAAAAACAACAACATTGCATATAATAGAAACTTTCATATTCAATGATGTCGATATTTTCTTCATTGTCCTTTTCTCGGCACCCAAAAACAAATTTCCATCAGGGGCCGTCCATAAAGGACGTCCGCATTTTTAACGACTTTTTCGACATCCCCCTCCCCTCTGTCCCGCTTTGTCCGTTTAGCCATACCGTCCCCACCCTCCCCAAGGACATCCGAATTTGGCGAAAAATTCACGAAATTGACGGATTTTTTTTCGTGAATATCGTCAACTCTTCGTGAGATTCGTGAAATTGTTACACGAAAATAGGCTTTGCCACTCGCAGTGCAGACTAGTCGGATATTACAATGTTTCCCAAAGCAAAATTTTCATCTGGGATCTCTACGCACCTTCCAAATTTAGATCATCCTGAAGATGCTACTCAGCGTCTTCCACTTCGTTAACGTTTACATTCGTCTCTATACAACAAACAAATTAATGCACGTGTGCTCATCTACACGCTGACAGCAAAACAATAGATCAAAACATATTTGACGGTCGGGTCGGTTGACCTTTGCTGACTTTACTCTAGTAATTGCGAAATATTTTGAAGATAACGAAACTGGGTTATTGTAAATTTTCAAATAATTTTTTCTTCAGTTCATTGAAGTGATAAAAAAAGTGGACGTCCAAAATGCATTTTACCCCCCTCCCCTCTGTCCCATTTTGTCCGCTTTTAAGGAACCCCCCCCTCCCCCCTCAAACGGACTTCCTTTATGGACGGTCCCTCAGAAATAATCAAGAAATAATAGAAATTATCAAATGCTCTATTAGAACACTGTTTGCACTGCAGTGCATTTAGCACACGCCATTTAAATAATTGTATTTTTGAATATACAGGAATAACATACCAACAAATCATTACGCATCGAGGAATGTTTTTAAGCAAAACGCTTTGAGCACTGCTTTTGGACGAGGATAAAGTTTATATTCCGAGCCAAAATCTGTTAAAATTACGAAAATTCATTAAAATGTTTTCACGAATATAGGCATTCGACCGGGTACCAAGGCAGAAGCTATTCGGGATTCTTAGCGAGTACGGTATCAATGGGGGTTTACTGCGTGCCATTAAGAGTATTTACTCAGAAAGCAGGGCCGCGGTGAGAATAGATGGCGAAATTAGCGAGGCTTTCGAGGTTAAAGAGGGCGTTCGTCAGGGTTGTTGTCTTTCCCCGCTTCTGTTCATAATTTTCATGGACAAAATCATCAAGCAGGCAAACTTGCAGGGAAATGTCGAGGTGGGTGAGGTAATAATGAAAATCCTGGCCTACGCGGATGACTTGATTCTGTTAGCAGATAGTACCACGGAGTTGCAGGGTGGGATTGACTGCCTAAATGCTGCATGTGGGGAGTATGGGATGAAGGTAAAAATAGGGAAAACTAAGGTTATGCATGTCGGCAAAGCTCGGAAGGAGATAGCTTGCAATTTAAATGGGGAGGAGCTGGAGCAGGTTTCTGAATTCAAGTACTTAGGAACCATTTTTTCAGAGGATGGCAAGTTAGTTAGGGAATTTGAGGAAAGGAGGAAAATGGGAAACGCCGTGGCCAGTCAGTTGAGGTCGCACGTGTTCAACAAAAGGGAATTAAGTAGCGAAACAAAGTTAGCTATTCACAGATCAATATTCCGGCCGACGATTCTGTATGGTAGTGAGAGTTGGGTTGACTGCGGATATCTCGTGCATGACCTGGAGGTTTCTGATATGAAGGTTCTTAGGAATATAGCGAAGGTTAATAGGAGGGAGCAGTGGGATAATCATATAAGGAACGACGACATTAGGGAAAATTTAGGGATTTCGTCAGTGGAAGAGGCGGCAAGGGCCAGTCGTCTGCGCTGGTTCGGGCACGTTAAAAGGATGGGTAATAACAGGCTACCGAAAAGGATCTTGGATGCACAAGTCCCGGGTGTTAGGCCAAGGGGTAGACCAAGGAGAAGGTTTATCGATTCAATTAAATCAGATTTAGAAGTTAGGGGACTTTCTCTGGGCGAACAAACCATCTCCTTGGCGGGCGATAGGAGGGCATGGAGGACGATAGTTCACCAATCTGGGGTTGCGGCAGAAAGACCTCACACCGGAAGGTACTAACGGTCTATAAAGTTTGATGATGATGATGATGATGAATATAGGCAATGACTTGTTACAAAATAAAATTTTGCAGAATTCATTCCTTTTTCGCACCACTCAGTCACACACCACCGCATAACTGCCTTAACTCTCTAGTGTATGAAATTACGTCCACATTAAATTGCACTGGAAATTTCACTTCAAAGAGGCCTCTAACCCACACTTCCATACAAAAAAGTTCTCCTCTTTTTCCTCTACAACACTGCAAAAAAATCCTCATCATTAAAGAAATATTCACGAAAAACGTCCAAATATCGTGTATGGTCGTGTGGTCCTTGCAAGGATGGCATGAGCGCCGCTCATTTTTAAAATTTGCGAGCGGAAGTATGAGCGCCGCTCGTTTTTAGCGCTCGCGCTCATTAAACTCTTTTTAAGATTGATACTAAACTTGTGCTCCATTGTCTGTAAAGAATGTTCAAAACTAGCATTATGAACTGCTAAACGCATATCTATGGCAATTCATCTTACAAAGGTTCAATATGATGGCCTGAACGAAAAGTTGACGTAAACTCAGTTTGTGGACTTAATTTACACATACTTTTGAACGAAGTAACTCAAGTTATCAACAAGAATGTTGTTTCTTCTGATATATTTCAAGATTTTATACCTAGTTTGATCTCAGAGGCAAGGTCGTGATGAAAACCTTTTCATTCGCAAAAAAAGATTAAAAGAATGAAATGATTTCTTATCATTTCTCTGCTTGTAAAAAAAGGTTATGAATAGCACATTTAATTATTACTTCTCTTTCATGTGACTTTCTTTAGACGATATAAGATATAAGATTTGAAAAGTGTTGTCCCACAGTAGCGAAAATGATCGAATCTAAAACTTGTTCGAGTTGTAAAAAATACTTTGCGAGCATAGTCATGCTCAAAGAGCATCTGTGGAAAAACAGCATCGCTTCCAAAAATACGTCCGAAGCAAATCGCCGCTTGCGGAGCAAACGAATTGTTGGCGATTATTGCTCGAGATGAGGTAGAGAAAAAGATACGGGCGAGTGGATGATTCTGAGGAGTCAATTTCGAAAATATTGAAAAATTGTGTACGTCGCTTGCGCACAGCCTCTGTTGAGCTATATGTTTTTGCATTAAAATTCAAATTTATTCAAAATGCATTACGTTACAAGGTGGAGTTGAATGAGCAAGTTAAATGTTAACACAATGTTAAGCAAACAAAAGTTTACAAACTAGCTCAAAGTAGCCTCACGGCCCGTTACTAATGTCGGGTCATGATATCGTAATAGCTTCATGTCATTCAGTGCAGAGCATTTCTGTTATGTGGATTTGTACTATTTCTACCATATTCTGTGAACTGAATCCATAAACCATTCTTTAGATTCCGAAAAATTTTACATTTTTGAAGTTTGAGCGCGTGCGCGAGCGCCGCTCAAATTTTTCGCGAGCACTGCCAGCCTTGGGTTCTTGGGTGGTGAGCTTGGCTCACACTAAGGACACTGCAGCCCGAACGACTCAACAGATTTTCTATAATTTAATTTTCGTGATTTTCTGATGTCCATATCTTTTATTTAAAATCTTCCATAGCGATTTCCGTTCTAATTTCGCAGAGATATAAGTGATAAAGCTCCACCAACCTTCAAAAAACAACGTTTTTGACCACTTTTTCGACCGTATCTTCGAAAGTTTTCAACCTATTTTGCCCAGATTCAATTCCTTAATCAATTTTGAGATTATTTTTCAGGAAAAAAAAAGTTTTGAAAATCGGATAAGATTCACCCGATTTATGTAGAAAAAACACGTTGGGCCCTAGTGGAGACTCAGTTTTAGGGCCCTGGCTGAGTCCAAAAACTCAAAATTAAAAAACGTTTCTTCCATGAATTGTCACGCATGCTCAGATCTTTCAAACAAAAAAAATTATGAAAATGAGAAAAGATTTGTTCGAGTTATGTTCAAAAAACACGTATGGCCCCAGCAGAGACTCATTTTGGTGCCCTAGCTAAGTCCAAAGACTCAAGTTCAGGAAACGTTCTTCCATAAATTGTCGGCTTTCAAACAAAAAAAAATTATGAAAATCGGAAAAGGTTTACACGGTGTCCCTCAAGCATGTAAAAGCTAAATAAAAATGTACACGAAATCTGAGCATTACTGAGGCTTCAGGGCACCGAGAGAAATCGGGAAAACCGCAGGTCAAGGTCTGAGCTGCTCCTTCCCCATAGTCGATTATGAAGAAAACGATTTTTCCATACATTTTGAAGAGTACTCTGAAAGTGATGAAAGAAAGTGTTGCTGAATGGTGTTTTTATATATTTTATCGATAAAGACCATTATTCTGAGCAAAAAATTGTTCTATGGCATGTCTATAAAAATTGAAGTTTTTTTTATGAAGCGATTTTGATGCTCCAAATTGTACTGAAATAAGACCACAATTTAACTTTATAAAAAAAACTTCAATTTTTATAGACATGCCATGGAACAATTTTTTGCTCAGAAAAATGGTCCTTATCGATAAAAAATATAAAAACACCATTCAGCAACACTTTTTTTCATCACTTTCAGAGTACTCTTCAAAATGTATGGAAAAATCGTTTTCTTCATAATCGACTGTGGGGAAGGAGCAGCTCAGACCTTGACCTGCGGTTTTTCCGATTTCTCTCGGTGCCCTGAAGCCTCAGTAATGCTCAGATTTCGTGTACATTTTTATTTAACTTTTACATGCTTGAGGGACACCGTGTTTACTTGAGCTATGTACAAAATACCAAAAACCACTTAAACGGCCCTAGCTCGGCGGCCCGTGGGCCAACAGTGCCCAAATTCAATCCCATAAAAGATTTTTTGATTACCTTTCAGGGAAAAACAGTTTTTGAAAATCGGTTGAGTTTTACTTGAATTTTCGTGCTGACGGACGGACGTACGTACAATTTTTTATTGCTGATTCGTCATCTGACGACCATGATCGATGCTCCCCCCCCCCCCTCAAACTCCCTGGTCGAAAGTCGACTGGTTACAAACGTCGTGGCAAACGCAATAGACTTCTGTTCGAAGAACTTAGATCTTCTTACGGGTCTAAAAAGTGTTTCGTTTTGCCTCCGTCTACATGACTGTTCTCGAATAGAACAAGAGAACTGTCAGGCAAACGGAGAGAAAATTAAACACGATTCAATTTTGTCTCCGTTTACTTGACAGTTTCTTTTGACTTACTGTCAAGTAAACGGAGTATTTTTTTGAGTGGAAACGAGGACTTAGCGAGATGAATTTGTGGGAGAAAATATATGAAAATCTCTCATCTGATAACGTCACAAAGTTTTTTATAAAGATAAGTCAAATAAAGATTATTAATACTCACAAATCACACTTGCTAGGTGAAATTGTTAACTTTCAGTTTTTTTCAGGTAGCGATTGCATAGATTTTTGCGTTTGTCGCCCAAGTGACCCACGCAACTCTCTAAAAATGAACATGGTTTGGAAACTAAATTTGAAAAATTAGTATGTTTAGTAGGTAAATTTGATCATTTGAAAGAGTCCTGTTTGGCAGCACTGAGATTCATCGAAAATCTTGTACAAACTTTCACTTCGTTGTACTTATCTCAACTGCAACCAACTTCGTATAATAACATAATACCATAACAGTAACTAAAGTGAAGTTGCTACGAACCGGGATAGTGCAGACATGAGGATTATTCTAGATTTGATCCCAGCGCTGTGGTGGCCCAACGGCATTTTTCTATTTTCTTGGAGAAAGTGACTTTACGCTACCGGCCGATTTCAGTCCTACCGGTCATAAATAAAATTTTTGAGACTGTCCTCCACGAACGACTTATGTGCTTTCTTGAATCGAGTAATCTCTTGTATGAGAAACAATTTGAATTCAGGAAAAAGTCAGGGACCCATACTGCGACCTTCGAACTACTAAACAAGATGCTAATAGACATTGACAAAGGTAAAGTCGTCAGTGCTGTTTTCCTCGATCTCATGAAAGCCTTTGATTGCGCGGATCATGGGATTCTTCTAGAGAAGTTAGAAATTGCTGGCGTCCGAGGTGTTGCCTTGGACTTGTTTAGGAGCTACCTCAGTAGGCGTAAACAGTGTGTTACTGTTGGCAAAGATCAGAGCCCGATGATTGACATTACCATTGGTGTACCACAGGGAAGCGTACTGGGCCCACTCCTTTTCATCGTCTATATTAACGACATCTTCATGCTGCCATTGAAAGGTGTAATTCTCTTGTTCGCAGATGACACCGGTAACTTTAGCTCAAACGTTTCCTTCGACCAAAATGTTACGGACATCAACCATGACTTGATTTTGCTTAATAAATTCTTTACAGCTAATAAATTGTCCCTTAATGTAGCAAAGACAAAAGTAATGCACTTTCGGAGAAGTGTGAAAGGTGTGGCGATTGTAGGACCTGTTATGATTGATGGTCAAGAGGTACAAGTAGTCTCAGTTTATAAGCACTTAGGACTACTAGTTGATGAGAATTTGAGGTGGGGGATCACATAACGAGATTGTGCAAAAAGCTCTCATCAGTTAGTGGTGTGCTCAATAAGCTCAAGCGAATTCTACCTAAATCTGTCCTGATGAAAATATATTTTGCCTTAGCGCATTCGCACTTGGTCTACCTCACCGGTGCCTGGGGTCAAGCCAGTAAGGCCTGTGTGAAGCAGTTGCAGATTCTTCAAAAGAGATGCCTGAAACATGTTTGCAAGTTACCGCAGCGTCATTCCACCGTGGACTTGTTCAGAACCCATTGCCCTGGAGTCCTAAACATTAATAGTCTCCTCAAACTGAGCATCTGCAACTATGTGCACGGTGTAGTCTCCGGGAAGTCTCATAACACGGTGGAGTTTAGATTGACCTCTCACAGGTATGACTTGAGAAATCGCAAACCATTTTACCGCGCCGGAACGCGAACGAAACTAGGGGAGGCTGCTCTGTCTATAGCCGGAACTGATTTGTACAACTCCCTGCCTGCGGAAATTACGGCTTCCAGTGATTTTGTTTTTAAAAGAAAGCTGAAGGAGTGGCTATGCGACAATACCCGGGCTAATGCGTGCCGCCTCCTGTTCTGAGCGTCTCAGCTAACGATTCTTGGTGTCAATTATTTCTTATTTTATTTCATGCATTGATTAGAGTGAGATCCTGGATGTACGATGTATTCCCCCACACCGCCCGTCCTCTTCTTCGTCGTCTCCCTTCCATCACACCAAACTGCCCTACCAATTTTGATATTTTTTTTTTATTTTATTTTTATTTTTACTATAACCATTCTTCACCAATTGTATTAATTTTTTTCTTTTTATGTTCTTTCCAAAAACAAGAAAAATATAATGTTAGAACACTAGTTAATTTGAATTTATTTAAAAACCTTAAAAATTAAATTAATGTTTCTTAAAAGTGCTAAGCACACTGAAACTTAATGTATTTCATATTTAATGTAAATTTCGATAATAAAATGAACCTTGAACCTTAAACCTTGAACCTTGAACGCAACCAAAATCTAGGACTAAAAATGAATCGGTGAAATTGTTCTACAGATATTGACTAAATATTGTCCTAAAGCCGGTTTCGAGTACTTTTTCGGCAATATCTGCGGAACAATTTCAACAATTTTATTCATTTTTGGTCTTAGATTGTGGCGATTGTGGCCTTTCGGCGTAGCAATTACTTTTATTATCATTATTCAGCGTAGACTACTCCCTGCAGGCGGCATTACGTTCATGGGGCTCTGACCCAACGATAACTGTATCCAGGGGTTATTTTGACCGGAGTTTTTTTTATGTTATTTTGATCCGATTCCCTTCGAAACCGTGGCTCCGGCTCTAGGGCTGAGGGGAACACTTTTGCCCTTGGAGCCAAGGTCATGGCAGTGTCTGAGGTAAGATTAAAAACTCGTACTTTGTGAGAAAAAATATTGAGATAAACATAACCAAAGACCCGTACGTATCAGAATACATGTGGCAAACAGAATAGATGTTTCAAAAAGACTCGAACGTATCTAAACATTCAAATGAGCAAACAATCCAATATTTTGTGTGGCAACCACTTACAACAAGAATTTCAAAGATCTATAGAAATTACCCAAAGTAATGTCAAAGGCCCTACCGAAGTACGTTTGAGACCATTGATATTCAAGGGCTAAATGTACTCCTCTGCACTATCAAAAGGACCAACGTAGTTTCTTCAAGAAATCCTGAAACTATTTTCTCTACAATGTAATTCTCACCAACTTCGCCTTAAGGAGCAAACTGCCGTAATTTTATATGTGTCATACCTCACAATTCTAGAAGTTGCTTTATTCCGGGATTTGATAATTTTTCTCTAAAACCCTGAAACATGTGCTCTCTAAAATTTTATTCCCTACAACTTCGCCTTTGGAAGCAACTATTTTTAACTGCCACAGTTTTAGAGATATGTGTCATCCCGCCCAATTCTAGAAGTGGCCATATACCAGGATTGGGCCATTTTTACCCAAAACCCTGAAACACGTGTTGAATAAGGTTTCACCTTACTGTTTTCTAAAATTTTATTCTCTACAACTTTGCCTTTGACAGTAAATCTCCATATTGCATAGTTGAGCAAATGCAGACGAAAAACCATTTGCTTTCGTATATGGCCAATGGCCAGGAAACTCAATTTCGTCCATTCCATTGGCCCCAGTGCCCAGACCACTGACAGAATTTTAACAAAAAATATCCAGTTTTGCGAGATCAGATACTTTCATTTGACACCCAAATGAGCAATTTCCGTGCTATACTTGCTGAGATATTTCCGAAAAAGTTTCAACGACCCTCGAAAAACCATGTTTTTGGTCACTTTCTCGACCATATCTCCAGAACCACGCCGCCGATTTTGCTCATCTTTGAACTTGAATCGTGGGATAGATGTACCTTTCAGGGGAAAAAAATCGGGGTGATCGGTTGAGCCGTTTGGAAAAAAAAGTGGAAACGGACGGTCAGACGGACCTTTTTAGACCCGTACGAAGTACGAAGGTCTGATGCGTTTACTACCACGTTTGTTACATTGCGAATTCGAGTAAGGGGGAAACTTTTGTGTTGCCTCCAGATGACAAATCGGTCTGTCTGTCCGTCAACACGATAACTTGGGTAAATCTTGACCGATTTTCAAAAACTTTTTTTTTTCCTAAAAGGTAGTCGAAAAACTGAGATCAATTTCGAATATGAGCAAAAACGGTCGAATAGTTCCGGAGATATGGTCGAAAAGGTGTCCAAAAACGTGGTTTTTCGAAGGTCAGTGAAACTTTTTTCACGCATATCTCAGCACTCAGCAAGTACAGCACGTAAATTGTTCTAATTAGCGTCAAATGAAAGAATTAGATGTCCAAAACTGGGAAAAAATATTTGTGGAAATCGGTTGAGTGGTTTGGGCACTGGAACCAACCACGGAATGGAGAAAATTTGATTTCTCAGCCATATACAATACGAGATGGGTTTTCATCAACCTATGGTTCATTATGACTATGAAACATAGAGACTTACTCCCGAAGACAAAGTTGTAGAGAATTAAATTTTAGCGAACACGTTTTTCAGGGTTTTGCAGAAAAATGTCCCAATCTCGAGATTTAGCCACTTCTAGAGTTCAGAGCGATGACTCCTATCTCTAGAACTATGGCAGTTAGAAAGTTGCTTCCAAAGACAAAGTTGTAGAGAATTAAATTTTAAACGTACTTCGGGAGGGCTTTCAACATTACCTTGGGTAATTTTTATGAGTCATTCAAACTTTTAAACTATTCACACGCAATATTTACTTAAATACGTTCCAGTCTTTTCGTAACATCAACTCTGTTTGCCACATCTATTCTGATACGTACGGGTCCCTTCATATGTTTTTCATTGCTGATTCGTCATCTGTAGACGATAATATAGATGCATATGAAACCCCCAACTACCCCTTCGATCTACCCCATGTTACAATAAAATTATTTGCATTAAACATATAGGACCTTTGTATACTTTTTACGGATCCAATAAAAACACAGGATGTAAAATGTCAGGAAATACTTTA
>CM055404.1:124982880-125013587 GCA_029228625.1 Pseudolycoriella hygida
GTCCGTCAACTAGATAACTTGAGTAAATCTTGACCGATTTTCAAAAACTTTTTTTTTCCTGAAAGGTAGTCTGAGGACAGGTTCGAAGATGAGCAACATCGGCCAAATAGTTCCGGAGATATGGTCGAAAAGGTGTTTTTCGAAGGTCAGTGAAACTTTTTCACGCATATCTCAGCAAGTACAGCACGTAAATTGTTCAAATGTAAGCGTCAAATGAAAGAATTAGATGTTACAAAACTGGGAAAAAATATTTGTGGAAATCGGTTGAGTGGTTTGGGCGGAACCCACGGAATGGAGAAAATTTTATTTCTCAGCCATATACAATACGAGATGGGTTTTCATCAACCTATGGCTTATTATGATTATGAAACATAGAGACTTACTCCCGAAGAAAAAGTTGTAGAGAATTAAATTGTAGCGAACACGTGTTTTAGGGTTTTCTCGAAAAATGTCCCAATCCTGGGATTCAGCCACTTCTAGAGTTGAGAGGAATGACTCTTATCTCTAGAACTATGGCAGTTAGAAAGTTGCTTCCAAAGACAAAGTTGTAGAGAATTAAATTTTAAACGTACTTCGGGAGGGCTTTCAACATTACCTTGGGTAATTTTTATGAGTCATTCAAACTTTTAAACTATTCACACGCAATATTTACTTAAATACGTTCCAGTCTTTTCGTAACATCAACTCTGTTTGCCACATCTATTCTGATACGTACGGGTCCCTTCATATGTTTTTCATTGCTGATTCGTCATCTGTAGACGATAATATAGATGCATATGAAACCCCCAACTACCCCTTCGATCTACCCCATGTTACAATAAAATTATTTGCATTAAACATATAGGACCTTTGTATACTTTTTACGGATCCAATAAAAACACAGGATGTAAAATGTCAGGAAATACTTTAATAACACAAGGTTACAGGGAAACGTTCGAGCTTTTAAAAACATGAAGGAAGAATAACGCACTATGCACTACTGGGTTGATAGCGTCAGGCAGGTCTTAACGAAAATATAGATGGCACAACATTTGATACACTTGACATTTGAGACAGACATATATACTCTTTTTTGAGAATTTTGTCATGTGTATCAACATTTGAGACAGACATACGTTTTTTTAAGAATTTCGACGTTTGTTTAGTATAATAATAATAGCGTATGGTATTGTTCAGCCGGGAGGACACTTTTTGAGTGACAGATTCGGCTACCATTGCTGTTATAGCTAGTGAAAGTACTTTTACATGGTATTTTAATGACCTAGCACCAGGCCCGTATCTAGGGGGGGGGGGCAAGATGGCTCAGCCCCCCTGAGCGTCCTCAGAGCCCCCCTGAGCGTCTTCAGAGCCCCCCCTGAGCGTCTTTAGAGCCCCCCTGGCGAAACTGAAATGTTGCGAATTTTGCAGAAAAATATAAATCTTGACGTCATGATCGTTTTCAATACTTGAAATTTTCGCCTGCGGCGCAATCATTCTTTTCTTTTCAAATCTCAATTCAATGTTTCCATTTCGTTATTGAAATAGATTTTCGGTTCTACATTGCAAGAAAAAACTTTTGACACTCTTAACGACATCGGCGTGTAATCGGCCACATATACTGAGCTGTTAGAATTTTTGGTCACATATACTGAGCTGTAATGGTAATCAGAACTGTATACTTACATAGAAAAGCAAAATTTGCAATTAAATTTTGAAAAATTTTCGCCTGCGGCGCAACTTTTAAATTAATATAACATTCACCACCCACTCAAACTAAACTTTTTATTTTTCTCGCATAAGAACAGTACTCAAAAATTTTTTCCCCTGCAGCGTTATAATAGAAGCTATATGCTAGCTGCTAACTAAACCTGCGGCAAAAATTTAGGAAATTTTCTTATAAATAGTGTGAGCGATTTCAGGAAAATATGGGAAGTGAAGGACAAATTCTATTGTCAAAACTTAGAGTAGCTTGTTTTTAAAAATCCGTTGCTGTATATATTTTAGGCGGAGGGGAACTTTGTACATTTAACTCACATTTTGTGAGTTAAACGAACCAAGAAGAAGATAATTTCATCTGAAAATAAGTAATGAGATTATTTTGGAAAAATGGAAACGCCATGAATGATACTAAATTTTTCAAAACCTTGTGAAAAAAATTTTTCGCTCGCTCCGCTCGCGATTTCTGACGCCGGTTCTGTTTCAAAAACGAAGCAGAGTCGTGTGTGCGTCCTAAAAAGCTGGGAATCAAACAAAAGTTCTATGTCTGAGGCACGGCCAATAATTTAGGGGGGGGTGGCACCGGTTAAACACAAAACACCTTCTATCGGCGACCCTGTTTAACGAAAATCCTATATCAAAAATACGGCTGTATTAATGTTAAATGGCGGAATAAAGAGAATTTTCTCAAAATTTCATATAATTTTATCAATTCGGTGGGGGGGCTCGAGCCCCCCCTGGCAGCCGACCCTGGCTACGGGCCTGCCTAGCACTAGGGACCACATGCTTAACGTGAATTCCGAACCACGCCTTCTAAGTATTTTGACACTCTGAAGGATTTTTGAATGTTGCGCCTTAGTACCTATAGCAGTGCTTAGCCCACTAAAGCGCAGTAGGAGTAGAATACCGGCAGCTCCCAACAATGCATTGACAGGTAAGCCGTGTGACAGCTCTTCGCACACAACTAACCAGATTTGAACCGATTCAGCCAGCTGTGTATTTGTGTACACGTCTGACAACCGATTTCTTTTTCTGTTGCGGGTGAGTTTCGAACCATCACACTGGCAACTCAATCGAATATTGGAAAGCAAACGAGCTTACCATTACGTATTGAGTTGTTTGTTTAGTTCATGATATCGACGTTACGAGGATAAAGCGTTGATTATATTGGACATATGGACATGCGATTCGATTTTCTTCAAATTCTTGCAAATTCGGATATTCTGACACACTAAAGAAGAACTGAAGTGTCCAGCACATGCCAATCGATGATAAAATATCTGTAGTTGTGTTTCGACCCGTACGAAGGACGAGGCGCTTCGAAAAGGGGTCTATTGCCTCCCTACGAAGCATCGATCATGGTCCTTAGATGACGAATCGACTCGACTAAAACTAAACCGATTTGCAAATATTTTTTTTCGTGAAAGATAATCAAAAAATCTTTAATGGGACTGAATCTGGGCACTGTCGGTACAAGGGCCGCCGAGCTAGGGCCGTTTAAGTGGTTTTTGGTCTTTTGTAATGTGCGATTTTTTCTTTTTTTGGCAATAGTGAATACTTTAGATTTATTTGAGAAATTTTTAATAAAAAACACAACTAGAGATAGTTTATCATCAATTGGCATGTGCCAGACACTTCAGATTTTCTAAAGTCTGTCAGAATATGCGAATTTTCAAACGAAAAAAATCGCATCGCACGTCCAATATAATCAACGATTAATATTTGTCACCCCTTTCATTGAGAACGGCCTTATAGCGAAAGCGTCGTTATTTATTTTATCTGCCTAGAACGATAATCTCGCATTTTTCTCCCTAGGGCAAAATTGTTTTTCTCAATATATCTTTTCTCGGCAGATAAAATACCATATGCACCGCTGTCCAGGATGGTTTATTTTGACGATTTGGATTACTTCCCACGCCTTCGGCTCGGGAAATAACCTCCAAATCGTCAAAATAGAGCATCCTGGACAGCGGTGCATAATCTACTATTAAATGTGGATAGCGATAGTGACGCCATTAATAAAATAAAAAAAAAAAAAATTTTTGTCAATAGCGCGGCATCCCTGTAAAAATAAACCCTCTCCTCCTTTAGATTGCATGGGTCTCCATGAAATAAAAATACTTGCCAAGCTTGGCGGTACACACTGGAAGGAATTGAATTGAAATACCAACAAAAAAAAGGAATTGAAAGAGTAAGTGACACGGAAATAAGGAATTAGTGGTACGTTCTTTCGACCAGTGCGTGCCTCCTCGCTCGCCAGGGTTATCTGGTGTAGGTTTCCAAGATATTTTCATAGAAATCACTTAGTAGGATCTTCATCGCAATTTATTGCGTAGGAGCTCTACACTACAACATCGTAGCTAATTTTGAGGAAAGCCTCCCATTGGTTTTGATATGCAAGCTACACGATTTTTTTTGAAAAGCTGCTAGGAGAGGAAACCACAACGAATTCACGAAAGGTCTACCTGATCCATCGCTTGATTCATAAGCTTTCGAAAGACTTACTCGATTCTTCACAAGAAGAATTGTGACGACTCGGAAATTGTTGCGTCATCTGAAGAGAGAAGAAGGGCTGACGAATTTTCTATAGAAATACCTAAACATTATGCTGAAATCAACGAACAACGAATTTTGTTTAATGGTTTAATTTATACTGTCACTATGTCAATTTATATCACCAAAATTAACATTTTTCAAAACATGCAAAAACTATCCGTAGGAAGAACATTACTTTCCTTGTAAGGACGGTGATAGATTTCGACCGAGAACATTTTCTTTTAACTTTAATTTATCAACTTTCGCTGCATTCGCTAGAACATCATCATCAGCTAGTCTGTCTGCACGGTTGTCCTGAATCGATGCTGGAAAAATGCACGTTTTACACGCTGGGAGAGATAGTCAGTTGCAACTACACTTACGGCTGTATGGAGTGTATTTGTCCGATATCAGATTTTCAATATTATAACCAATAACGCCTACAATTGCCGCAAATGGCAATGTTAAATACACCGCATTTCTACGTAGCACAGCCATAACAATCGGCCACATGACTTTTGTGAAAAAGATTTGAGTTTAAAATATTTTATAAGCAAAATTTTGCAATACTCGCATCACACACCGCACACCGCACACAGCTGACGTTTTGTTGTTGTTATACAATCTCTTTTGACATCCTTGACATTTACAACAAAAGTGTTACTTTACCAACTATTTTAGTGCACCACACCAATAGAATAGGGTGCTAGTCAGTTCATTGCTTTCCCACAAGTAGTAAATGGCGCCACCACCGTAAATATTATTTAAAAGCGGAAACGATGGCAAATTCTCGAGAACTCCATTTTATGAAACTGAGTTCCTATTTTCATGGAAACGCGTTTTCCTTCTCTGATCTTCAAAGTTAAAAGTTAGTGAACGTTCATGAAGAAAGAACTGTCACAATAGTTTAGGCCACTTCTCCCTCTCCTTGGCGGTATAGGATTTTGAGGTTATGTACAGTGAATCTCTGTCTTAAAGCCATTTGGCTATTCATAAGAGATGTCACTCAAGAGGGTGCGTTGGTAGGCTGAAAGAAGCCATATTTCTTTTTTTAATAGTGATCAATCGAAACAGTACACCTTGAGATACTATTTGGAGTGGAATTATTTTGTCATTGTAATGACGCTCAGATGTAACTCAACTAGAACAGTCGAGTCGAAGAATACATTAGAAGAGCGAACATTTCGGAATATCGTTCCAATCGTCAGTCAAGTCATTCAACTTGATATGTTGGGGGTGATGAATCCGAGATATTGATGTCTCTTATGTACAATCTTCGGTAAAACTGCGTCTAGCGAATTACAACTGAGAATAAATGGCGTTTTTTTATTAATTGCCATCTATCGTCCATACTCACAATCTAACTCCATCACAAGCTTCAAGTGTGTCATAGCTTATTGGCTGGAAACTGCTATTTTGTTATGATGAAAGAACCATTTTGCTTGCAATGTATGCATTGTATGGAACTACACGGGGTTTTGTGTCTGAACCATTTTGGATGCTTTCACATCCTGATGAATATTAATTTTATCGAAAATTGATTAGAAATCATTGGTGGAAAGATACCTTATATATCTCTCTATGTTTCTCGACCGTTGGATACAAGCGTTGGAAACAAGAGGGTTGCAAAATCTTTAAGGTGTCGATTTTTGCGTTACGTATGTACTTAATGAACGACGGCTCTCCCAAAAGAGTAATATTAGATTACCGTGTGGAGAGCGAATGGATTAGGGAATGCAACCGGTAAATAAAAACCGGTAAAAACCGATTATAGCGGTTACCGGTAAATAAAATTTTGTTTACCGGTTTTTACCGGTTTTTACAGTTTTTATCACTTTATAAAAAGTTAGTCAAAAATACATTTTCTGCAACAATAATGGCTTGATGTGTCGGTCGAATCCAGTTGTTATGAGAATTCAATCTCTAGCTTTTCAATTCCAATGAAATACTGAAAAGGGAGGTCCTATTTTAGGATATTTACGTAGCTTTGCTGAAGGAGGACAGAGTGTGACCAAAATACAAGGTGCATAGGTCAGTTTGAGAAATATGGGCGTCCGTTTTCGAATTCGGATTATACAAGATGATTGATTACTTAAATTGAAGATATCGATTTGGAAAGGATTACCCTGCTACTGGGGAGTGTAAAACGTGTAAAATGACCAATATTGAGTGCGAAGAGTCTGATAATTTGAAGACTTCGGGAGAAAAAGGTGATAAGTTACTTAAAGTTGAACGTACTCTCATATATTTTATGTGGGAGCAGGTTCACTTTCGATTGCTTTATCGCCTTTTTCTCTCGAAGTCTTCATTTAGTAAATCTCATCTTTTGTATGACATTCGTTTTCCCTTAAATATGGACGTCCTACATGGTTGGACAAATTGTGACAGGGCATGGCATTTGCACATAAAATTTTGTTCGTAAATTGGAGTGTCATAGCTTTCATGGTAACTTAACATCGATCTGTGTAAATCATGAATCATTCTTTTTCGAATTGTTCATACGCCTCATTCAACGTTCGTCGCAGATTATTTGTCGATTTGATTATCTAAAATTGAACATATCGACCGATTTGCATGTAATACAAATTACCGATAATTTACCGGTAAATTTACTAAAAATTTCGGTATAACCGTTTACCGGTTTTTAAAAAATTTACGGTAATTGCATTCGCTAGGAGGGATCAATTTTGAGAAGGACTAATTTTAGGAGGGATCAATTTTGGGAGGGATCAATTTTGTGAGGGATCAATTTTGTGAGGGATCAATTTTGGGAGGGATCAATTTTGTAAAATGAGCCAAACTCAAGAGGGTGTCTTTAAGCAAGAAGCTTTGAAAACTGCATGAGTCAAAAAAACAGTTTTTAAAGCAAGTTGCTTAAAAATACACAAATGAGTTTGCAAGTGTCACAAGTAACCCCCACTGTATACTGACTTTTTTTTAGATTTTATCAGTTTGGGACGATCGATTTCTCGATCTCGCACACAGATCTCTTGACCCATTGTTTCCAATCCCGTTCATCATTTAAAAATCAAGAGAACCTTCGCGTGCCGACCAGGAACTTGTCTAATGTGATAGGTCCTAGTTTAGCCACTCTCGAAGGGTGGACGACATAGCCGCCGAGTTTCCAGTGTCTCAGCTGAAGGATCTTGGGGCATTCGCATATAAGGTGAAAACGCGTTTTTTCTTGCAAGCCACAGGAGCACCCCGGGTCACCTAGAATCTTCATTTTCGTTAGGTGCTTGTTGAGTCCGCAGCGGCTGGTCACCGCTCCCACGATCCTCCTCATTCCGTACCGTGTTCCGCCTTCACCCAATCCAAAAGTGAGTTCGGGTTCCGGTTCCGGTCCGAATGCGATAGCCGTCGAGCCCGTTCTGGCCAGCTCGTCAGCTTTCTCATTGCCATCCACTCCCGAATGTCCGGGCACTCAAACCAGTTTGACCCGATTCTTCAGCCCTATTTATTTAGGTGTTCCTTGCATTCTTTCACCAACATGGAAGTCACAACGGGTGATATCGGCGTCTTTATCGCTGCCTCACTATCCGTGCATATTACTATATCTTTGTCTCCCAATCCTTCTGGCAGAAGTTCACGAACACTTGGAAGTGCTGCTGAAGTTTCCGCCTGGAAGATACTAGAGAGCTTCCCTAGATGAATCCAAGTTCCGGTATCCGTTCCTGGGTGGTATATACCAGCTCCAGTCCCTTCACTCATCTTCGACCCAACCGTAAAACCAACCCATTCGCTACTAGGTGACGTAGTTGGCCACCCGTTTTCCCATTCATTTCTGTCTGGGAAGATCGCTTCAAAGTTCCTTTGTATACTGTATACTGACCTACTCCGATGGGGTCCTAATGTAATAACTTCCGGGGGTGTATACATATTATGCATTATTTACCGAGCTGTTTACTCGGCAAAATTGACCTTTACAAACCACGGAAAAATGAAAAGTTTCCTGGCTAACGAGGTCAAGAAATCCGAACTTCTCATGCTTTTTCTTGATACTTTTCAGAAACAGCCGTCTAATTATTTTCCGCCCTTTCGTAACAGAAAACTTACGCACCTCCTGCGGTTGTCTGTGTCTTATTCTTCTTTATTTTGAATGGTTGACTTGATAAAATTTTCTATGCGGCGCAGTTTTACGACAGTTTGTTAAGGCATAAACGTAACGACGTAGTTAGTTGCCAGTTTAAGTTTTGTTTTTTGTCAAAATATTGTTTTGAAAAACAAAATTTCTTGTTTATTGCATTCAATTTTCCAAATATTTTGCTAATCGAAATTCAAATAAAATGCTGAAGCCTAAGGCATTGACCCAAGTTTTAGGACAAGCGAATACTGGTGGTGTACAAAATACATTGTACTTCATAGCCTCCCTGCCGTTTTTTTCCCTTTAACTCATCTGATTTCATTGTAGATTGTTGAACATGGAAGGAGCTTTGTTAGCGTATTCTGGATATGGAGACCGAGATGCCGTGACAACGTCCGCAATAGCCAGCAATGTTTGGTCTGCTTATGAAAAACACGGACGCAATGCATTCAGAGAGGACCGTCTGCAATTTGTTCTGTTACAATGCGAAAGTGGACATGTTGCTATAACACAAGTAAGGTGGCGAACTGAATCCTGTTGCATCTGAACTGATTTTCTGTTGTTTAGGTTTCCAATCTACTTTTATGTTTGTATGCCAAAGAAACGGTTGGACTTGGGTTGTTGAAACAAAAAGCTGCTGCGCTTGCTAGTTATTTGGAGGGTCCATTGAAAGAGATCGCCACTTCGTAGAGTGTTTTTATAATCAAATCTACCAAACAATCTTTTATGTCGATATTTTATACAAAAAGTTATTGGAATGAGTTGTGGATTATGTGGAAAGAAATAAACTTCATACAATGAGTTAAAGACTTCATAGCTCTAGTTTTTCTTACGAATGTTCTTTGTACTCTGAGAAACCCAACCAATGATCTCATAAAGTGAAAACAGATGATACAACCCACGTACTTTGTTAAGTAGTACCGTCTGTCTGTGCACGTTGATCGGGAACTCACCGATGATTCACCGGAGACTGACCGATGAGTACAAAAACAAATGCAAGGGAACCGTACGTTTAAGAATTGATGTCGCAAACAGAATAGATGTTACAAAAGACTCGAACGTATTTAAGTGAATATTGCCTTAACTCTTAAGTGTATGAAATTACGTCCACATTAAATTGCACTGGAAATTGCCAAATAGGGTGCAGCGTTTTAGAAAAATTATTTTATTTTCGGGCAACTCAATCTGATAATTGTATGGAAGAACTTTTTTTTTAAATTGCGATCTTCAATGGCCGCAGACCCAAAGTTTGTAGAAAGTCGATGATTCAGTACTGTACACGGTTTGTCGATTTCTCCTGTTTAATTGACTTGACCCAAATAAGTGGTTGAGGGTTTGCAGCTGCAAGGATTGGGCTTTATTTACACATGACTTCAGTTCAAGTTGTCTTCAGCTTAGGCTGTTAAGTAAAAGCTTCCCGATGGTCACTGCCGCAAACAAATTCTTCATTCTTCATTCTTCATTCAGGAGCATGAGGAAATGTTTGTGGGTAAAAAAGAATAGTCTTAATGCGGAAAATGAAGCAAAAGAAAGTTTCCTCAGTTCTCAGAAATTGAAAATCGCATAAGAGTTACTCGATTTATGTAGAAAAACCAGATGGGCCCTAGTAGAGATTCAGTCTTAGGGCCCTGTCTGAGTCCAAAAGCGGCGTATATAATACGTCGTCGGCGTATATAATACGTCGTCGGCGTATATAATACGTCGACGGCGTATATAAAACGTCGACGGCGTATATAAAACGTCGACGGCGTATATAAAACGTCGACGGCGTATATAAAACGTCGACGGCGTATATAAAACGTCGACAGCGTATATAAAACGTCGACGGCGTATATAAAACGTCGACGGCGTATATAATACGTCGACGGCGTATATAATACGTCGACGGCGTACATAATACGTCGACGGCGTATATAATACGTCGACGGCGTATATAATACGTCGACGGCGTATATAATACGTCGGGGGCGTATATAATTCCCTTGACGTTAGTCAGGTTTTTACGGCCGAATTAGGGTCGATTTTGTCCGTGTGTCCGCGTCCGTGTGTCTTTAGATATCAATCCGAGTCGTAGTTACAATCTTTATCATTTATTTTTATGGTATTATTCGCAGGTAATAAAATTGCAGTGTTCGAACAATGGAATTCTGAGAAATATGTGGATATTGAATAAAACTTTAAAAATAAATGAAAGCAATTGTACGCTGATGTATACACGAACTTTTGAATTTTTTCCCCCTGCCCTTCAAAATTTTTTTTTATAAAAACTACGTCGTAGCAGCCTAGACTCATCAAAATCGGTTGAAATTCGGTCAGAAATTTTAAGAAAGTTGTCAGCAAGTGTCAGACATTCTCAGAAAGATATCAGCAAGTGTCAAAAAGTTGTCAGCAAGTCTTAGAAAATTGTCAGCAAGTCTTAAAAAGTTGTCAGCAAGTGTCAGACAGTCTCATAGAGTTGTCAGCAAGTTTCAGAAAGTTGTCAGCAAGTTTCAGAAAGTTGTCAGCAAGTTTCAGAAAGATGTCAGCAAGTTTTAGAAAGTTGTCAGCAAGTGTCAGAAAGTCTCGAAAACTTGTCACCAAGTGTCAGAAAGTTGTAAGTATGTGTCAGTTAGTCACAAATTGTCAGACGTTTTCAGAAAGTTGTCAGCAATACTGAGAAAGCTGTCGGCAAGCGTCAGAAAGTCTCAAAAAGTTATTAACAAGTGTCGGAAAGTTGCCATCAAGTGTCAGAAAGTTGTCAGCAAGTGTCAAAAAGTTGTCAACAAGTGTCAAAAAGTTGTCAGCAAGTGTCAGAAAGTCTTAGAAAGTTATCAGCAAGTCTCAGAAAGTCTTAGGCAGTACTCAGCAAGTGTCGAAAAGTTGTCAGCAAGTGTGAAAAAGTTGTCAGCAATTGCCAGAAAGCCTCAGATCATTTTTGTCCATGGTAGCATACGTCGCAGAGCTTGCCTTGTGTTGTTGTGTTCAAAAAATTGCGTCACAAATTCCAGACCCAACGGCGAAATATTTTTTCCGTACTTTCAATTTTTACACTGCAGAAATATAACTCTTCTTTCTTTTTGCGAAGATTGCTCAACATAATCTTATGAAAACTGAAACTGTTGAAAAATTAGTGGTGCAAATTTGTTTAAGAATAAAACTTTGACCACAAGCTAACATTCTATTCAAACAAATGCTTGCGCCTTATCAGCGAAAGCGTCACCTCTACCTTCGAAGAAGTTTTTTTGGCGTGATAAATTAATTTAGCTAATATAAATAAAATCCTTTTTGTTTCACAAATTTAGCTTACAATCACAATTATGAATGCTTCGTCATATGAAGAAACTGGATCAGGACTTAACTTTACTTTACTAAGGAGGCAATGTGGCCAATGGCCATTATGTCGCTAGGAAAAACCCTTTACATCGCAAGGGAATGATTTGATATGGAGACCAAATTGCACCCATACAAAGTTCAAAAAATTTTAGTGTTTCCAGAGCCAAACTGCATAGAAAAATGACCTTGTCAGAAAAAGTGACTTTGTTGACTATTGTTACAGGCATCGGAAGAAAATTTTGTTTTGAATACAGTTATAGGCTTTCGATTACTTCTCAAATAGAAATCACTACAAACGATGTTCGATTGTTTAATTTTTTATATGAAATTTACTTCATAAATTAGTGTAGAGTTAAATAGTAAATTTGTTTGCTTATTGGTTTGTGTGAGCGCTTCAGCTGCTAACTAGTTGGTTGAGAATTTCATGTCTAAATTATAGATTTGCTAACTGTATTTACAATTCGTTTACATCATGTATAATAAACATTAATAATCAAAGTCAAGGGAGTGTCCACATCAATAAGATGTGACCAAGTGCGTCGGTGGCGTATATAATGCGACGGTGGCGTATGTAATGCGTCGGTGGCGTATATAATGCGTCGATGGCGTATATAATGCGTCGGCGGCGTGTATAATGCGTCGGCGGCGTATATATTTGACATAAGTTCTGAATTTTCGCTGTAATTACTCTATAATAATGACAGATTGCAGTAAAATTATAAAAAAATTGACGTTTTAAAAATTGCAGAATCCCACTCCTGTTTTGACGAATTTCTCTATATATTGAACGTCAAAATCTAAGAATTCAAAAATGTACTAAATCATAATGTCAACTGTTCATACCTTTTTTCTGCTCTTTAGCTCATGAAGATACATTATTATCTACACAATTAAGGCGAAAACGACTTTAGTAGGGAAGGTCATTTCATATATCATTTTTGGCGTCCAATATAAGTATAGAGAATTTCGTCAAAACACGAGTGGGACCCTTCAATTTTCACAATGTAAACTTTTTTTTTATAATTTTCTTGCAATCTGTCATTATTATAGAGTAAATACAGCGAAAATTCAGAACAAATGTCAAAAATGTTTCAACGGTACTAGATTTATGAATACGGAAATAGCCGTTTTCCCCACTATGACGTATATAATGCGTCGGCGGCGTATATCATGCGTCGACGGCGTATATCATGCGTCGACGGCGTATATAATGCGTCGACGGCGTATATAATGCGTCGACGGCGTATATAATGCGTCGACGGCGTATATAATGCGTCGACGGCGTATATAATGCGTCGACGGCGTATATAATACATCGGCGGCGTAAATAACGGGGCGAGGATTATATTTTTCATTTTTGACCCCTAGTAGGCAGCATGAAATAGTTATTTGTGTACCTGTTTTGAACGATTGATTTTAGGCAATTTGACGAGTTGTAGACCGAACGAAGTTAGGTCTACAGGCAAAAATGCCTAAAAATAATCGTCCAGAACAGGTGAACATACAACTTTATATGCAAAGGGTCGAAATCCCGAAAAAAACTTACAAAAATGCACTCATTGTAAAACTTAATACGCAACACGGGAAAGAACTTTCGGCCTACTCACTTGTTGCGTAAATAACTATTTTTCGTGTCAGTTACTTTCGTACGTTGTATGGAGGACGGAAAGTATTTTCGCTTCCCATAGCTATCTACGCCTTACTAAAAGTTGCATTTTTTAATTCTTGCGTCTCGTTTGGGAAGAGATATGTAAAACTTTCGAAGTTATGGTCGAAAAATTGGTCGAAAACGTGGTTTTTTGAAGGTCGGTGAAACTTTTTGACTTATATCTCTGCGATATTAGAACGGAAATCGCTCTTCAATTTTTCGAATGAAAGATATAGACCTCAGAAAATCACGAAAATTAAATTAGTGAAAATCGGTTGAGTGGCTCGGGTTGTAGGGTCCTTAGTGTAGACCAAACTCACGTTATGCGACCCGAGAAGATATTTGGTGGTTTTTTGTGAATATTTAATAACGATGAGGATTCTTACACCTCGAACCACCTCCCCATGGTTGACCTTCGCTCTGCTTCTAAGAATCCAAACATGCAACTTCCAAGCATCTTCATCCAGAACTTCGAACACAATGATCCTTTGCAAATCGCTAGCTTTACGTGTGATCCGCATAAGCCAGAGTTTTCATTATTACCTCATCTGCGTAATGATTTCATCCATAAAGATTATAAAGAGAAGTGAAGTGAGGTAACGGACGTATTAATTTCAGAAGACTCACTACGTTGTATAAACAATTTCTATTCAACATTCCTTTTCAAATCGAAAACGTTCCCGCTATGGAATACAATAGTCCTACAGCCAATAGTATAACAAACTTGCTGTGGATCATAAATAAATTTCATTCAGATTTTCTATTGAAAAATTTCCGTATTTTGGCAAAGGATTTTGGAGACTCTTCGTCTTTCTTCGGATCCATTGACCTAACAGCAGCGTAAATGACTTCATTTATGTTGTAAAAGTCTTTTGCTGAACACATTAAAAAACGATTGGCACGGATCTTTTTCGCAACAGCCTTTGCTTCATCCACATCGACAGTATCCGGTCCTTGAACGTCGCATTTAGTGCCTAAAAGTTGGTTAGATTTCATCGAGTTGCTCACTTTTCTTGCACAACTTACCAACTAAAATTATTGGCTTTGATGGATATGGTAATAGCTGATAGTACCATCGCCTACAAATATGCAAAAGAGCAGAACGACAATTCATACTGAAGCACAAGATGAAAACATCTGCTAAATTATACGTCAAAATCCTCAAACGATCATAATCCTCTTGTCCACCAGTGTCATATAATCTTATTGAGCGTCTCACACCGTCTAACACCAATTCAGATTCCTGTATGTCGTATCTGAAAGAAATTACTATGAGGTCGAATCGTCGGTCGGTATTCCCTTAATGATTTCAAGACTCACACAGTTGGTGAATGTGTTTTGCAGTCAGAACATTGCTTCTTATAGGAACGAAATAAACTAGTTTTTCCGACCATAGGCTCACCAATGATGACAAGATTCAGAAACTTATCCATTTCGCTGTATCTTACACACAAAATGTTATTCACCTTTTGCCGTACGTGCTTTCTAATGTAAAGAGATGTGTGTCTGTTGTGACCAACATATTTGTTATCTTCGCGAATCCCATCAATCGAAGTTATCTTCAAGATAAGGAAGTGCAAATTTATAATAGTTGATTGATTACAAGACCTTTCAAACTAAAGTTCTTATTTCCTAGGTCTGGATCTTTACCGAGAATTGCGAAGAGGGGCATTATCATAAATAAATGGCAATTGAGCTGTTCACACATGGTGAAAATTGTGTGCCGTCTCTTTCCAAGATATTTGAATTTGGTAATCAATTTGGGTTTATCAGGTACTCCAGATGTATCTGTGCCGCACAACAATTAAGAGCAACTTCCGGGTGATTTACGTGGGTGGTATTTTCATTGATTGTAAACGAGCTTTTTTCAACAATATAACGAACTTATATTTAGCTATCTTCAGAATCGCCGCATTGCGACAAAGATTGGTAACAATATTAGTCGATACAAAAAAATCAAGGTGGGGGTGCCACAAGGATCGATGATGGAACCTTCAAATTTCATGGCATATGTGAATGACGTACTATCCTTCGGTTTTAACGTGATAACGTTGCAGTCTCCTCAGCAACTGAAGAATGAAAAACATACACAATGCGGCGAGGCGCTTCTACATCAATCAATATGGCGCAACGTCCTTTCCTTTTTTTAGATTTTATCATTTTGGGACGATCGATTTCTCGATCTTGATCACAGATCTTTTGACCCTTTGTTCCCAATCCCGTTCATCATGTAAAAATCGCGTGCCGACCAGGAACTTGTCTAATGTGATAGTTCAACCACTCCAGAAGGGCGTCCTGTGCCGCTGAAGGAGCTTGTGGCATTCGCATATAAGGTGAAAACCCGTTTCTTCTTGCAAGCCACAGGAGCACTCCGGATCATCCAGAATCTTCATTTTCGTTAGGTGCTTGTTGAGTCCGCAATGGCCGGTCACCGCTCCCACGATTCTCCTCACTCGGTCCCGGCTCATCGTTAGGAGCATTTTTGTCCATCTCTCGTTCGGAGTGGGGCGTACTCACTTGGTGTGCACTCCTCCGTCATAAGCTGTCCACCTCTTACCGGGTTCTGCCTTCAGCCAATCCTTTATCACTTTCACATGTGAGTTCCGGACAAGGATATGTGGTTCCGGTCCGAATGTGATAATCGTCGAGCCGGTTTTAGCCAGCTCATCAGCTTTCTAATTACCTTCCACTCCCTAATGTCCGGGTGCCCAAACCAGTCACAATGGGTGATATCAGCGTTTTTGTCGCCCAGTCCTTCTGGCAGAAGTTCACGAGCACTTAGGAGTGCCGCTGAAGTATCACCCTGGAAGATACTAGAGACCTTCCCAAGATGTATTCAAGTGCCGATGCCGGTATTCGTTCCTGAGTGATATACACCAGCTCCAGTCCCTTCACTCATCTTCGATCAGACCGTAAATCCAACCCATTCGCTACTAGGGCTTCTTAATCAACTACAACATGACTTTCCAGCCTACATTATTGGGGTATTGTTTATGAAAATCGGAAAAGATTTACTCGAGTTATGTAAAAAAATAAATACTTAGGGCCCTAGCAGAGACTCGTTTTTAGTGCCCTAGCTAAGTCCAAAATCATAAACACATAAACCCAGATTCAGGTCCATTTGTTCTGTCGAATTTAGTGACCGAGCACTAATTATTTGAAAAATGAATTTTTCATTTTTCGTCATTTTTACAAGGGAACCCATCTCTTATTTTCATTTTATGTCAAAGAACTTCTTAGCATTAATTAGTGCTGGAACAATTTCCAAGATGAGCAAAATCGGTCGACTGGCTCCGGAGTTGTGGCCGAAAAAGTGGTCTAAATCTGTGTTTTGTGAGAGTTAGTGACACTTTTCGCATATATCTCCGCAAAACATGCACGTTAATTGCTCTCCAAGGTTATAAATGATAGATAAGGACCTCAAGAAACTATCCAACAACATTTGGTGAAAATGGATTGAGTTGTTTGGGCTTTAGGTCAACAGGGCTACTCGACCATAAACTATAGTTGAGGGTTTTTCATGAATATCGTTGATTATGAGGCTTTAATTTGCTATCTTGTTTATTATTAATCGTATGGTTTTTACATGTTTCATCTAGTATCTTAACATTTTTTTTTATTATTTCTATTACAATTTCTTATGCCTAAGTATGTCTCTCATTTTGTTATGTTGATATTTACGACGAATTCATCGGGAGGTCACATAGTAACAGGTCCGACGAGCCAAAGCGATGATGTTGTGCATTTTGTGCGATCCATTGATTGACCATCATCATTCACACCATGTCCAGTACAGCGACATCTATGGTTGACTAGTTACGAGACAGACAGTAACACGTCCATTAGGGGAACTGGTTAGGTAGATGGGTCTATGAGTCGAGTGTCACAGCTCGGGGTCATATTCCAGACGTGTAACTATCTACCTATCAAGTGCTCTTTTTACGTCCTCGTCGTAGTTCACGGATACTCATCTCTCTTCGGAGTTATGTGCTAAACTTAAGAGTGCTAGCTGCTGTTTACGCCTACGAGTCAGCAGCGAACAGAAGTAGGTTGGGCGTACGACTAACAGCCGAGACACCGTAAAAAATATTTTGTTATGAAACTAACAGCAAGGCCTCGGATCGGACAGGAAAATCGGCAACTACCAAAGCTACGAAATGGACTTCTGGACTTAAATTTAGCAACTTGAAATGTGAGAACTTTGTTGCGACAGGGTGGATTGAGAACTTTAGCAGATGTTTTAAAGAAGGGCAAATCTGACATAACTGCCGTACCAGAAACAAGATGGCCTGATGCAAACTTATTTAGAAGTAGGGAATACTAGTTCTACTACAGCGGAAAAGACAGATCAGGAGAGTTTGGCACAGGTTTTATTGTAATGGGAAATACAGGAGACACTGTGATGAGTTTTCAACCATTCGACGAGAGATTGTCCCCTCTTCGCATTAGAGGCAAATTCTTCAATATTACCCTCATTAATGCGCATGCGCATGCACCCACAGAAGAAAAAGATGGTGACATGAAGGATGAGTTTTATGAGAAGTTCTAGGGTACATACAAACGAAGTCCAGCCAGAGATATTAAGATCATTCTTGGTGACCTTAATGCGAAGGTTGGAAGGGAAGAGATATATCGGCCAACGATTGGCATGTACAGCCTTCACGAAATTTCAAATGATAATGGGTGTTGACTGATTGATCTTGCGGTATCTAACATCATGGTTATCAGTAGTATTCGCTTTCCCCATAAAAATATTCACAAAGCTAATTGGACCTCACCAGACGGAACAACAGCAAACCAAATAGACCATGTGCGTATCGACGCACGCCACTGCTCTAACATCCTTGACGCACGCGGCTGCAGGGGACCGAATATTGACTCTGATCATTATCTGGTTAAGGCGATCTTGCTAGAATCAGGACCAAGACAGACAGTAGAGAGGTGGTGAGGTTTGACACCGATAAACTTAAGAACATGGACATTAGGAGACAATATATGGAAAAGCTGGAGGAACGGATAATTGCAGACATGAATATGGAAACGACAACAATTAACGATACGTTGGACATGATCAAGCAGGAAATAGAGGGCGTCACAACAGAGACCATTGGGTGGAAGAAAATGGAGGTTCGAAATGATTGGCATGACGACGAGTGTAAGCTTGCAACACAAGCGAAAAACGATGCAAGACTGAAGACACTGCAATCTGGAGCAACATTAGAATATGGAACCAAACGTAACGATGAACGAAAACTCTTCCGAAGGAAAAAATCAGAAAGTGAAAGGAACTTATCCGTTCAGATACAAAGTTTAGTAGAAACAAGGGATACTCGAAAACTGTACCAAAAAGTTAAAAACGTTAAAAACCGATACAGTCAACAGCCCCAATTGTGTAAGGATTCAAATGGTGTGGTATTAGCAGAGGAAGGACAGTGCATAGAAAGATGGACAGAATTTTTCAAGAGCCTGCTAAGCCATAGTGGAACAAAGCAACAAACGACATGACGGAACCAAATCTAAAATCAAGTGCACAAGTGGCAGAACCTATATTACATGAAGTTACAGCTTCTGTTATCAAGCTCAAGAATAACAAATCCCCTGGGTCAGACAACTTACCTGGTGAGCTATTTAAATATGGAGGTGATGCGCTATATGTGCAAGGTTACATGAGCTGATTGTTAAGATTTGGGGAAGCGAAGAAATGTCGGAAGTGTGGGAACTCGGAATCATTTGTCTTGTATACAAAAAAGGTGACAAATTGGAATGTAGCAACTATAGAGGAATCAATACGTTGCACTCCGCATACAAAATATTTGCGGATATTCTACGACAGCGTCTCCTGGAGTTCTCTGAGCCGAGCACTGGTGAATACCAGGGTGGTTTCTGCAACAACCGCTCAACAACGCACCGGCTGTTCAGCTTTAGATTGATAATGGATAAGTGCAGGGAGTTCAGGGTTGCTTTACACCATTTGTTTGTTGACTTTGAAACAGTGTATGGCAAAGTTTTTAGGAGAAAGCTTTGGAGTGCAATAGCGGAACTTGATTACCCCAAAAAACTTATCGTAATTCGTAACAATCTCTCTGAAATTTTTGAAGCCCTGGAAGGATTCTATTTTTCAACATTGTTCTTGAGAAGGTGATACGAGAGAGCAACGTGGAAATCAACGGTACAATCTTCAGAAAGTTGAGTCAGTTGTTGGGATATACTGACGACCTAGACTTAATTGGACGAAACGTTGATATTGTTAAAGAAAATTTCACGAAGATTGAGGAGAAGAGTGCTGAGTTCGGTCTAAAAGTCAGTGAGAAAAAGACCAAGTACATGACGACTTCATTGTCTGGTGACGGACCAGCGAACCATACGCTGGAGGTGAACGCTGGTCAACAGTGCTAATAACATCGGAGAAGAAATACGTAGCAGGGTAACACTTGGTAACAGGAGATACTACAGTCTTCAAAAACTTTTCCGGTCTAAAACACTCAAACGCAACCTTAAGTGTGAACAGTACAGATCGCTGATACGACCAGTTGTAGCATATGGGTCGGAACTTTGGTGCATGACACAACGAGACGAGCAAGCACTCTTGGTATTTGAAAGAAGAATTCTTCGGTGAATTCTTGGAGGAATGAGCGTGGAAGGCGTTTGACGAAGAAGAGTGAACCGTGAGCTGTATCAGCTTTACAATGAGCCCGACATAGTCAAATACATCAAGATCAATCGTCTACGGTGCCTCGGTCATGTACAAAGAATGAAGGAAGAACGTGTACCCCTGAAGCTGCTTAACACTAACCCCGATGGTAACAAACAAACAAGGAAGACCAAAGACAAGATGGAAAGACGTGGTGGAGTCGAATCTGAAGGATCTAAGAATAGGCGATTGTAGAACGTTTGCGCGGAATAGGACCGATTGGAGGAGGATGCTGGAGGAGGCCAAAGCCAATAACAGGTTGTAAGGCCCAACTAAGTAAGTAAGTAACACGTTCATGGGACTCTGCCCAAAATTTGTTGCAAGCTTTGCTGTTTGGACCCCGCAAATGGGTTCTAAATTTCCTTCTTTCAACTCCAACTTTCAAGTTTTTTATATTTCGTGTTATACAGGAAGGAAATCATAAGCTTGTGCACTTCTTCAATTTCTCTTTTATCGCTCTTTTCACGTATTCGCTTGTATTTTTCTCATGTAAAACCGGTTTTTCCACGGAAAGAGTTAAAACGAAACTTTGCACAATCTTATGATTCTCTTCCTGTACTGTTCAGATTTTGGGCATCATGATTAAGGTCTTATGGAATGACACGCTGCACCATGAGGCTCTCTTGCAAAGAGATCATAAATTTCGACTTCAATTTACAATGATTCTCAAAAACTCCATGGTATCATTTTTCTAAGCAAGTCAAACTTCTTTCAAATAGCGCATGACAAGATTTTATTAACTTCGAATTGATCTCAAAATCAGCATTCTTTAATGTCCTGCAATTAGGACTCTACTAAAGTTGACTGCATTTAATGAAAAATAAAAAACAAAAATTACTTGGGAGAAGTTAGTCCAATGTCCATAATTTCAAATGTCCTATAAAACTTTGGTCTAACTTCAGCCACACCAAAAAATTTATATTTTTATCTACGTCTGATGAACAGTGGATTTTTGGATTTGTAACTTGAAGAAAATCGCTTGACTAAAATTTCTGAAATGAGCAAAATTAGAGCTATTGCATATCCATAGAGCAACACCAACATTGCCGGAAACGTGTCCACCAAACTAGCTGTAACGAAATGACCTCCACCTCCAGAACACTTTGGTTTACTTGTATAAAGGCGAGAATTTTCTCTCTCTTGTAGACCGTGTTCATTGATTCTCATCAATCTATAGGCAACAAGTCAACTTTATTGAATAGGTAGATGCTACAGGAAATTGGGGAGGAGACATAGCAAAAAAGGAGAACTGCGAGTTGAATGATGTGGATAAAATTTCTATGAAAAACTTATTTTCATTCCGCAGTACCTAATTCGCGTAAATTTCAATAAAGTGTGCGTGCAAACCGCCTATTTGGTTTTGCTATTCGCATTAGAGGTGAGCGGGTCGCCCGAAACTCGAAGAAAACCCGACCCGAACCCGAATCAATTTGATGGGTCGGGTCAATTCGGATTTTTTGTATTCGTTTTTTTCTCATGTCGGGTCGGGTTTCCGTTTCCTTTTTTTGGGTCGGGTCGGGTTTGATGACTTCAACTAACTTTACTCGAGTAAAACTCAACCGATTTTCAAAGACTTTTTTTCCCTTTCTTTTCCGATTTTCACACATTTTTTTTTGTTTGATGGGCATGACTGTCAATTTATGGAAGAACTTTTTGCGGATTTGACTCTTTGGACTTAGCTAGGGCACTACAAACGAGCCTCTGCTAGGGGCCTACGTTTTTTTTGTACATAACTCGAGTAAATCTTTTCCGATTGTCGAAAAAAATTTTTGTTTGAAAGATCTAGACATGGCCGACAATTTATAAAAAAACTTTTGCCTGTGCTTAGGACTCAAGTGGGCCTCATGTCGGTCCTCAGGTCAGCCCTAACAAAAAAAAAATTTTTTTTGCTATGTTGCAGAGCAAATTGAGAGAAACATTTTTGTATATGGACGTATGTGTCTGAGCCCTCTACATAGGGCCCTAGGTCGGTCCTCAGGTCGGCCCTAGACAAAAAAATGGTTTTTTGCTATGTTGTGGAGAAAACTGAAAGAAATATTTTTGTCTATGAAATTGTTTGAGCGCCCTAGGACGGACTAACGTCGGCACTAGCTCAAAAAACGGTTTTTTCCTATGTTGTGGAGAAAATTGAGGTGAACATTCTGTCTATTTGTGAATGAATTTTGTGCTTTCAGAAGGTTTTTTTACACCGTTGCTTCGGACGGGTTTTTCAATATTGCCCTATCGGCAATTTCCAATACAATTTAATTTGGACGTAAGGCAATATTTACTTAAATACGTTCAAGTCTTTCGTAAGATCGGGCTCGGTTCGGGTCGGGCTTGAATTTTTATTTTTCGGTTGGGGGCGGGTTTGATTTTTTATTTTCGATTAGGTTCGGTTCGGGTCGGGATTGAAAAAAAAGTCGACCTGCACACCTCTAATTCGCGCACATCCTTCACAGAAGGAAAAATCCACTAAACACACACATACTAACCGTTGGGATGAGTGCGTTTTATTCCACAAAATATTCAATATCTCTAAGTGATGATTCTTACCCAGTTTTAAAAAGTTCCATATACGATGAATTCTTTTGAATTGCATACCAGGGATCGATTACATCTAAATATTTGATTTCTCTTAAACCGCACTTTTCATCTTCGTAAAATGTTTCGCCAATAATTTTATATCCAACACCACTTTCCGTGTGAAATGCAAACAAACCTTTGCGAACGTTTTCGATTCCAGTCTCTAAATTCATAAAGTTCTCGCTGCCGTCTTTATTCCTCACCTTTTGTTCATAAATTTTCTTTCGTACTGGTTCGGTCGCATGCTATTCGAATGTTTATCACATTACAGTGTCTTGTGACAAAGTTGTTTTACGATGATAAGCTTACGGAAAAGTAATAATGGTTGAACACCGTGTCATCGACACCAAATTTTAGTCGTGAGTCCAACAGGTCTTTTAAAGATTTTATCTTTGTGGAAGGTGACTGCAATAGAGCGACGATATTAGCAGCGTAGCTTGTGTACCTTTGGATATATTAGTCAGATTGTTACAGTCACTCGTCAATATCCTTCAAAATTTGCTTACAAAAACATGAGAACGACAAATGCTGTAATTGTAATTATTCGAGCAGAGTGACACCTCGGTGTTACAGAGGATCCTTGTTGACAAGTTGCACCAAAAACCAACAAAAATGTGTCAGTTAATTTTGGTCGCAATAATCCAGAATCTGTATCAAGCTGTCGATTAAAAGGATTGGACTTAAGAATGTGTAATTTTCCTCCTGGATGCGAAAACTACTTCAACAAAGTCTTTTAGTTACATTTACGCATCTTTTCAAAAAGGAACTATTAGTAGATTACGTTATATGCAGTGTATTTTCACCAATTTCATCAATTTTGTGATATGAGCGCGGAAATCACGAGTGTGTTTTCAAGCAACAAGCTTTGGAAACTGTTTTTGACAAGTGTAGAGTTTGCATATCCGAGTCGAAGGCGAGGTATGCAACTACCCGCGTCAAAAACAGTTTCCGAAGCGGGTTGCTCGAAAATTCACGAGTGAGTTCCCGAGTTCACCAAATTGATCTCGAATTAAGAGTGCACACTGGTTACAAAAGAGCCATCTGTCGGAATCTTTTAAACTAATGAACATTTGTATGGAAAAAGTCGATATTTCTGGAACGTTTTTCTCTTAAAGCCTTAAATGAAAACGAATGCTCATGTCGTCATTACATACTTAACCTATTCCCAAACAAAACTGCGGAAACATTTTTGGAGCAAACATTTACATTTGCTAGAAATTTGAATTCCAATATTTCACTGCAAATGTCAGTCTTTCAGCTTTTCCACTTAATAAACACTTCAAAACACATAATTGTGTGTGCTCACTTAATCTTTAACTGAATAATAAATTTATATGGCAGAAAACATTTTCTACGTGTCAGAAATGGATAGAAACTTTTAATCGATGCCCCACCGAAAACTTGTCATTACATGCATATGTGCACCCCACGGAAATTATTCATTATATGTATGTTAGGACCGCCACCGGAAACTTCTCATTACATGCATATGTGCATGTAATGACGCGTTTTGGTTGGGACACCGATTAAAACAGCATACAGTGGGGGGTGATTAGTAAGTCGGCTCTAGGTTAAGAACCCCCGGACAAAAAAAACCGGACGAAATAACCCCACAGGGGTTATTTTGTCCGGTTTCAATAAGCAATGAAATGTTTGCATGTGTTGTTTTTATGTTGTAGTCTGCCCCCTAAACCCCCATCGCGGGGGCTGTCACCCCTCGACCCCGCTCTTTTTCCCCATAATGTTCAGGCCTGCGGCGCGCCTTGCTTGTTATAATCCGGGTCTGGATATTTGGTCGTCAGGATTATCGGGGGGTTATTGCGTACTGGGGGTTACTGAGTCCGGGTTATTTTGTCCGTTTTTTTTTGTCCATGGGTTTTTTGTCCAGTTTTTTGCCTAGTAATTCATACATTCTGGGTCATTTCGTGACACTCGCAAACTCATTCGTGAATTTTTAACCAACTTGCTTTAAAAACTGTTTTTTTACTCATGGAGTTGTATACCTCGCCTTCGACTCGGGATACAAACTCTACACTCATCAAAAAACAGTTTTCAAAGCTTTTTGCTTAAAAACATCCTCTTGAGTTTAACTCATTTCACAAAATCGATCCCTCATGTAATGACTTACTTCCGCACCCCCCACTGTAATCTACTATTTGAGTTGATACATTTGCAAATATTTATAAACGTCAAAAGCCAACAAAGATGGCGGCCATTTTTATTTGCATCAGAATAGATGTGGCAAAGTGACTCGAACGTACCTAAATATACAAATAAGCAAACAATCCAACGTTTTCTGTTCTTTTATAATTGTAAGAATTTCAAAGATCCATAGAAATTACTCAAGGTAATGTCAAAGGCCCTACCGAAGTACGTCTCAGACCATTCAAATCTAGAAAAGCTTATATCAAAGGACTAAATCGTTTTTCCCTAAAACCCAGAAACACGTGTTATCTAAAATTTTATTGTCTACAACTTTGTCCTTGGAAGCAACTTTCTACCTCTCATAAATCTGGAGATCTGGGTCATCCTGCCCAATTATGGAAGTGGCCATATACCAGGATTGGGCCATATTTCCTCAAAACCCTGGACACGTGTTCGCTTAAATTCAATTCTCTACAACTTTTGCCTTTGACAGTAAATCTCCATATTGCATAGTTAAGGAAATATAGACGAAAAACTGTTTTAGTATATGGCCAAGAATCTCCATTTCGTCCATTCCATTGGTCCCAGTGCCCATACCCCTGACCCGATTCCCACAAAAATTTTTTCCCGGTTTCGTGACATCAAAATGAGGAATTTCCGTGCTATACTTGCCGAGATATTTGCGAAAAAGTTTCACCGACCCTCGAAAAACCATGTTTTTGGTCACTGCCTCGACCATATCTCCGGAGCCACTTGATCGATTTTGCTCATCTTCGAACTTGAATCATGAGAGACATGTACCTTTCAGGGAAAAAAAGTTTAGGCTGATCGGTTGAGCCGTTTGGAAAAAAAAGTGGAGACGGACAGACGGACAGACAGACGGGCAGACAGACAGACGGACATTTTTTTTATTGCTGATTCGTCATCTCTAGACGATAAAAGATGCATCCCCCCACCTCCCACCTCGATCTACACCATGTTACAATAAAATTGTTTGTAGTAAATGTATAGGACCTTTGTACTTCGTACGGGTCCAATTATATGTAAATGTTTTCTCCAAAAGTGTTTCCGCAATTTTATTTTTTGGAATAGGTTGGTATGTAATGACGACATAAGCATTCTTTTTCATTTAAGACTTCAAGATAAAAACGTTACAGGAAATTGCGACTTTTTCCATAGAAATTTTCATTAGTTAAAAAGATTCCGACAGATGGCTCTTTTGTAAGCAGTGTGCACTCCTAATGAATTATTTTCACAGCATGGAACGTATGCTATTTTGTTCGCTGTTCCATATAGAAAGAAGTTGTCAATACATGTATATTTACCCACCATCAAACAAAAAACCATAAAAACACAATTAAAATTTAATTTTTTCTCGAATTTGTTTGAAGAATAGATCAAAACGAAAGTACACGTGTTGACTATCATATTTTCGAATATCTGCTCATATCATTCGAACAGTCGACGGTTTCAACCGTTTCGACTATAATGTTGGTACTAAAACGGTGATAATGACATTAGTTGTATGTAATGAGTTTTGCGGATAGGACACAATGTTATCACATGTGCACACAATGCTACGGCATGTGGTTGTGGACACAAATATCGAAAGAACCCTACATGTAATAGACCGCATTACATGTGGGGATATACATGACATCTTTCCATATGGGAAGCGAATAAAGTTATTTACGCAACAAGGGAGTAAGCCGAAAATTCTTTACCGTGTTGCGTAAAATTTGCATAAAAGAATACGGCCTAATTGAATCAAACTCTAAGTTTAGGATGTGATATGATTTTATATGAAATAGTTAGCAAGCATGAAAAACTTAATTCAGATGCCATTGATTTTGCTTTCGCTCTTTATTTATTTTATCTATTTATGTAGAACGATAATCTCGATCTTATCCCTCTAGGGCAAATTTACTTATCTCGATATATCTGTTCTCAATAGAAAAAATAGCATCTTGCATCAATAATCTACTATTAAATTGTTCATGCAAATATTGGTTTTTATCACATAGGTGCGTCGTTCGGATATCAAATTACATCGACGAGGGAGTGGAGTGTAATACAAAATTTCTCTTCTGTGATAAAAGAATACACACTTGTCACGATCACGAAGCAGTCGAGGTTCACCGACAAGTGTGTAACATTTATTATCAACCGGTTTCACACGCCATGCATGCATCTTCGAGGTGGTAAAGTGACTAATAACCAAGGTTGTGTTAGCTAGTCATTTTTTTTAGCGACGCTAACGCTAGTTTCAAAAAATACTAGCGTCGCTGATTCGCTAGTCTAAAAAAAACTAGCGCGCTAGTAGCGGCCGCTACTAGCGGTCGCTAATTTTTCGCTAATAATCCAAAATCTGGAATAGAAAAAACACCAAAAATTTTTGAAAAACTGGAATTCGGTCGAAAATAGACTGATGACTTGTGATGAACAGCTCCATATTTTAGCGAATCCATTAGCGATTGGCGAAAAATATTCGCTAATCGGATTTTAGCGAGCGCTAATCGCGACTAGCGAGCAGTCTTGAATTTTAGCGTCGCTAACCCAACCATGCTAATAACAAAATTAGCCAAAGTAACAAAGTGAGTCAATGATAATTCAAGAAATTGAAAATGACACACCCAAAAATATGATAGATGAAGTGGATTTTGTTTTAGAAAAACATAAAAATGTTCTTACGAACTTAGGAAATTCAAGGTTAGCAACCCGTTTGTCCCTAGGTTGTATATATTGTTCAAAATCCTCAAAGATCGGGACGAAGACGGCGACTTTAGAGGTAGACCGGTGCTTCCAATACAAAAAGTAGCAAAGAAGTTCTCCAACATCTTAAATTCGCTCCCAGCACCAATAGTCGGTTAAAAACGGGTTGGAGTTTGCAAAAGATGTCAATGGTTTGAGAGTTAAGAGGAACGAAGAAATAGGAACCTTTGATGTGGTCTCTTTATACCTGAGCGTTTCAATAGGCTACACCCAAAACATACTTCTGACGTTTTTGATCGAGAGAGAGGAATTAGCAATGGTGAATGTCCAGTTGTCCAAAGTATACATGGATCAAAATATTTTCCAATTTCATGGAACAAGTATCGGGAACGCATTACCTAGTCTCTTAGCAGAATTATTCATGTGCCGTTTCGAGACATCTTTAGAAAATCATGATTTCTTCTCGAGATTTTACAGAAGATACATGGACGATATTTTTTGTTGTCCTCATTAGAAGAATTTTTGAATAGTCAGGAAACTTTTTAAAAAACATAGAAGGGACCCGTACGTATCAGAATAGATGCGGCAAACAGAGTTGATGTTACGAAAAGACTGCAACGTATTTAAGTAAATATTGCGTTCACATTAGACTATATTGGAAATTGCCCGTAGGGCAATTTTGAAAAACCCGTCCGAAGTAACGGTGTAAAAAAATTCTCCGAACGCACAAAATTGACCTTCAAATAGAGAAAAATGTTCTCCTCAATTTTGGGCTATGGCCGACCTTAGTACTGACCTAGGGCCATAAGTAGAGGCCTCGGATACATACTTCCATAGGCAAAAATGTTTCGCTCAATTTGCTCTGCAACATAGCAAAAAACATTTTTTTATGTTAGGGCCGACTTAGGGCCGACTTAGGACCGACATGAGGCCCACTTGAGCCCTAAGCACAGGCAAAAATTCTTCTATAAATTGTCGGAAGGAAACATTTTTGTCTATGGAAGTATGTACCGAGGCCTCTATTAATACCCTAGGTCAGTACTAAGGTCGGCCCTAGCCCAAAAAAATAGTTTTTTGCTATGTTGTAGACAAAATTGAGGAGAACATTTTTCTCTATTTGGAGGTCAATTTTGTGCGTTCGGAGAATTTATTTACACCGTTACTTCGGACGGGTTTTTCAAAATTGCCCTACGGGCAATTTCCAATACAGTCAAATGTGAACTCAATATTCACTTAAATACGTTCCAGTCTTTTCGTAACATGAACTCTGTTTGCCGCATCTATTCTGATACGTACGGGTCTCTTCTATGTTTTTTTTTTTCGCTGATTTGTCATCTGGAGGCAACAAAAAAAGTTTCCCCCTTACTCCCGGGTTCGAATTCGCAAAGTAACAAACGTGGTAGTAAACGCATCAGACCTACGTACTTCGTACGGGTCTAAAAAGATGGACGATTTCGAATATGGAAAGGCAAACTGAAAAGAAACTTGTTTTTTTTTAACCGTTGAAGGTGAAATTGTAGATGGAAAGGTCGAAGTTAACGTCTACCGGAAACCGACAAATACAATGAAGCTGATTGATACTAGCAACGACTCATCAGTACACCTTGTCTTAAGACCATGTGTATACCAGCATACATGGCCATAGAATGATACTCAGACTATGGCAACTCGCCTTTTATACAATCCAGATGCTACGATTGGATGTGTGCCATTTCGTTTGAACAATTTGGAAGTAAAAGAATTGTGAGTTTGTTTCGGTAAATTCTATCTATTGAACGACTAATTGTGGTAATCTGCTTAGCAGAATAATCCAAATTAAAAAATAACCGAAACAAACTCACAATTCTTTTACTTCCAAATTGTTCAAACGAAATGGCATGCATCCAATCGTAGGATCTGGATTGTATAAAAGGCGAGTTGCCATAGTCTGAGTATCATTCTATGGCCATGTATGCTGGTATACACATGGTCTTAAGACAAGGTGTACTGATGAGTCGTAAACGACGAAATCAACGCTTTTAGTTTTTTCGATTTTTGTTAAACAATTGGAAGTAGGATTAAGAATTGTGAGTGGCTTTTGAATGTTGATAAAAATGGAAGCAATAGTAGCGAATGATACAGTAGTTGATTATTGAACTGTTCAGTGTGGAGATAACGAACCTTTAACTGTGGATTTAGATAGCGACGTACGTACGTTTGACAGTTGCTGAATTGCAACGCGAGATTGACAGGTTTTAATGTTCGGTTTTGAATGAATTTATTTTACATTTATTTTTCTATGGCAAAATAACTTAAGAAACACTTTTCTCATACTAAAATTAGACGTCCATTTAAAAGGTAATACAATAATTAACACAATTACCCGAGCAATCAACACAAAAACAATGTATTCAAAAAACAAATAACTTTTCAGTTCAATTTGAATCAAATAATTTAAGATTTAATTGCCACTGTTTGTCACTTCTAGCATCAATTCAACTTAATAAAAACTTTTTCAATAATTTTTACACGAAAACGCACTAAATTTATGTTGAAAAATTGTTTTCAAGTAACATCACAAACCAAAACATTTTTGTTTACATTTCTTGTGTGCTGAATTGCTGTATGTCAAAGATACGGAGGCTAAAATTGAAAAAATTTAATTTCGCCGACGCGAGTCTGACAGTTGTTTATACTTTTTATGAATGAAATTCGGTGTTGTCATATCAGACAAATTTCGCATTTGGTGTTGTTTCGATGAATTTTTTGGCATACATCGCTATCTAATTCAACAGTTACGTAACGATGCTCGTTTTTTATTTGGTAGATACTATTCGCCCCCGAAGTTGTAACTTGAAAAAGGGGGGGAGTAAAATTTAATTGTGTTTAGTTAAAATTTTGTCACACTAGTGCGTAAAATCGGTTTTTACGTACTAGTGTGAATACGTTTATCGCACTATTCCGTTAAAAACGAGAAGGCCTTGTGATGTAAATAACTATTGTCGCGCTAGTGCGGAAAGTGACCTATTGCGATACCTAAATGACGCACGAAAAAGCGAGTTTTTTGCCGGTGAATTAAGAAAAGGTGTATTACTTTGGGCTCCCGTCAAAAATCTCGAAAATTAAAATCCTGAATGCACAAATCGCGAATCCGAAAATCCAAAATCCCGAATAACAAAATAATCAATAATCCCGAATGTACAAAAATCCCGAATAACCATAAGGATTATATTAAAACCGGAAAAAAAATTCGAAAACGGAGATAACTCGGCAGATAAATTACTGAAGAGTGGAGATAAATTAAATTAAAACGGAGATAAAAATTACCAAAAAGTTGAGAT
>CM055404.1:125021699-125063106 GCA_029228625.1 Pseudolycoriella hygida
CGCGACCATACACGCCGACTTCCACGGTTAGCTGGGGCCGTCGCCCCCAACGGCAAAATTCGTAGGGGGCGACGCCCCCCACCCACGGGAAGCCGGGACACTAAGTAACCATCTCAAATTTAAGAGTAAATTTGCCAAAAAAAATCCTATAAAGTCACAGATTTGAAACTGCCCTTGATTATGGTGTTAATTTTACATAGAAAGAACCTTTGTGCAAGGCTCTAATGTCCGAACATTTCTCGGGAATTTAAAAAAAGAAGTGGAAAAACGTATTTATTTAAGTTGATTCCGTAGTGTAAGATCAATCAAAAATATTTTATTTTTGAAAAGGAATAAGGATACGGCTACATTTCATGCGGTGAGAAAATCATTTTCGCAGAGTGACACGTAAAAGAATTTTTTGTATCGACAGACAAACTTGATTTTCGGCCCGTTTCTCACCCCGCTGATGACCGATTTTGTCTCTAGCAGCCGATAAAGGCACTGAACGAAAAGTTAGCGGCCTTCGATTGTTTTGAATCTGTACGAGCTTTTAGGTACTTAAAGGTCATAGTACTTAAAGCTCTCGTAATGTTGCTTTATCTGAACTGGCTACAATTCCATACTTCCCATTCGTGATGGTCTGGAATTAGTTCCATGGGCTTGGGCTCGGTCTGATATTGGACTCTAGATACGGCCCTGTTTGCCCCCCACGGGAAGAGGTGAAGTCGGCGTGTCTGCCTCGAACTAATTATTGTGCACACCCTTCCTCTTCCCCTTAATCCCTTTCCACCCTCACTCGGACCCTCTCCAATTTCTCAACGTTATTAGCGTTACCATTGACATAATAATATATAGACTGGGTCTACGTAACCATCATCTGAAGCAAATATGAAGCAGCTTGTGTGTATTATACACTTCGCACCAACACATACACAATGATTTGTTCTGCAGATTACACGTAATCCACATAGATGGACGCACTAACACTACTTAACATTTCGTATTTCACGTTTGCTTCAATTTGTGTCAATTTTTTGTGGAAAACTGCCAATCTATACTTAATATATCATTGAGCGTAACACGCCCCTATACCCTGCCTCATATGAGGCTCATTTAATGAACTTATTGGACGGCCCCTTAACCCCTTCATGTGCTTATATATGTCCTTCAATTCGGGAATGTCTAGAGTAAATAAGTAGTCACAAAAGTCGCCGAATGAAACATGCCTATACAAGTGTTTTAGTCTACTAATAGAGATGTTCTTATCGTTCTTACATCATTCACATCCATTGATGAGTCAACCACCACCATTCTCAGGTTCACAGGAGACAGAGAATTTGTCTGTAATTCATTAAAAAAGCATTGAAATAAGTAAAGTGTATTCGATGAGAGAGAGTGTTGGTGTGAAGTGCTTTCTTGTCTTTCAATGTAATTTATACTCAAAAACGTTATAATGTAATACTTAAGTGTCGATCGACGGCAGTTATGACAACCTACTTACCTCGTTGACAATTCTTTGTGCATTCGGGCACCTTATATCAACTATAAAGACATCAGAACAATGGTCTGTATTCGAAAACTTGAACAATTCATCATTAAAAACATTTATTTGATAATTTTGTATTGAAGTTGAAAACGAACGAACGAAACGAACAGACGCATCTGAAATGTATTTCATTTAAGCTTTTGGTTTCAATAGAAACTAACATTTACACTAACCAACACTCCAACAAGTTATTGCGACGGGTTGTAATGGTTTATTTATTTCGTTGAATAAAATCTTCAGAGCCTCGACGAGCTCACTTTCCACACAATTTGCAATCAAAGTGAATTGAAATAGTATGAATAGTCGCATCAAAGCTTTAAGAGGCATTATCTTATTTGTCGATTTAAAGTACTTTATATACTCTTTGCTTTGAAATTGTGTAAAGAATATGAAGAAATGACTCTAAAGGTTCATAGCCGTTTCCCATTTTATACTTACACGCTGCAGAAAATTCGAAAACGTAAATTGTTTCTCCTTAAAAATTTAAAGTTGTTCAAATAGACTTTGATTTCATGCTGTTTGCCGAACAATTAAGTAAATAGAACTGCAATTACGGTTGAACAACGAAGTTTTTAACGGAATTGATGAAACATTCAGTACAGGACCGTACTGGCACTTCTAAGTGACGTGTGTGTTCTTTTATATGACGCCAACAGATCATCTACTAGAAAATTGAACCACATCCAACGCAGACCACAAATCCAAGCCGCAGGAAAACGAATAAGTGAGCTCAGTTTTATTATCTTCTTCAACTCGTATGAATGCACAACAGACCAGAAAGGATGAAAAGTGCTGTTTGTTGATCTTCGGGACCGCAAGATATTGTTTGAAGTTTCGATAAAGGAAAACATGTTGTTTTTCGTCGGAAAAATATTATATTTCCACATACCCCAATACAATACAATATAATGCGGCAGAAAGACCTCACACCGGAAGGTACTAACGGTCTATAAAGTTTGATGATGATGATGATGACCCCAATACACATGAGATGTGTACGTACGCGGGAGCGAAGTTTTGAAAGATATTTTTCTGTATACGTGAAAGTCTATAGGTTGTGATGGAAAATATTTTCCCATCACTTGGGATGAAAAGTTGCTTTCCGCGGTATGTGCACCAACACAATCTCACTATTGTGGATATGGCCTGGAATGTGCATAACTAGATTGGGTCATGACATAGATTGCATAATGAATAATGGGAAATGCAAAAGAATTGATGTTTGCATAAACGATGACACCAATTTATATAAAACGAATAATATTTACAAATATGAAAAGTGTAACGTAAGACTTTCGTTTTCATATGCGAAGGTTAATTATTATAAAAGACATTTTTGTATAAACCGTTTTAGTTCCTAATAAATCGTTGAAGTAGCAATATCTCTAGCGTTTTATTATACTCTGAGGGTTCTCCCCCCAAAGGAGATCCCACACTATTACAGAAAAATGTCTTTCACATGGGAAACAAGGCCTTCCTGAGCATCTGCTTGAGCCCGAGCAAAAGCATGTGCTAATACTTACGAATCATAACGAGCATTAGTAAAAGCTTTTGCTTGGGAAGTCTTTGCTCATGCTTGATGCCGATCATAGGGAAGAAATGGAGCATGACTGAAAAAAACTGGTTCCAGATTCGTGTTTTAAGAATCAAAATACGTCAGACTTTTCATCATTCTTTTCTTCATCACAAAACCTCTGTTGGAAAGTTAATTTTTTTCAAAAACAATATTTAGGGGCCCGGTTATTTTGACAATTTTCCGAAACCCCCTACTCCCTGGTCCGAATTCGTCCGGTTTATTACCCCCCCCCCTCCCACAATTAAAAATTTGAGTTCACCAAAAAAAATTGTTTTATTGTAGAATGAATACTTTTGCCATTTTTATGTACACTTTTCTTCTAACAAACTGTCAAAGAATACAGGAAATTTTTTGGATAAGTCTGCGTTTCTTTCTAGACAAACAACCTCGGTCATGCTCCCAGTTATAAATTCTTGACAGAAGTTTGACAAAACCACAAATTCTCAACCGGAAGTCACGCTTCTCATAACCCCCCTCTCCCCACCGTCCCAATTCGTCCGGTTTCCCTATACCTTCTCCCACCCTAACGACCGGACGTCATTTGTGAATAGCCCCTTAGACAGAATATTTTGACAGAATAAACTTTACACTATTACTGACATTTTCATAGAAGAAACCTATAACGTATCTGGTGAACCCTTCGCGCAATAATCGCTTCAATTTCTCTATTTGAAAAATCGATTCTACAAAATTTCGAAAGTTTGTTGTCTTTCCTATGACAGAAACGCGAGGGGTCACTCACTTACAAGCTTAAAAGATTTAATGAGATTTATTTGATTTGATGAGATTTAATTGATTTAATGAGATTTAATGCATTTAACTGCCTCAATGGAATCAATATGATTTTTATGAAGATAAAAAAATCAAGTCCTGAAATCAGCCTGAATTGCGATACTTCTGTTGAGTTGAATGAGCATTCGTTGGTGAAGCAAATTTCAAAGGCACGTGCAGATGAAAATTATTCCTTCGTACCATACAAACAAGAAAGCCAGCCTTATGAAGGAATGTTCCATCAAATTCGTTCCATGTCTACAACTTTTTCTACAGTTGTGAACTGCTCGATGATGGACATAATTCATCGGATTCGAAAAATTCAAATTCAGTCAGATATAACTGCGAGGTACTTGTTTTAAAACAAGAAGACCAGAAATGGTGAGGTGCGTAGAACATCTTAATGCAAAATTAACACTGAAGCGAGCAATCCGGGCGAGTAAGAGGGATTGATGTGAAGAAACTGTGTCAAGAGGCAGACGCGAACCGGTGGGGCAAAGTGTTCAGAACAGTAATGACGATGATGAAAGGTACATCGGGGCCAAAAGAAAAGTGCCCGGAGAGGCTAGGTGCCATAGTGAGAGAGCTCTTCCCACAACACAAACAGATCACATGGCCGCAAACTCCTTATGACCATAAAGCGGAAGATACACATGAACGGTCGATCACTGCAGAAGAGATCCAGATGGCTGCACAAAAGTCAAAGAATAACAAGGCGCCAAGACCAATGGAATCACCAATGTAGCTCTGAAGACAGATTGACAATGCAGAAGTGCCTCGACGACGGATATTTCCCGGAAATATGGAAGAAACAGAAGCTGGTCCTCATATACTAAAACCACGTAACCGCCAGACAAGCCATCATCATATAGATCTGTATGTTTGTTGGACGGATCAGGAAAAATGCTGGAAGCCGCGATCCTGAATAGACTAAGAAAACACTCAGAGCGTGAGTACGGACTGTCAGACGAACAATTCGCATTCCGAGGTTTGATAGAGTTCAAAGGCTGCCAAGCATAAGAGTCCCAAGCGCACACCGAACGATATCCCTAGAATCTGTATGTGTCATCACAACAAAAACCTTTTTTAAAAGGGAAACGTGAAGTACTTGTCTCTTTTTCCAAAAAACTGATAGCCGGGACGTTGCCCATATACATAACGCTGACGGAAGACATCGAATGTCATAGAAAGAAGAGAACTATCAAAACAGTTAAGAGCCGAATCACTGAATCACTGGCAGCAAGAGTGTGACTCCTCGCACCAGGGTACAGAGGAAACATGAAGAGGTTAACTTCCAACTGACACAGTCTCTGTCGGGCCACGGATGCTTCAGGAAGTACCTGCACAGGTTAGGATTCACAAAGTTACCTTTCTGCCGAGCTTTCTGCACGACATGCGAGAGGGAGGAAGAGACTGCGTAGCACGTTTTTTTTGTCTGTCCCCGCTTCGAACAAGAGCGAGGTGAGCTGATGACGTTGAGTAGGTCAGAGGTAAATACCGAAAACATAATATCGGAGATGTGCCGCGATGATGAGGTGTGGAATGCAGCGAATAATGTAGTCGCAAAAATGATAGAGAAGATGCAAAGCGCATGGAAAGACGATCAAAGAAGACTGCCGGCTGATCTGAGAGAGTAAAAGCGAAAGCACAGCCCCTCCCCGAAGTAATGCTGTGAGGCGCTTCTGGGGAGAAGTATGGAAGGGGGTTTTAGTTGGTAGGTCATTGAAGAATGGAATCCAACACTAAGTTGGTCCAGGAGGACCGGATGTCTATGAAAATTTCCTCACCTTCTCACCCTTATAACAAAAAGGTGCAGCTTGATGTAGTGAGGTGCAGCTAGATGCAGTGAGGTACAGCTTGGTGCACTGAGGTGTAGTGAACAGACGGACGGACAGGAAGGGTGAAAATAGTTATCGCTACTTAATTAAAAGAGAGAGAAAGAGACCCATGACGTCACTAAATTTAAATGAAGAGATCGTACAACAAGTGTATTCATACAAATTCCTGCACCCCTACCCTCTTTTAAACTGCGTACGCAATTTGTGCACCACCCGCAATTTTCGTTCGGAAAATCTCAAAAGATGAAGTATGGGAAAAGAGGGATAGGGACGAGAAGTTTTTTTTACAAAATACAAAAAAAAATCGGCCCAGGGTCGACCTCAGGACCGTCCTGTGGCTCCAAGTAGAGGCCTTGGATCCAAATTTTTTCTTGAGTACGGCTAACCTCTCAAAAAAAAAAAGAAAACATGAAAATCGAATGTAATTTTGCTGCATCATACATGAAAAACATTATAGGACGGTACTCGACGTCTTTTTTTGGGGTTAGCTAAGTCCAAACTCAAAAAATATTACTTCCATCAAATGTATGACGTTCATTAACCTTTACAACAAAAAAAATTATTAAAATCGGTTAAGATTCGCTGGAGACTCGTACATAAGACTGAAAACCTCTTGAACGGCCCTAGCCCAATTTTGGTACTTCATTTGAGGGGAAAAAAATTTTGAGAATCGGATAAGATTTACTGTTTACGTTTAATGTTTAAGGACGGACAGACTGACAATTTTTTTTTGCAATTCGTCATCTAGAAGTACCCTGATCGATGCTCTCCCCTTACTGCCCTACTCTAATCAAAAGGTTACAAACTTCATGATAAACGCATAAGATTCATAATTCGTATGAGTACAAAAAATTTAATTCATCGGCATATTCGAGTTCAAAAACACAAAAATGTCGTGAAAAGTATTGAAAACTTTAAAGTTCTAGAACTGGGAAGATGATGTCGTATTCTGGAGGATAAATCTCTTGCCAACATTCCTCAGTAATGACCAGTACTCAACTTCTACGAAGAGATTCCTGAACAAATCTCTATCCCTCCATCTTATGGAGATGATCCATAACAAAATTTGCTATTTCATGTATTTTATATTATAGATGTAGTGTTTTGTTGTCAAGTGTAGCATAGTGAAGGGAAGTGTAGTGTAGCGATGTGTAGTTTTGTTTTGGTAAGGTTGAGGAAACCTTCCTAGTCACCCGGTCCTTTAACAACCCAGGTGGTGTTGGATTCCATCTTTCGATGACCTACCAACTAAAACCTCCTTCCTTAATCTCCATGCTCTCGTCTCCCCGGAACCGCCTCACAGCATTGATCGTCTCTCCATGCACTTTGCAGCTTCCCCATTATCTTCGCAACTACATTATCCGCTACCTTCCACACCTCCAAATTGCGGCACATCTCCGATATTATGTTCCCATGGCGTTATGTTCGGTATGAGTCTATGGGTCCACCTTCCCTTGTCCGTGGAGTCCCACTCTTGCTGCCACTGTCTCAGTGATTCGGCTCTTAATTGCGTCCTAACTGATTTGGTAGTTTTACCATCCCTTTTCTTCATTCTGTGACATTCGCTGTCTTCCATCAGCGTTGTGCAGATGGGCATCGTACCGGTGTGTAGTGTAGCGAGATGTCGTAAGGTGTAGTGAGATATAGTGAGTTGATTTGAGATATAGTGAAGAGTGGTGACATGTAGTGTACACTTAAAGAAAGAGGAGCGTTAATAAATGTCATAATCAAAGCAACAATCGAAGATTGTAAAACCAACAATTTGACTATGCATAAAAATTGTGTTTTCTGCAATTTCGAATAGTTGATTTGACTTTTCGCAATTGTAGAAAATACAACTTTCACGTGTAGTCGAATTGTTGATCTAACAATTTTCAATTGTTGCTTTGACTATGACACTTATTCACGCTCCTCTTTCTTTAAGTGTAGTGAGGTGCAGTGACGTTGGGTTTTGTTTTATAGATGTAGTGAATTGTAGTGAGGTATAGTGTAGTGTAGTGAGATGTAGTGTAATATAGTGAGATGTAGTGTGGTGTAGTGAGATGTAGTGTAGTGTAGTGAGATGTAGTGTAGTGTAGTGAGATGTAGTAAGGTTTAGTGTACTGAAATGTACTGAGACGTAATAAGGTGTAGTAAGGTGTATTGAGATGTACTGAGGTGTAATGAGATGTAGTGTTGTGTAATGAGATGTACTAAGGTGTAGTGAGATGTAGTGTAATGTAGTGAGATGTATTGTAGTGTAGTGAGATGTAGTGTAATGAAATGTACTGAGACGTAGTAAGATGTAGTGAGATGTACTAAGGTGTAGTGAGATTTAGTGTAGTGTAGTGAGACGTACTAAGGTGTAGTGAGATGTAGTGTAGTGTAATGAGATGTAGTGTAGTGTAGTAAGATGTAGTGAGGTGTACTGTAGTGAAATGTACTGAGATGTAGTAAGGTGTAGTGAGGTACAGTGAGATGTAGTGAGATGTAGTAAGGCGTGGTGACATGTAGTGTAGTGAGGTGCAGTGATGTTGTGTTTTATATTATAGATGAAGAGGTGGAGGGAAAAGTAGTAAAAGCGAAGATGAGTTGAGGTGAGATTTGGTGAGGCGTCCACATTGGGAATGTCAAAGCAAAATACGATGCCGGACAATAGTAGAGGGGGTCAAAAATCATAAACGTGTGGAAGTTTAGAAGGAAAAATCTATTGGGAGGAGAAAAGGGGGAGAAGTTTTCGAAAAACGTACGAGCGCGTGCGATGAGGAAGGATGAGTAATTATGAGTATTTGAATGTGAATTAAAACATTTGGGAGTGCCCATCGCAGCCCTAAGCAATGCACAAAAAAAAAAATCACCCCGAAAAGAAAAGATTTACCAAAAAAATTTGTATTTCTCCTAAAAGAATATCTAAATCACAAACTTATTCCTAAATGCCTCAGTCGTCACGGAGTTGAATTTTGCGTTATTGTTATAATTCCACATGCCAAGGCAGCGCCCACGTTGTTTTCTTCTGCTTGGAATTGACCTCCATTGACAGTTGGCGTAAGCGGAATGCCATAGATATCAGGGAATCGATTGAATTCAATAGGTTTTTCATGAATCACAATAGAACGACCAATGATGCCTTTAGGTCCAAAGAGTGTCAAGTAGGGACTGTGGAAAGTGATATCTAAACTTCCACCCTCTTTCACTTGAACATTTCCTATCTACAACATTTGATTTATCAGAAAAAATGAAATTCTGGGAAAATCTACCATTCTCACCAAAATGTTACGAACATGTGGTCCAGTCGATTTGCATCCTTCTTTCAGATCGCCATAGGCGTGTATATGAACGGCATGTTTTCCGACAGGAAGTCCAGTCACATTCATCGTGACCATTACAGCATCAGCAGAACTCCATTGCCTAAATATCACAATTCCTCCCGGTCCGCCTTCTGCATTTTCACCAAATAAGTTAGCAGATGCTCGATATATTGGCACCGGCTAAGTTTCATTTCATTTAACGGCGAAGGAATAAAAAGGAATAGATTTTACATACATTTACCGGTTGAACAATTAGTGGATAGGAGTAGGGCCTATGGAACGGCATCAACATTTTTCCTGTTGGTTCTTTGCCAGTAATAATTTCAACTTCACTTTCCAGGTTGTCTAAAAGTTTGTTTTCTTGTGCGGAAACTATTAGCATCACAAAGCTAATGATAAAGCATTGGGCGTAAAATTTGTCCATTGTATTAAAGGGAAATCTTTCTGGAAAAAGCTGAAAAAAAAATTATTTTCTTTTACCATAGCAGAGAGATGATAATATCTGTTTGGCCACTTCGGCAGAGTCGAAAACGGTTACCAACTATGAAGATGAAATATTTCATAGTTGATTCCCACAATAATTGTGTGAGCGATTATTCAAAGTATCATCTTAACATGCAGGCACATTGGCACAAGAGGGCCCGGCCGGATTATAGGCCGATTCTAATCCCTCAGTATACATAAGGTTTGTTGGAACCGTCAACCCTCTCGGTAGTTACGAAAAGGTAGGTGAACTAAACTTCAGCCGAAAAGCACATCAAGAACTTAAAAAAATATTTCCTCTAATTAAAAACCACTTTCACTTGTACTATGTACTCATCAATCGTGATACCATTTTAATAATTCTAACAACGACAACATACCAAACGACAGACTAAAAAAATACGATCCGTTCAACTATCAATCGCAAACAATAATAAAACAAACTGCGTATCGTAACTGAAGCTTCCACTCTTGTCAATTACAATTTTTATGCAATCTCACCAATTTAATGATTACTTTGTAACCGCTGTGAACAAACAGTTATCCGTTAGTTTGGTTCGGTAGGAAATTTGGAAACTGTGTCTACACAATGAGCGATGATGATCTTGGGTTGCTTCAACGATCGATGAACCTCGAAAGGTGCTTGCAAAGTTAAATGATTTTATATAGGCAAATCACAAATGAACAGATCTATTCGAAACCATTCAAATGGAACCGATCTTGCCGTTAAATGCCACGTGGATGTATGTAAAACATTCAGCAACAATTGTATGCGACATAGTTTTTAATTGCATGTAAACTGTGTATAATTATATGCCAATGTGGGTTAGATAATAGACGGTTTGTAGCTAATACGTTCGACTCATGTGTGTCGTCAAACAAAATTGAAATTGTTATTTTAGAAAAAGATTTTTCAGCAAGTGTAAGGATGAAGATAAGACTTTCCTCTCTTATGACTAAGGTACTTCAATATTACTGTCACTCATGGGAAGGAAGTTCTCATCTGCAGAGAAATTTTTAGTACGTTACAATACAATGAAAAATATATAACGAAACTAACATTGTTAGCCGGGCTTCGCCCAGGATATGATTTTAAAAACTTATAAAAATTGTTCGGTTACTTATACCATTATTACAGCTATCCACATAATCACTTTTTGAGTCTAAGCCAATTTTGAAGAAAAAAAAAATCGACTGGGTGATCTTTAAAAGTACTTGTTTGACACTCTCTGCCTCGTATTCGAAGAATTCAGGTGTTTTTAGGCGCATAACTTGTCAACCAACATTAGAGCGAAGAATATTTTTGAAAATCTCATACAAAAAGTCAATTTTCAAATAAGATATCTTGATATTAGCCCATGAGGCCATTTCTTTAAATTCCCAAAAATGAAGTTTCACAACTTAAACTACAAAATATTAAGTCGTGAATGTGCCATTTATTAATATATTTTATATTTATTTATATTTTATTCACGGTCTTCGCTTATAATGTACACTTGATCAGAAACTTTAAACTTGCTGGAAATTTGTCTTATAGCTTAAGAGAGTCACACAGAGTCATCTATTTTCAGTTCTGACCCCTAATTATATAATAATATTTTTTGTGCTACAGCCGGCCAACAGATCAACCCAGAGCTCTAGGTTGGACCCATCTATATTTGTAGGCAACAATGCTCCGCTGAGTTTTCTTAAGATCAATGCAAAAATATATTTTTTAGGGTCGATCCTTGGGCCATCCTTATTTGCTAGGGACAGGCATTGGATCGATACATCCAGGACAATAAAATTTTTCTCTATGTTCTCTTAAACACAACACAAAAATCTCATCATTAAAAAAATATCCATGAAAAACCACCGTGAAGTCTTGAAGACTTGGCGGCATTACTTTAAGGGTTTATTTACATCTGTCAATCAGGTAGAAGAAAATGGGAGGGAGGCAGGTCCTAGCTCGGAGGTGGAGGAGGAAATTACACGGGATGAGGTGTCCCGAAAGGTCGGCAGATTAAGGGAAGGAAAATCCGCAGGGGTGGATGAAATTAGGACGGAATTTATTAAGTATAGCGGATCAGGTGGGATCCAATGGCTTTGTAGGATTTTCAATTTGGCCATGAGGTCTTCAACAGTACCTGCTGCCTGGAGCTTCGGTGTTATTGCTCCAATTTATAAGAAGGGCAACCGTAAGGTTTGCAGTAACTACAGGGGGATATCGCTCTTGAGCGTGGTAGGTAAGGTGTACACGGGTGTACTTGTTGGCCGGGTTAGGAACATAGTGGAAGGTGTACTGGATGAGTTTCAGGGTGGTTTCAGGCCGCTGAGGGGATGTCAGGATCAGATTTTCTGCCTCAGACAGACTATCGAAAAGCTTTATGAAAAGAACAGGGACTTATACTTATGCTTCATCGACTTGGAGAAGGCATTCGACCGGGTACCAAGGCAGAAGCTATTCGGGATTATTAGCGAGTACGGTATCAATGGGGGTTTACTGCGTGCCATTAAGAGTATTTACTCAGAAAGCAGGGCCGCGGTGAGAATAGATGGCGAAATTAGCGAGTCTTTCGAGGTTAAAGAGGGCGTTCGTCAGGGTTGTTGTCTTTCCCCGCTTCTGTGCATAATTTTCATGGACAAAATCATCAAGCAGGCAAACTTGCAGGGAAATGTCGAGGTGGGTGAGGTAATAATGAAAATCCTGGCCTACGCGGATGACTTGATTCTGTTGGCAGATAGTACCACGGAGTTGCAGGGTGGGAGTGACTGCCTAAATGCTGCATGTGAGGAGTATGGGATGAAGATAAGTGTAGGGAAAACTAAGGTTATGCATGTCGGCAAAGCTCGGAAGGAGATAGCTTGCAATTTAAATGGGGAGGAGCTGGAGCAGGTTTCTGAATTCAAGTACTGAGGAACCATTTTTTCAGAGGATGGCAAGTTAGTTAGGGAATTTGAGGAAAGGAGGAAAATGGGAAACGCGGTGGCCAGTCAGTTGAGGTCGCACGTGTTCAACAAAAGGGAATTAAGTAGCGAAACAAAGTTAGCTATTCACAGGTCAATATTCCGACCGACGATTCTGTATGGTAATGAGAGTTGGGTTGACTGCGGATATCTCGTGCATGACCTGGAGGTTTCTGATATGAGGGTTCTTAGGAATATAGCGAAGGTTAATAGGAGGGAGCAGTGGGATAATCATATAAGGAACGACGACATTAGGGAAAATTTAGGGATTTCGTTAGTGGAAGAGGCGGCAAGGGCCAGTCGTCTGCGCCGGTTCGGGCACGTTCAAAGGATGGGTAATAACAGGCTACCGAAAAGGATCTTGGATGCACAAGTCCCGGGTGTTAGGCCAAGGGGTAGACCAAGGAGAAGGTTTATCGATTCAATTAAATCAGATTTAGAAGTTAGGGGACTTTCTCTGGGCGAACAAACCATCTCCGTGGCGGGCGATAGGAGGGCATGGAGGACGATAGTTCACCAATCTGGGGTTGCGGCAGAAAGACCTCACACCGGAAGGTACTAACGGTCTATAAAGTTTGATGATGATGATGATGATGATGAAAAACCACCGAATCACGTAGCGAGAGTTAGGTCCATACAATCGTCCCTACCAGCCAGAACTACCACACCTTGAGGAGAGATTTTTGTAGCAAATGGTGTGTACCTCCATTCCAAGCAGACATGACAGCCGATGAAAAATCGCCGACTGCTGCGCGTCGATTTGAAATCACCAACTGCGCGAAAAGCGGCTGCTCAAGCCGATTTTAAGCCGACTCAAGTTTCATCATTGAAAATATTACCAACAAATGTTTTAAAAAAAAATGTTGACCAAAAGTATTTTTACTAAATGTCTAAAATTGGAAAAATAATTTTTAATATTTTCTTGTTTTAACCATTCACAAAGTACGCACGCACCAAGGATAAAGGGAAATTCTCGAAAAGCTTACGAAAGAGTGTGAGGGGAGGGGCATTAGCCAAAAGCGTGTGTATTTTTTCAAGACGAGCGAGGAAAACAACCACATATCTTATACCGTCTTGTAGCAATATTAAGGTGCACTATATGAAAAATGTATCCATCTGCACCTCACTACATCTTACTGCACCTTGGTGCACCTCACTACACTACACATCTCCGCACATTGGTGCACTTGGCTACACTATACCTCAGTGCACCTCACTACACCCCAGTGTACTTCACTGCACCTCAGTGTACCTCACTGCACCTCATCACACTTCACTGTCTTTCACCGTACCTTGGTGGACCTGACTCCACCACCAAGGTGCATCAAAGTGCAGTAAGTTGTACCAAGGTGCAGTGAGGTACAGTGAAATGCAGTGAGGTGCAGTAAGGTGTAGCGAGGTGCAGTGCAGTGCAGTGATGTGCAGTGCAGTGCAGTGATGTGCAGTGCAGTGAGTCGAAGTGAGGTGTAGTGTAGTGAGGTGCACCAAGGTGTAGCGAGGTGTAGTGTGGTGGGGTGTAGTTACGTGCAGTGAGGCGCAGTGAGGCGCAGTGACATTTTGGATTTTATATTTTAAATGTGTACGTACGTGTGTAGTATCGTATTAGTAGATTATGCACCGGCGGGGAAGTCTTGGAGGGGGAGGTTTGCATATTCCACTACATTCATGTGACTTTATACTATCAATCGGGGTTGCGCTCGCTAATGACACTTTTGAGCGTCGCTAACGCTTATCTCAATAGTTATTTGTGTACCTGTGTTGGACGATGGATTTTAGGCACTTTCGCGAGTGCCTAAAAGTGCCTAAAAACAATCGTCCAAAACAGGTACACATGCAACTTTACATGCATAGGGACGAAATCCCAAAAAAATTAAAAAAAATTCCCTCATTTTCGGCCCCGTCGCATGTAAAAAATATTAGCGTCTCTAATGTCATTCGCAAATCGAAGAAAAAGTTAGCGTGCTAATAGCGGTCGCTAATGCTCGCTAAAAAGAACAAAAAATTAATTAACTAACTTTTGCCTTTTCAATCGGTGCTAAATACAACAATAATTAACGAAATTTGAAACAATATTTACTTTTTGTACCCTCTACGTCTACCTCTCCATCTTCCGAAAAGAGTACTTGAGAAGTTCTAACAGATATTTTCCACACTACTCTTGGAGCGTACTGTATGAGCCCACCAGTCTATCTCCGATTTTATTGTCCTAAAAAGTCATATCATTTCACACAAGCACACAAAAACTGCAAGTGAGTTTTTCGAGTTCCTTAAGACAAAAATGTTTAAAGCAAAATACTTGCCTCGCCATAGAATAAATGTTAAGAACATGTTGAAGAAATAAAAGGTCTATTAAGGAACTATCCATAAATTACGTACGCTTTTTTCAGTGCTGTCATCAGATTTAAATCAACAATAACTTGGAAAATATTCACTTTTGAGACGTCAAATGTATGACCGACCCCCCCCCCCCCATACTACCTCCCTAAATGGGGGGGAGGGGGGTCGGCCATACATTTGATGTCTCAAAAGTAAATATTTTTCAAGTTATTGTTGTTTTAAATCTGATGACAGCACTGAAAAAAGCGTACGTAATTTATGGATGGTCCCTTAAGGTGATTGCCCTGATTTCATTGTCAAAAACCTCACCATCAAAATTCAAATTTTTGAAGTACAAAGTATTCAACCCTTAATTGCTGGTACAAGAGTTTAAAACAATGTTTACTTTCGATAAACGTTTCAACGAATTTTATTGTGCATTTCATTATGGATGTTGAAAACAAATGCTTGACGACTTGGTAAATTAGATAAGCCCGTACTCATTTGGAAGATCGCGTTGTTGCATTTTTTTAATCACCGCGAGCGATCTTCCACCCGCTTTAAACGTTAGAACAAACACATGAGCCCTTTTATTTGTACTTCGCACAGTTAATCAAACTTGTTTACACTAATTTGAAGCTTGACATTTTCCATTTAAACAGCTACTTTTGTTCGCTCAATCACCAAAAAATGCTTGCTCTCTACACCCAAAGTGTTGAAAGACGGTAAAACGGAAAACTTCTGTCAAAAGATCAAACAAAATATAATTCAATGATTTTATCAAATAAATTGATAAAAACGAGGATAAAAATAACAAAAACCATTCATTTCAAAGCTCTGTGGCCTACGAGTAAGCTTAATAATCATAACTCGCCATTACAAGTTTTGTTTTTTTACGAACATTTCGTTAAGCATGAGGTATAGAGAAGAAGGTAAAGTTGTGGAGACAATTGAGCCGAAGATTTTTCCCTTGCAACTTTAGGTGCGATTGTCCACTTCCCGGTCAAAATCCGGACATAGTCCCCGATTATTCACCTGCTGCAGACTAGACCCGTGCGCCAGCTTCAGCCGCGCCTATCGACACCGGAAATTTCATAAAAAACACAGCCGCCTTCGCCGAAAATTTCAAATCGTCCAGCCGCTGCCGCCGAAAAAATAAAAACACTGCGCCGCCGCCAGCCGCCGACTTTTTTTTCCTATATTTTTCGACGTGGAACATTTTAACAAGAATACCAAATTTATCGTTATATCGATTGGGTTTTGCTTCATTTTAAATGATCTAGAGAGGGTATTGAAAGAGGTGCATGACGAATCCACTTCTGAAATTAAAAAATTCAACAAACCAAAATATGACTTGATTCCGTGGATATGAATGATCACCTTCGTGGAGTGATACATGAAAGTCAAATGTGTTTTAGGAGGTCTAGAAGACCGGGCAACAGGAATGATCAGGCAATTCTGAGTGAGCTGAAATTTTTGAACTCAGAAGTCTCCAAGTTACTATGATCGTATCTTCGAGAATTCTGCAGGGAACCCTAAACGAGTTTGGAGAGAAATAAATGAGTTATTGGGAAGGGAAAAAGCTAAATCTGAAAAAATAGAAAAAATTAAGTGTGGTGATACGTTTCTAGTAACAGATCAGGAAAAAGCAGAAGCGTTTAATGATTTCTTCGTGAAGGTTGGGCATCGGATTTCTGATCAACTACGGGCTTCCGGTGATGTTAATAAATATTCCACTCTGCGCAGGTGTGCAAACAGTATTTTTCTTCGGAGAACAGACGAGTTCGAGGTCTTAGATGTGCTAGAGAAACTTGATGTGAGAAAGAGTGCCAGATTTGATGGGATCTCGGCAGTTTACCTTAAAAATTGCGCATATCAGATATCTGCGTTTCTAGCACAAGCTTTCATTCGATACTGGCATCCATCCCGATTGCTTAAAAATTGCTTGTGTGACACCCTTATTTAAATCGGGAGATAAAACTGACCCAACGAATTACAGGCCCATATCTGTATTACCTCTCATGAATAAGGTTTTTGAGATGCTGATTCTGGTTAGGCTAACAAAATACCTAGAAAAAAATGAAACTTTATACGATCGTCAGTATGGCTTCAGAAAAAAATCTGGCACCCACACAGCTATTTACGAGATGCTGGATGGGATACTATCGGATATGGACGAGGGCAAATGCGTCAGTGCCCTCTTTCTCGACCTAACCAAGGCTTTCGACTGTGTCAGTCATGAAAGCTTGTTGTATAAGCTCGAGGTGTCGGAAGTCAGAGGCATCCCACTTGAACTGATGAGGAGTAACCTCCGGAACCGGCGACAGTGCGTGCGGGTTGGACAGATTTTGCGAAATTACAAAACAAAATTTGATTTGTCTTCTATTTGGGGCTGTTAGTGAATTACGTAACGCAAAAAATCAGACTCCCTCCCCCTGTAACACAAAAAGTGTCAAATATGACTCATTTTTGTTAAAAACGGAACGCTAGCCTCAATTTGAACGTTACGTAATTTATGAAACCTATGTGCATCGAACCCAACGGCCGAAAGTGAACTCGGCGCTTCTGTGTTTAGTCAACTTTGTTTGTTGCGTGAAGGTTTAAAATAAAAATGAAACGATAAAAAGAGGAAATGTTTGAACCAATTGAGGAACTTAACTAAGGTCAAAGTTAAAAAATTTGAAAACAATAATTTTCCATGTGAAGTACCTACCTCCCACTATGAAACTATCTCATCTTTTACAACGAGACGAGTCCAATGCTTAAAGCGAACATCTCGTTACGTATTCATATCTAAATCCAAAAACATTTCGCTAAGTGGAAATTTTTCTCATTATTTCCGAAAGTCAGTTTTTAATTAAATATCTTTGCGCCTCTGTTAGAGAAGCCAATTTCGTATTACTTCAAAGAGGCGTGAATTCTTTTTATCTTTTTTTTCTTACTTCTTTTGATGATACAATTTGATGTCATTCAATACAAACTTAATGAAATGTACATGCTTTTAAATGGAGTTTCTGTTACAATGTTACACATCTACAGAGTATAGAATAGATATACAAAATTAAGTGAGACCCGTGCGATACGAAAGTTTATTTTGACCCTGCACACTACAGAAATGCCAAAATAGAAAGTACTCTCTATATCCAGCAGAAGGCGCACGCAAAAGGTGCGACGACGTACCAGAAACACCAAAGCATTTCCTGTTAAGGAATCATTATATTGGAAGCGATGCGAATCGCATTGCGTAAGGTTTGTGTGAAAGCTCAACTTGTTAAAAAAATGTAATTTTATCGCATCGCGTCCAATGTAATGAGTCCTTTACACTGTCCAAGCCTCGCGAACTTATGTGTGAAGTGGCTTGGATAACTAACATAGACTCTTTCATCACAGGAAACAATTGGATCGACCAACCCTCCATATGAAGGGCTATCACAACACACATAATTACATAAACCACACCAACACCACCATCACACAACACAACAACACCATCACACAACACAATAACACCATCACACAACACAACAACACCATCACACAACACAACAACACCATCATACAAAACAGCAACACCACCATCACACAATACACCAAACCGCCATCATACAACACACACCAACGCAGAGTCCAATTTCTGAACGACATGTGTTAACATGTTAAACGTTTCGAACAGGAGAGATGTGAGCTGATTGTTGTGATTAGGCCAGACGTAAATGCCGTCAACATAATTTTGGAGATGTGTCGCTATGAGGAAGTGTGGAAAGTGACGGATAATGTTGAAGCTGCAAAGCACATAGTGAGATGATCAGCGAAGAGAGGCATTGGCTGGAGAATGAGAGCGTAGGTGCGAAAGCGTATCTCCTCCCCAAAGTAATGCTGTGATGCGGTTCCGGGGAGACTAAAGCATGGTGACCAAGGAAGGGGGTGTTTAAATCCATCACACAAACAAACACCAACATCACAGCTTGTTTCATCATCACCATTAAACACTCTCGCCCATAACGTAACACTGTTAGAGTTTGGCACAACGGCCTCAATGAAGTTGGCCTAAGGGGCCGTTCATAAATTCCGTAACGCTGAAGGGGGGGGGGAGATTCGGGACCTTGCGTTACGCTAGCGTTACAGGGGGGAGGGGGGTCTAAAAAATGTCAATTTTAGCGTTACGTAATTTATGAACGGCCCCTAAGTGCTTGAATAATAATAACCCGTATACGTCGTCAAATACATAGTTGACTATGTAGACGGGTATAACCTGGCCTTATATTATTATTATTATTATTGTAGCCTAATTAAAAATCAAACAACTCTGTATCCCAATTTCTGCGCAGAATGAGTTCGAAACATGTTACATTTTCAAAAAACATTCGGCGAAATTTGAAAACAAATTTCGTTTTACTGTTTTCTATCAATAGCCTGCAGAAAGCGTATACATATTGTCAGCTTTTCCTACCCCCTTCTACGCTGCAATAGGGAGTAAGGAAAAATATTCTCTTACACACATTTGATGACGAGGCACTATCGTTGTGTCCTTCTATGACATGTTTTTCATGACCGAAATAGGACTTTTTTGTGTATGTAGGGTTTAAAGTCCGACAACTAAAATACTAGGACATGTAACTTGTGGGTTTGTAATAAAAAGCGTATTTTTATTTGATTCTGGTGTCTTGCTTGGAAAATGAAACGTTGGGTTAGAACATTTTCAGTTCATTCTTCAGCAAGAAAAGCGAACTTGGGGAAATCTCAACTGAAAGTTTTCCGAAGAAATTGAAAAAGCCTCATCTCGTAGCTTCGTACCGGTCTAAATTTAAAAAAAAATTAACGAATTTCCGTTCTGTAATTAATTTTATAAAATTTGTTGGAAGTAAAGAATTTATTTTCCTTTACCCCATTTTTTGCAAGGGCTACTCATCGCTGGTTGCCAACAATAGCATAGGTTGTAGCGTCTTCACAAGCGAGCTGAAGAAAAACACATACATGCGAACAATTTCTCGTAGAAATCGATTACTGAATTGAAACTGTCATCCCCTATCCAGTTTCGTCCCCTTTACCGACTAAACGCTATTTCCAAACATCAAAGGGGAGAAGATTGGCTCGTCGAAAAGCATCCGAAAACTCAGTTTCAAATGTCATCATTAGTTAACACGAAAAAACCCATTTTTTTTGGTGGAAATGCACTCACATTCAAAAAAATTTGTTTCCGCCGATTTGTATTTTCAAATTAACGGCTACATTTTACAACAAAATATGTGACATATGATTTCATAGCAAAATTTATGATTTGATTGCAGAATTAGCGATTATTTAACCGATTTTCTATCATTGGATAGAACGGTAAATCGATATGTGTGCAACAGTTTAAATCAAACTAAAACCTCACATTATATAGTTACAATACGTTGACATCTGCCACTATGAGATCGCATAGGCTTTGATGAACGTAACTGAGTTTATTTAGGCGTATGGATATTTACATCATATATTACAATTACAATTCAGTCTTATTCTACTTATAAGTGTGCTTAGCCTTGTGTCAACTTCTGAGTAATATCTAACGATGCCGGGAGGATAGCTTAGCTACCAGGTTCGGCATTTCCTTTTTGTGATGATGTTGCTTCTTTTTTTCGTGCGAGCCTGCACATATTCTGCCAGGCCATCATCGTTCACACACATTGTTCTTTGTTCCTCATATTTCAAATGTACCGCGTATATTTCCAGTATAGCGCCACCTATGAGGAACTATTCAATGACTCTGTTCGTCCAACTGATGGCACCACTGTGCCATTTTTTGTGAAAGTACACAAATATCACCTCTCTCCATATGCGAGTGACGTCACATATTTTGTGTGTACTTGAGGTTTCGTTTCGGGCATCGAATACCGAAACTACCCAATTTATGAAGCTTGAGTGAACTTAGGGGTTCGAACCCGGGCCTTCCTAGTGGAACCACCCGTCCCACGTAACTGAGTTAACTTTGGAGACAATACGCTCAGGATTAGAGTAAAAAATGTTTCATACAAAACTTCAACAGATGGCAGCTGTAATAATTTCCGTTACATTTCGCTAGTCCAAAAAACACCTCTAACCGAGACAAATAGATACATCAGCACTTTGTCCATCACGTCCATCAGCAAATCAAGGTGCATGACTTGACTGAAGATGGGCAATAGTTGCCGAAATGTTGATCTCTTCTAATTATCTCCATAACGCAACTGTTCTAGATGTGTTAATATCTGAGCGTCATGTTTGTCAATAATTCAAATAAGAGCTTACACGTTCATAGTAAAAGTAATACATAATGAGTTGTATCCTAAGATGCGAATCTCTATTTTTTGGAAGTTTGTAAAATGCAAAAACTTTTCAATTTCAAGTTTTTTCTTCAAACTAATTGATAGGAAGCTCTTTGCTTTTGACTGCTAACGAGTTAATTTAAAAATTGGAGAAAATTTTTTTGCATTGTTTATTACGTTACTGAAGCTAACTTTATATCAGTTCTAGCTTAGCGTCGCTAAAAAACCCTCGCTGTGGAAAATATTTACAAGCGACGTAGGAATTGTGTTCATAATATACGCCGCCGACGTATTTTATACACCGTGCGTATTACGAACGCCGTACACGTACGATGAGAGCTTATAACACGTTCGTTACGTATGTCATACTACACATTGTGTGTGTGTAGTACTCAATACTTTAATAAAGTTAATAATACATTCACCGCGTATATAATACGTCGGCGGCGTATGCTACAAACTTAATTCCTACGTCGCTTGTAAATATTTTTATCAGTGCTTAACAAAGCTCACGGAGTCCTCATCCTGAATAACGAAAACTTCCTACACTATTTTCTAGCATTGAAAACCCAGAACAGTCATTGCGCATTTGACTTTAAACATATCTTTTACAAAGAGCACTATACAAAACATTATATTGTGTACAAATTGCCTTAGACTCGTGATATGAAGCTCCAATTAGTTCCTAAGTAAATACTCCCTCAGATGCGTCATATACTAATAGGCCTCACTTTTTGGGTGAGTCAGATCCCTAGACTCCGAGCAGCGATATAGTCATAGCTATTGAATTATCGATATTTTAAAAATTCATATCGCCGTCCGCTTCACACAGTCGACATAGATTTCTTCATTCGCGTAAACCTATGGATAAACATTTCCGAAGCGGGATGTTGCATTGGTCCTTAGAAATGGACAGACAAAATCTGTTTCGCTTTTCATATAAAGGGCAGAGTTGACCCTTCATCAGTCGCGGTTCGGTAACGATATGTGAACATCTCTGAGACGGGCTGTTGCATGGGTTCTCACGAACGCAAGCTTTCTTGGTATGACTTACTTGATTAAGGACTCACTGGAGAGAGTGGGAGGAATAGGGTGGTCTCCCTCAGATTTAAGATAAGTTTGATTTACAGTGTTCCGGACAGCTTTTGCTCTTCTATTCTAAAGCTTTGGTTAGAGTGAGACGGATATAGTTGGTCTATTTTTAACCAACGCTTTAGAATAGAAGAAAAATTAGAAATTAGAAAAATGATCTTCGCAAACGTTGATCTAGGCTCGATTACCTACCAGAAAAACAACTACCAACCCGAAAAAAGAAATCAATCTGAAAAGAATTTGGCTGTTCCCACGGTTTAAAACACCTCCTAAATCTATAGGTGCTTAATACAATGAAGAAATTTATAATTTGCACATTCTACATATTGTCACTTTCATCACTTTCAGCTGTTTTGCCATTGTAAGAGAAAAACAGGTCAAATTTAGGATAATGTAGGAGCTTTTTAATTTCAAGGGTACACGACATAAACTTTCAAGAGATAATTTTGTTTTGTTCTTACGACCCAGTTAAGGCAAGTTCTTGTAATTTCGTTACCAGCAGTTTCTCTGAACGACGGTGTACGTGATATATAGAGCCATCGTTAGATGCTTATATTCAACTACCACCAGGGACATCATAACTAACTGCCGGCCGCCTTGATAACTTTCTTCTCTTTCCATTTTTTATTAGCACTTGAAATTACCTTTAAAATTGTTTCACCTCCAGCTAATACACAAAAACGGTCAGTAACTATTTAACAAAACAAATTGTCAAACTAGCCGAATTCGATTGAGTAGAGGGCTCGCTGTAGAACAAATTTGTCGTAAACTCGCGAATTTTAGACCATGAATGATGAGTAGAGTCCAACACTTTTAGGAGCCTTTAGAAATACCCCTCCCCCCTTCCACGCCAGCTCTCTTAAAGTTTTCAATGCAGAAGGAACTTCGACGATTTACTGAGAGGGGATCATTGGAGCGATTTCATAAATTTGGGCTCAAATGAAAGACGAAGATTCAATGTTTTCTTTGGGATATTGAAACTTTCAAGGCTGGCAGCTCAAGGCTCGCGCTCCCGCTCATACCCTCTAAAAACGAGCGGCGCTCGCGCTCGCGCTCGGAGCGCCGCTCATGAGCGGCGCTCATCAGCGCTCATATTTAGCGCTCACTGAGCAAATTGTAAAATTTCAATGCTTTTTGAACTAAAATTTCAGTTTGGGAATCTTTAGTACACCGAAAAAAAAAGTTTTAAGGACTTTGGTAGCCAACAGTACTATTCTGATTACCGGTATACTTTACGGTTTTACATTACTTTATGTTTCCCCTTAAAAATTACGTATTCAGAGTTCTAAATGAGAAATTATTCGTTAGCTGTCAAAACAATCCATCACCTCTACATGTAGTTGTCGCGTTTTCGCTCATGCAATAAAGCATTGTATTTCATATGAAGGGGAATTCTCGCTATCGCTCGAAATTCTACTTCATATGAAATAAAGTATGTCACAACACGCTATATTTATTGTGCTGATTACAAGTATATTACGATATTCGCAAGTACAATTTTCTAACCGTTATATCAAATGGTCATGAATAAAGTTATGACCATTTGGGCTAGAATAGAATGTTATACTTGCAAATATCGTAATATACTCAGAGGCGCCGACTTATATTTTGCCCATGGAGGGAAAGATGAAATTTATAGAAATAGAAAAGAAGAAGTCGGTCCGTAGCCAGGATGTAATAAAATGAGGGGTCTGAGGCTCTAGTTTCCTCTTTGTTAGAAAATATTCGTTTTTATAAACTTTCATTTTAATTAGCGACACAGAATTTGTGCATGAAAATTGAATCGCGAGCGGAGAGAGTGAAATTTTTGCACTTATTGCTGTGATTATGAAAATTTTGGACGGAATACCTTCGAAACTTCACGCATCTTCCGGAGATCGAAAATTTGACATTCTTTTTTATTTGTGAAATGATTTCACAAATTTTCAATAAGTACAAGATACACCACTTTTATAATTTGTCTGCAACAAAGTCAAATCAAACTAAAAATGTTTGACCTTTGCGGAACCTCTAAATCGATTTTTTTAACAAACAAAGTTCTTGTCGGCTTCTAAGGGGAGACCGAAAAAATTGACACTTTGAAAAAAAGAACAGCCTTACTGCGTAGTTGGCCGGAGTTGGTCGAAGCGACCACAGTCTTAGTGTCGCGAAAAACACAATTTTTCCCTAATAATTTCTTGTGGTGTGTCATTTGAAACCTGGAAATGCAAAAATGTACCGATGAGCACGAGTATCCCCAAAAAAATTCTCGTTAGTAAAGTTCATAAATTTCTTTTGGAAAATTGAAAAATCATTATTCGATCGTGATAGTAAAGAAGTATAAAGTCCATTTCCCCACTAAGGGCACCTTTACCAGACGATGCTGGGTAGAAAATTTACTGAAAATTTCAAAAATTCTGAGAGGTAAAAACGATTTTTTAACCACTTTTCACTCACTTTTAGGGCATAGATCCCCGAACTCGACGTTAAGAAAAAGGTTAGAAGAGGCAGAACGACAAATCGGAAGAAATAGGCGCAAAATGTTGATTAATTGATTTTTTTGTTCTGTTTGGTCTCACGCCATAGGAGGCTTTCCCCCCATGAACCTTTGCCCCCATGGAGTCGACGCCACTGAATATGCTTGAAATCAGCATAATTAATCTAGCGCGTTGTATAATATTTTAAAGTAAAGTTAAGTAATAGTATATTACCTCATTGCTTCCAAATTTTTATTTTGACTTGTGGGAAGTTTGTAGCCCGAGCCGAAGGCAAGGGCTTTTATCCCACAAGTCAAAATAACAATTTGGAAGCAGTTAGGTAGCATATTTTACATACTGAAGCAACAGTTCACAATTACCGGCTGCATATCATAGTCGGTAAAGTCGCTATAACTAACGTGTTTTAAACTGAAGCATGTAAACAATATTATCAATGGAAAATGACGTTGTATTAACTGTTTCAGAACTTCGCTGTTTCCTATCTTCGAACAGTTCAAACGATAATATAATGAAATAGAACGTCATTACAGGAAAGATTTGTACCATTTTTTTTTTCTTCAAACGAAACAGTTATAAAATCACAAAATTCAAAGAAAATTTAATATGTATGTTTAATGAGCGCGTGAACGCTGAAAATGAGCGGCGCTCGCGCTCCCGCTCATGGTATTCAAATTCATCGTGAGCGGCGCTCATGCCAGCCTTGGAAACTTTCCAACTTTTTCATTTTCCGGCCGGTTTTTCCTATTTATTTCAAAAAGCTAAACCCAAATAACTTTTAAATTGGATTTTTTAGGAGAAACTTTTATTCTAGAAGTTTGTTCTCCATTCAATTCTGTCCAAATTTCCTGAACACGCGGATTTTTATCTTAAAAAGGAAAGCAGCTAGAACCGATTTTCCACCACGATGACGGAAATTCCTAAGTGACAAAATGAATTTTTAATGCGACGTTACAACATACTGTGAAAGATTTCCAGTAACGAAACTGTTTGCAATTGTCTGTAGTACAAAAAAATGTTTCAGGCTCATCATTCAGAGGGTCCACCTCTCGGAACATCGAGATTTGAACGTTTTTCTCAAGACTTTTTAGGTTCTATCCATAATTGGGATATTGCCGATCTAGTTCCTAAATTATTAGCTTCTCCTGAAGAGCCAACTTGTTCCCATTTCACCCATTTCAAATTCAAATCTGTCGTTAATATAGACGATAAAAAGGAGTGGGCCTAGTACTTCCCTGTGGAACACCAATGCTCATGTTGACCATCGGGCTCTCTTGTTTGCCAATAGTGACACATATCTTACGCCGGCTGAGGTAACTCCTAAATAGGTCCAAAGCTATGCCTCGGACGCCAGAATTTTCTAATTTCTTCAGAAGAATCTTATGATTCACACAATCAAAGGCTTTCGTAAGGCCAAGGAAGACTGCACCTTTGTCAATGTCTAGTAGCATCTTGTTGAGCAGTTCGTATGTTGCTGTATGGGTCCCTGATTTTTTTCTAAATTCAAATTGCTTTTTATAGAAGAAATCACTGGACTCCAGAAGCTGCATTAAGCGTCCGTGAAGTACAATCTCAAAGACTTTGTTCAAAGCTGGTAGGACTGAAATCAGCCGGTAATTAGATGGATCTGTTCTTGAGTCTGATTTGTGTATTGGAGATACCCTAGCAAACTTGTGACTGTCAGGATTGCTAGGTTCACGATGCAAGTGATAACCGGTGCTATTACGGTGGCACAAACTTTAAGGCTCTGAGCAGGTATTCATCAATTCCTGTACTTTTATTCACATCTAATTGCAGTAGTAGGTCAAGGACCCAATTATCTTCGGCCGGCATAAGCTATATACTATTTGGGTTCCTTTGCAGAGTAGTTCGTTATTGCATCGGTTACTATTAAATTTCTTGGCTATAAATCGCTTTTTTTAATAGGTCAGTCGTTATACTTTCTTCGTTTACGATCAGTTTATCAATAGTCTCTGCTTTCGATTTATTTCTACCAAGAAGTTATTTAATATTTCTCCGAGTTTTCTTCGGGCTACTCGTGTATTGCCGTTGATTTCGGAGTCAAGGGACTGTAATTTACATTTATTCGCGTTGTCATTCTTATACCTAAGCTTCAATAATACAAATTTCTCCTCCGGTTCGTCATGGTAACGAGATGGTTATTCCTGTATGGGAATAATTTTGATTTGCTGACATACGACACCAGTTTTGAAGTGGTGAATCGCACGTAACATTCCTTGGAGGCTGACAGAAATTTCACAGCACCGATCATGGTCCTTAGATGACGAATCAGCAATAAAAAAAATGTCCGTCCGTCCGTCCGTCTTTCTGTCAACACGATAACTCGAGTAAAACTCAACCGATTTTCAAAAACTTTTTTTTTTCCTGCAAGGCAATCGAAAAATCTTTTATGAGAATGAATCTGGGCGCTGTTGGCCCAAGGGCCACCGAGCTAGGGCTGTTTTAGTGATTTTTGGTATTTTGTACATAACTCGAGTAAATCTTTTCAAAATTTATTTTTTGTATGAAAGACTTGGGCATAACCGACAAATTATGGAAGAAACTTTTTTGAATTTGAGTCCTTGGACTTAGCTAGGGCACTAAAATCGAGTCTCTGCTAGGGCTCTATGTGTTTTAGGGCTCTAAGAGCTGTTCGGACTGTTCCAGATTTCGTGTCGAAAGTCGTTTCCACACGCACACTTGTTGCTTTCGTTCCAAAAATCGTTTTCATGGCCGATAATTTGTGGAAGAAACATTTTTCGATTTTAGTCTTTGGATTTAGCTAGGGCACTACAAACGAGTCTTTGTTAAGGTTAGGGCCCAACGTGTTTTTTGTGTATAGCTCGAGTAAATCTCTTCCGATTTTCAAAACCTTTTTTTTTTGTTTGAAAGATCTCGGCACGGTTGACAACTTAAGGAAGAACTTTTGCCTGTGCTTAGGGCTCCAGTTGGCCTCATGTCGGTACTAAGGTCGGCCCTAACCAAAAAAAATGTTTTTTGCTATGTTGCAGAGCGAATTGAGAGAAACATTTTTGTCTATGGAAGTATGTGTCCGAGGCCTCTACTTAGGCTACTTATTTACCCTACTCTACTTGCCCTATCAACAATTTCCAATACAATTTAATGTAAACGCAATATTTACTTAAATACGTTCCAGTTTTTTCGTAACATCAACTCTGTTTGCCGCATCTATTCCGATACGTACGGGTCCTTTCATATGTTTTTATTTCATACCAACTACGAAAGCTGATACTTTCGCCCCGCAAATGAGGACCGAAAGTAAGAAAATGCATCTCACGGGGCGAAAGTAATAGTGTGAAACCAAATTTTTTCTCTGTAAGGTGCGAAAGATTTGAATGTAAACTTGATGAATACAGTACTAATAAATGCTGACTTCAATTTTAATAAAATTCGAATGATTTTTTTAATTGTTTTAAAATTTCTTTATTAACAAAAATTGAGAATGTAGACAATTCATTTCATATGAATAATAGTGAAATTACTACATTCCCCACCAAAGTGGAAGACAACGTTTTTCTTTTTGTTTTCGTGAACATTTATTTCAACGGGATTTATTGGTCCAGTCAACTCAACGGATGCTGCAACGGATGCATCACTGATGACTGTGATCGGACGTGAAATGTTCGCCGTTGCAGATGTAGAAGGAAATTCCATTGGACGTGAAATGATAGTCGAAGCAGAGACAGAGGGCGATTCCATCGGACGTGAAATTGTATTCTTTGCGGATGAAGAGGGCAAATTAATTGCGTCGGAAAAAGATTGGCAAGAGTACGTTTATGACCAACAGATTCCTAAATGTATTTTTCACACATAGCAGTCGATTTCCAGTTGCCCATTCGTTTTAATTGTTCAATGGTAGCGCCTGCATCTGCAGCAACCGTCGTCCCTGCCGATAGGCATGACCAGTGTACGATTTTATATTGGGCATTTCCAGAAATTTAGCAATTTCTTTCGGTACATTGGCTATGGTATTTTTTCCCATTGCTTGACGGTTGCGTGTGCATTTGCCCTTACGGTATTGTAAGAATAGTCTATTTGTTGGTACATTTGGCGCAAATTGGTTATTATTTCACTTGTATCAGCCATTTCCTCCTTTTTAATTAATAAAAAATCGATTTTTCCAAATGTTTCAACGTGTAACTAATGACTTATATTTCGATTTAGTATGGCTCACTTTGACCATAGTTTATCAACTTATATTGTGATGAATTTTCTCTGAATTCATTTTTTTTTGTTTATTTCGATGCGTATCAGCTTTCGTAGTTGGTATGAAAAAAAATGGTATGGATAACACGGGGCTTAAGTAAGAAAATGCAGCCTGTGTGATTGCTGCCCTTGCCTTCGGCGCGGGCTGCAAATTTCACACCGGGCTGCATTTTCTTACTTTCGCCCCTTGTCATCCAAAATACCATTAGTATTTATTATATGTTACCATAGCTATATGTTAGGTATATGCAGGTTACTAGTGTATAGTCGGGCCTACACTACTATACTAAAATTTGAATTAGTCTTCATTATGTGATGGATTCAATGTGCGTCAAGAAAGTGAAACTTTTCCGATGTTTTGACCATAGTCGGAACTCTCCACATAGTTAGAAATTTTTTGATGAGGTAGCTGTTTTGTCAGAAAACGAGTACATGAAAAAAGGCGAAAATTTCATACTTTTATACTACTTTGTACAACTACCTCATCAAAAATTTTCTAACTATGTAGAGAGTTAGTCGTCCTCTTCCGGGAAACGTGTCGAAGTGAAACTGTGATCACCTTAGTTGGATGTGGCGTCGGAAAAATTTCACTTTCTTGACGCACATCGAATCCATTTGGGTGATAAAATAATACATTGTGCAACTAGTATTGAAATGTTGATTTTTTCTTGTCTTGAAATTTTTAACGTTTTCATCTAGTAATCGACATAGAAATATGTCGTATTTCAATCTCCGGTTGCAGAATAGTGATGCATGCACCGCGTACTAAATGTCGATCATATTGTGCGAGATTGGTGAAAAGTCCCAGGGCGGTAGCCCGTGGACTTTTCACCAATAGAGCACATATGAACGACATGTAGTACATGTTGGATATATAATTTTCTGTATCTTTCGCACAAAAAGCCATTTTGAGCACAAAACACGAAAATTATACTTTTCAATTTTTTCGAAATGAACTTGAACATTTCATGAAGCAACCATTGAGAAACGTCAACTTATGAATGAAACTCGACTAATAAAATCATATTAGTCCAGTTCGAACGTTTTCTTAGTCGACTTCGAATTTTGACAAATTAAGTCTAGTTTTCAGTGCAAAAAATGGCACATTTTGGGCGAAAGACGCATAAAGTATCTAGTGATAAAAATTTCATTCAAAAGTTCACGTTCCACAAGTTGTTGCATAAAGTCTTGTGTGAAACACGTTGCGAAATTGGTTGTTTTTGTCACACGATGTGGTTACCTAACTCGCTTTGCTCGTTTGATAACTTCACATCTAGTTGCAAAAACAACTCCATTTCGAAACTAGTTACTATTTTAGGAATTTTTTTGCATTTAGACCCTGACTTTCAGTCAAGGAAATAATACTAAATATTCTTGTGTACGTCCAACGTCAGTTAATAAATTTGTTATTTATTTAGTCTGAAATTCGTAGCTACCTGCTTTTTACCTCTGCTCATCCTTACCAATAAAACATTCAAATACATTTCTTACCTCTATCTTAGAGAATCGACTCAACTCGATTATCAGATTATAGAGATTGATGTTACACACAAATTCTACTGCAATGAATCGACTCATTAATCATCCGGTTACACTATCAAACAAAATAACGTCATACATTTCGAGTAAATTGTTATTTTATTGATTTTCCTACTTTTATTTTTCAAATAATAACCAAATCAACGTTATGTATATGTCGTTTCACACGAAATTCAAAGAAATCCGTAGTAGATAAATACATTGGAGTACACTCGTTACATGCAATTCAAATAAAATGTGATGGGGTGCTAAGGGAAGAAAGGAAAAAAAACGAGGAAAAAAATTTATCCACTTGTGTCTGTATACCTTTATGAACATTGTAGAAAGTGAACATCAAGCTCTTTGTTGTGGGTGCATGCAAGTAAGGCACACATCATATGTGGAAAGATAAGAGACTTGCCTGTACATTTCATGTATTTTAACAAGAAAATTGTAGGGGATAACGCATAAACGCAATTGAATCGGCTTGGAATAATAGATTTCATATAAAACGCTGTATCCAAAGACTAAGTGTGTACATACCAAATCTACTACGATATTCACCCATTTTAGATTTGTGTGTTGAGTATAGTAAATGGCCTGCAGGTTTAAATGGGGGAAAAAAAAGGAAAATTTGTATTTGAAAGCCTCCCAAGATACCTTAGTTTTTCATCATATTATACAGAGAAATCGGTTGTGAATTTATACGTTTGCGTTGCGTTTAATAGAGGGGTGATTCACATTACTGTTTTGCCGAGATATTGCATTTTTTATTGTTCTCGTGAACATATTTAGGAAGATTTTGATCTTGCTATTATGTGCAGTGCGAAGTGTATCAAAGTTATCCCCCTTTCTTACAAGATTTGCTCAACGTTTTACATTTTTTAATTTCGATGTCTGTTAGAGTTCAGATATAGGAGCTTTGAAAACGTCTGTTTGATGTATTCGAATAATGGAAATATCATTTAGCCAATTTGTTGTGTAACATTTTTCTCTGTGAGTTTAAGATTATTTTTTGATTACTGAATTGCGATGAAAAAAGGGACGGAAATGAATCAATTGATTAAGCACTTATAAGAATTCTTCTGATTTATTACTCAGATTTTTCAAATGCGTTTGCTGAGGTAGTTGTTAATCGTCTTGAAGAAAACAATTTTTCTTCTGTTTTCACGGCCATCACCACCCACCATCATGTATTGAACATGGGAGATGTCGACGTGACTTACAACCCTTAGTACTGGTGCACTCATACTAAGTCCTAATTTTTTAACGTTAAGAGCATGTTGCAAAAATGTGAACTGTGAAATTTGCGATTTTTTTTTAGCATAATCCAGCATAAATAACAAATCATTCTTATTAGCTCATGATCACACACAAGCCAGGAAGTAATGATTTCTCAAATCAGGCCCGGACTGGCCATATGGGCTGACCGGGCATTGCCCGTTGCGCCCCAGTTAGAGATGCGCCTGCAGGACACAGCAGGTAAATTATTGCACCATTTTAATACGACCATCTTCAGTTTAGTATTATAAATCAGAAGAGTCATCGTCGTGAAGTATCCTGTCACGCTGGTTCCGATGGTGGTTTTAATCGCCCGCCGGTTGGTTTAAACCGACCACCGATCGGTTTGTTTTAAACCGACCGCCGGTTGGTTTAATCCTACTGGCGGTTGGTTTTAACCGACTGGTGGTTGGTTTTTATCGACCGCCCGCCGGTTGGTTTCAATCGACCACCAGTTGGTTAAGTCGATTGCCGGTTGGTCTTAACCGACTGCTGGTTGGTTGTAATCGACCGCCTGTTGGCTTTAACCGACCACCAGTAGGTTAAGTCGATTACTGGCTGGTTTACCGCCGCTTGGTTTTAATCGACCGCCGGTTGATTTTAATCGATCGCCGGTTGATTTGAATCGATCGCCGATTGGTTTTAATCGACCGCCTATTGGTTTGAACCGACCACCAGTTGGTTTTAATAGACCGCCGGTTGGTATTAATTGACCGCCGATTGGTTTCAATCGACCGCCGCGCCGGTTGGTTTTAATCGACCGCCGATAGGTTTGATCGACCGCCAGTTGCATAGGGCAGTCATCTAAAGAACTGCAGCGGCATTTGATTGAATAGTTCAATTTTTGTATCTTTTACTTACTCTTGTCTTTACATAGTTATTTTCATTTACTTGCCTGCTTGGACGTAACAGATTCAGTAAGCCAGTAGCCCACAAGGGGGAGTCCTCCCCCCTTTACTACGGTGCCTAGTTTTTGATGAAATACTAGTTCCACTTAACCAACTGGGACATCGAACGGAAGGTTTTTCAGATGATATGGCCACCATGTTTGAAAGGCAAGCATGTGTCCACTCTATGTGACATCCTACAATCAATATTAAATATGGTGCTCAGTAAACGAACTGGAAATCAATCCAAACAAAACGAGAATGTGTTCAGGAAAACTAACAAGAAAATAGATGGTCTACACATCCCCACAATCAAAGGAACCCCAATAATCCTTGTAAATGAAGTTAAATATTTAGGCATTATTCTGGACTATCAGCTTAGAGCTGGAATCCAAATTTAGAATACAGAATCAACAAAGCCACTAATGCACCTTGGCAATGCAGAAGAGGTTACTTGTCTTGGGGATCTGTCACCAAAAGTGATACACTGGATATATACAACAATTGTTAGACCAATTCTAATGTACGGGTCTTTCTTATGGAATCATAAATGTGAATAAAAACAGATTGCAGACAAATTAAACAAAGGCATTAACAGGAGCATGGCATTCAACACCAACGGCTGCACTAGAAGTTCTGCTGAATATCAACTCACTTCATATAATGATAGGAACCGAGGCACTGCGCGTATTCAGTAGACTTTCAAGAGATAATAATATAGAAATCAGGAGCATTGGTCACGCAACATTATGGTTTAATTCAAAAAATACCCTCTCAACAATACATTTAAAAACAGACTATATAACGCCCACCTTCAAATTTAACAAATCGTTAACCGCATAAACATCCCGGACAGATCAGAATGGACAGACAATAGACTCCCCCACAAGAATAACTCAAGCTTCTACATAGATGGCTCCTTAATAAACGAAGTAGCAGACGCCGGAGTATTGGGATTAGACAATAACATAGAACTATCTACACCGCTAGGTAGGAACTGAGGCATTTTTCTAACCGCGGTAGCCGCTATCATTAAATCTTGTCAAGCGATAAGGACCTCAAACGAATCAGACAGACACATATCAATTTATACGGACAGCCAAGCCGTTCTAAAAGCTTTAAACTCTGTGAAAATAGATTCGGTACTCACCCTGAAATGCTGGAACCACCTGGAGCAGCTCACAAATACAAATCGAATTAATCTAACATGGGTACCAGGACATACTGGTGTAGCGGGGAATGAAAAAGCAGATGAACTAGCCAAACAGGCAGCTATGATGAACCCCAATAATACAGAGACTAACCTTCTCGTAGGAATACCACCCTCAATAATTACGAGAGACATTAATACCTATAGACTCTCTAAATTCTACAGACACTGGTATAGCCAAGCAGGCTGCAAACAATCCAAAAATAATATATCACTTAACAGGAAATTCTCCAAATATTTATAAACCTAAGCAGAACCAGATTAAAAGTATATACTGGAGTCATGACGGGACACTTCGAGTTCAACAAGCATTTAGAAACCATAGAAAAAAGAGGCCTACGTACACGATTGACTGGTATCAGAGCAATCGCCTTACTTAATAATAGTAAACTTAGCACGTCTCAAAAAAGTGACTTGCTTCATTTGCGATGTTTTCTCAGAAGAGAATCCTGCGATATTAGGGAATTATTTAAAATTACAGCTCATGTACTGTGTAAGGATGATATTTAAGCAAAGAATAGATGAATCAGAATCCTGAAAGGTTAGTTATGAAGGTCCAAAGTTGCTCTGAACTAACTTTGCATACGAATTTGGAATGCGATATTTTTGGAAAGGAACTTAAATATCATCCTCATACAGTATATGAGCTGTTATTTTAAATAATTTGGTGTTATCGCAGGATTTTCTTCTGACAAAACATCGCAAACGAAGTAGTTCACTTTTTGAGACGTGCTCTTAAGAGCGTGTCAAATATTTTGACAGTTCTATATTTTGCGATGTTTTTTCATTGCGTATTTCTAAGGCAGTGATCATCAATATTAAATTCCGAAACATCTACTGTTTGCATAACACATCCCTTTATAGATTCTCTGAATCAGAATATATAATTATTGAGTCTTAGTGTCAAAATTTGATCTGAACTGATTTGAACATCGCAAAGTACTCGGCTGCATAATACAATGCGATGTTTTTTCAGATCAAATTTTGACACTTTGACTCAATAATTATATATTCTGATTAATAGAATCTATAAAGGGATGTGTTATGCAAACAGTATATGTTTTGGAATTTAAAATTAATGATTATTGCCCTAGAAATATGCGATGAAAAAACATCGAAAAATATAGAACTGTCAAAATATCTGACACGCTCTTAAGAGAGGAAAGTTTGAATATGAAGGTCGAAAGTTGCTTTGAAAAATCATCGCATACCAACTTTATTTGCGATGTTATTTCAGAGCAAATTTGTACCTTCACACTTTGCCTTTTTGATCTCTGATTCATCTATTATTCGTGTTGAGTTATTTACGCAGAATGCTGTTTTAAAAAAACATGGCGACAGTTCACATTTTTGCGGTGTGCTCTTAATTCCCTAATTTCTGTTCAAAAGTCCACATCTCATGAAAAGTCAAAATTTCATATATCTTGACGCACAACATTTTTTAGATCTAAGTAATAACTAACCGATAAGCAAAACGGGTCTACCAAAGTCCTAGGTGCAGCTCAGATGCTAGAGCATCATGCTAACGATACCACATGCCACGGGTTCAACCCCTTGTGTGTACATTGCGAAAGTGCTGTCTCTATTGTCCATCACAGTATAGGCACATCAACTGTTGGTTCATTCTGACAAGTTGAACAACCGCAACAAGTCCAGTCGATTTCATATCAATATATCGCCATTAGGACATATATGAGCAATCGAAATGACAAAATTGATGTACAATTGCGGTGTAAAAGTTGTAAAATTGTAATAAATATGTTGTAGAATTGCTGTGTTAAGGTTGCATGAGCTGTATTTATGTTGTGTTTTTGGAGTATAATGTTGTAAAACTGATGTGACGTTGTTGTGCTAGTGTGAGATCGGTGTGTAGTATTGTGTTATTAACAAAACACTTTCAAATATCTTATACAGCAGCAACCCAATACTGACACAACACTCACCCAACACTTTTATAACAATTACCCAACACGTAAATGTTGCGTATTCGTGTTAAAATGTTGTAAACCTGTTGTGACGTTTTGTTGACATTGTGATAATGTGTGAGTTGTTAAATTGAGATATTTGTGCTGACACAGTACAGCACCCACAACACCTGCCTACCACTTACCTAACATTACAAAACGAATACCAAACACTTGCACAACAGTTACACAACTACACAGCAATTACCAAATTGATCTAGCCGTGCGTCTCTTTTTCATCTTTGTCCGTGATAGTTAAGATTCTGAGGAAGCGGGACGAGAGTATGCCTCGGAGGATCGTGTCATAAACTACAGCGACTACGAAGTATTTATGTCCACAATACTTTTGAAGGAATAGACTTGTCAAAATTGAAAAATTCGTTGCCTTCATTCTCTCCCACCCTCTAGTACTAAACAAACAATGACGTCGCAGAGCACTACAATGAAAATCAAACCGAAGTCACGTATGTGATAAGCTGGATGAAAAGTTTCAGTGTGAATTTAGTTAAACTTTTCGTAGTTAATTGGAATATGTATCCGTTGTGAAGTTTCAGCTTTGCCGTAGAAGGTGTAGAACTTTTGAATAATTCATTTTAAACAACAAACTAGAGAGACAGTTCGATAACCGTACAATTGTTCGCAGTTATTTGTAAGAAACACCAAAACATGATGTGGGGAATGAAATGTTGAAAAATAATTTAATTTCAAATTTGCTAAATTCTAAAAGGAATGGCTTCATTTCCACTTCACTGAAGAAAAATGAATTCATGTATACATTACGCTTTACTCAATGAACCTATTCTTTGTTGATGCTATGGAAACACTGGATGTTAAATTTTCGACTGATATTTGTGTTCATTTGGTGATGTGTATTCCTATATGTGAGTATGTTTATACGTTGTGTACATTATTTGGAAACGATATGTACCTCTCCACAACAGACTGCATAATTAAATTGAATCACTGGCGAATCCAGTCAAATGGAAGTACAAAAACATATTTCGGTTTGGAGAATTTATACATGTTTCAGATTTTGATATTTGAAATTAATAAATAACAATATTATTGAAATAAACAAGGGGTTTTAGGCCAGGTATTTGTTACACAATTCACATGGCTGCAAACATGATTACGATTGCAACGAAATTCAATTTGAACTTTCATGATGATGATGGTCAAATGACAAACAACAATTGATATTGAAAAATAATTCCATTTCGATGAACTAAAGCTTAGCACACCAGAAAAAAATATCCAATTTATTTAGTTATAATAAACGTTGTGAATTAATTGCCGAAAATGAATTCTTTTTAATGGAGTGATACTTCAACAATGAACCAGTACAATCATTTTCCCAAGCGTCGTAATATTTTGATAAAAATTCGTGTGTCCGTAAACCATGCAATCCCTCGTGTACGTACACATCTCGTTATATACTTGCAACACTTCAAAAGAAAGATTCGGCACGTGTGGTACCGTTGAAAAGCTCAGCCTACAGACAGTAAACTAAAAGTATTTACATATATCTCTCTCTCACTCTATATATATATATATATATATATATATCTTATATATTGCATTTTCATATCATCCTCCAGTCATTTATATGATATCTTTTCGTTTTGTTATTCAGGATGTTAAAGTACGGCAGTGTGCTTTTAGTAAATGAGTTAACAATAATAGTGTCATTACACTCGTGAATCTTAACCGAAGGGACCTACCGTATTTTTGAACTCCTTGAACAATCAGTCAAAACAAAAAAGTTGTCAAGCTACATTGTGCGCAACCAATGTGGATAGTAAAATGGTTCAGATAATGAAAACGAGAAAATACCAATAAGCGGGACGTTCTTATTGTGCACCGCTGTTTTTTCTCCTCTATAGTGTCCTTTGTTCCCAGATTTGCAAGGTCGTCGGCCATTTAATTTCCCGGTATCCCGCAATGGGCTGGTGGCCACTGAATTGTTATATTTTATTCGCGATTATCCGTTGCTATTTCCCATTTGTTGAGGTGAAAAAATTTATACCGCCCGTTTGTTCCACAATTTTACACACATTCATAGAATCAGTATATATATAACTTCAATATGGTAATTCATTCCTATATTTTGAATGGCTACTAATTCCAGGTTCGTAATTTGTATCCTTTTATCGATTCCCAAGGATATATATATTCCTTACCTAAATCCGTAATTCCCAGAGGGTTTACAATTTCTTCATATTTCTGACATTGTGATAATATGTATGGGTTGGAGCGTTTTTGACCTTTTATTTTTTCTTCATCTCCCCTGCAAGAAATAAGATCTAGGGGTCCCCACGATTCCGAAAATACCTTTGAAAAATTTTGAAGCTCAAATTTGGACCACCCGCCATCGCTCTGAAGAGTTTCGTCTCGTTCGGGTCATATATGACCACTTTTCACCCAATCGATGAACGTCCTACTGTTGAGTGACCACTTAAAATTTTCTTAAGGACTCAGGCAACAACCTGGAATAACTTTTAGATTTCAAAAGTAACGATTTACCTAAAATTAAAATCAAAAAGTGTTCCCAACTATGAGTTTTTCAACAAAAAATTCGATGAAATTTGACTAAAACATCATAAAAATCAGTTTTTTGTCATTGCCTTTTATTCTGAAACAAAATTCAGTGTCTATTCTCTTTGGCAATAATATCTTCAAATCGATTTTGCCATGACTCAGAAGTTTTCCATAGTCAAGTAATAGTCGTTTTTTTGTTTTTTGAAATTTACGAAATTCAAAGGTTGTATTCCGCTTTTGTATTGAATTTGGCAATTCCTCGCGACTTTTCAAGCGCACTGCGGTGATAGCATCTTGTTTCGCTTCACCTACTGCTGCAGTTGATGACTCCGTAACCATTTTTTGTCATGTTGCAGAGCAAATTGAGGGAAACATTTTTATCTATGGAAGTATGTGTCCGAGGCATTTCCTTATGGCCCTAGGTCGGTCCTAAGGTCTGCCCTAAACAAAAAAAAATGTTTTTCACTATGTTTTAGAGAAAATGGGGGGAAATATTTTTGTCTATGTAAGTATTTGTCCGAGGCCTCTCCTAAAGACCCTAGGTCTGTCCTAAGGTCGGCCCCATACAAAAAAAGTGGTGTTTTCCTATGTTGTAGAAAAAATTGATATGAACATTTTTGTCTATTTCGGGGTCAATTTTGTAGTTTCGGAAGGCTTTTTTTTACATCGTTTCTTCGGACGGGTTTTTCAATATTGCCCTCTCGGCAATTTCCAATACAATTTAATGTGGACGTAATTTCATACACTAAATAGCTAAGGCAATATTTATTTAAATACGTTCGAGTCTTTTCGTAATATCAACTCTGTTTGCCACATCTATTCTAATACGTACGGGTCCCTTCATAAGTTTTCTTATTGCATTATGTGCCCTTAAGGCGGATAGTCTATAGGTAGACTAATAGCCCTTAAGGGCGAATAGCTTATCGGTAGACTAATCACCTTTAAGGGCGAATAGCATATAGACAGGCTAATCGCCCTTAAGGGCGAATAGTCAATTCGATGCTTATTTAACTGGGCGGTTTTCGAGAAAAAAATGTCAAAGATTCAATGGGAAGCTTCTATGAAGTGTTCAGTAGAGATGAGCGGGTTGTAGGGAATTTCAAATTATGCCCATGCCTGATATGGAAAGGGCCGAGCAGGGCTCAAATTTAGCGAGCACGTTTCGGGGCGGGCAATATTTTTTGGAATTTTGGGCTAGTGTATGGTGGGCAGCAAAAAAGTGGCGCCCGCCCATCTCTAGTGTTTAGTCACCGGTGCTCATTGGGCATTGTATTTCCGCTACACTCACGGAAATATATTTTTGCATTAATAGAATTTTGTACTTCTGCGCATCTTTTTAACACTGCAAAAACTTGCGCAGAAATACAAAATTCTATTTGATGCAAAAATATATTTCCGTTTTGCCACTTGACAGGCGTCTCAAGCTTATCTCTATGTTGTCTTTTTTCTTTACTTTTTTCTCTACTACGGTTTGGTTCTGAAATTGATTTCTAGCTCATGTTTTCTCTTCCCATTTTAGTCCTCAAAGTTTCAAACCAAAATTTTTCTTCTTCCTACAATGGCTAGAACCGAAAATCTATTTCAATAACGAAATGGAAACATTGAAATGAGATTGGAAAAGAAAAGAATGATTGCGCCGCAGGCGAAAATTTCAAGCATTGAAAACGATCATGATGTCAAGATTTATATTTTTTCGCAAAATTCGAAACATTTAAATTTCGCCAGGAGGGGCTCTGAAAACGCTCACGGGGGCTAAGCTACATTCAACGTATATGGGAAACGAATCGGGGTTCGTCTTCTAAAGAAGATCATAACTGTACACTTCTCGAGGTTTAGGCTCAGACGATTTATACTACACCGATATGATAGAGCATCTAAGTCGGACTGCAATTGGATAGCATCAGATAACGACTTAACTTCACACAGCAGCTTAAGATCATCGGCATATAAAAGTTTCATCACCTTGAAACTGTTGATGATGTCATCCATGAAGAGAATGAATAGTAGGGGGCCCAGATGGCTCCCTTGTGGTACACCTGAGGTAACCTCAAATGTCTCTGAGACATGGCCCCAAAGTTTCAAATGCTGAGAGCGTCCACTAAGATATGTAAGATATGATCCTATCCAACTTAAGAGATCAAGGCCCATTCCAATGTCTTTCAATTTTTTCAGTAGTAGATCATGCGAAACCGTATCAAATGCCTTCTGAAAATCGGCGTAGAAGACGTCTAATTGAGAACCCGACTCAACGATTTCTATAGCAAAGGAAGCGAATTTAAGGAGATTGGTAGATATGGACCGATCACGAACAAAGCCATGTTGAAAGTGAGAGTTTTGCCAACAGCTGTTCATTTACTAAGTCACAAACAGTTTTGGACGACAAGGAAAGATTGTAGATCTTGAGTAAAGGAGAAGCCAATTGTTGGGAACATTTCAACAAAAACAAGAGGGATATGTCGTTGGGACCGCTGCCTTTTGTCGTGTCAATGGAGTTTAGTGATTCTAATAGCGTCGATAAACTAATTTCAAGTGTTTCGATGTCATCACCACAACTGCCAAATTCTCTACTTGTAGAACTTTGAGCATATAATTTAAACCTAATTTTAAATTAAGTCAGTTAATTTATTTTTCAATTTAAAATTTAATATAAATATAATTTAAACCTAATTTTAAAGCAACTTTCGACCTTCATACCCAAACTTTTTGAATTTTGATTCATTTACTATTCGTGTAACAGTCATCCACAGTACATGAGCTTTAATTCTGATTAATCATGGGCGCGCGGTAGCAATGCGCCCGTGACGCAAGTTTCCACGAGCAAAAAATTCAGAAATTTTTTTTTCGTAGACTTCGGAACCATATATACAGCTAGATTTTGACTTTTTTGCCTTGCGTCGTATATTTCTGAGCCCTAGTTTTTCGGATTCTACGTAAAATTCTGATTAAAATCGACTTTTTACTCAAAAAAATCGGTCCAGTGGATCCGGAGATATGACCTTTAGAAAATCGTCATTTTCCATACAAAATGTGCACTTTCAAAGAAACCAAAGTTAATGGAAACATCCTACGTTAGTTAGTTAGTTACTTAGTTAGTTCCAGAGCCATTTGTATGAAAACCCACTTTTTTGGAGTTTTCTCGAAAACGGCTCGATATCGTTTCTTGAAATTTTGCAGGGACCTTCGG
>CM055404.1:125063606-125099436 GCA_029228625.1 Pseudolycoriella hygida
CCTAACTGTTTTGGTAGTTTGACCCTCCATTCTCTTCTTTCTATGACATTCACTGTCTTCTGTCAGCGTTATGCATATGGGCATCGTTCCGGCTATAACACATTCCGCTTTTAAGGATATTGTTCGATATGCGCTTGCTACTCTTATGCTTGCCAGCCTCTGGGCTCTATTAAGCCTTCTCCGATTCCTCTTTGTATCTAGCGCCTGTATCCACGCTGGTGCTCCGTAGCGCAATATCGATAGGGTGACACTTGCAAGGAGCCTCCTTTTGCTGCTGCGCGGTCCAAAGCCGTTTGGCATTATTCTGGCCAATGCTGCGGTGGCTTTCATTGCCTTTTCGCACGTGTAGTCCACGTGGCTATTAAAATTTTTGCGGTCGTCCAGCACAACTCCAAGGTATTTTAATTGGCGAGTGGATGTGATTTCTTCCCCGTCAATGTTCAAAATGATTCGTTCGGTTTTTCTGCAGTTACTTACTAGCATGATCTCAGTTTTTTGGTGGGCCAGCCTCAGCCCCGCCGTTGTCATCCAGTTTTCGACAGTTTCTAGCGTCTCCAACGTAACCACCTCTACCTCCATCTTCGACGTTCCGGATACCGTGAGGATCAAGTCGTCGGCAAAAGCAATCGTCTTAGCACATCTTGGCAGTTTCAGCCTCAGCGCTGTGTCATACATAACATTCCACAGCGTTGGTCCTAATATGGATCCCTGTGGTACTCCAGCTGTGATGTCGACTGTCTTTTTCCCTTCATTAGTATCGTACGTTAGTACTCGTCGCTCGAAATAGCTTTTCAGTATCCTACAGAGGTAATCGGGGACTCTCATGACATGTAGCGCCTTGGCTATCTCTATCCAGCTTGCGCTATTAAAGGCATTTCTAACGTCTATCGTCGTTATAGCACAGAAGCGGTTACCCCGTATTTTTGCTTCCGCGCCTTGTCGGTGGTCTCTATGACTTTTTTAATGGCCTCAATCGCCGATCTCCCTTTTCGAAATCCGAATTGTTCGTCCGACAGTCCGTGCTCGCCCTCCGTGTGTTTTCTTAGTCTATTCAGGATCGCGGTTTCCAGCATTTTTCCCAACCCATCCAACAAGCATATAGGTCTATATGATGATGGCTTGTCTGGCGGTTTCCCTGGTTTTGGTATTAAGACCAGCTTCTGTTTCTTCCATATTTGAGGAAAATATCCGTCGTCGAGGCACTTCTGCATTGTCAATCTGAGCATGTTAGGCTTTGCGCATGCTGCTGTCTTCAGAGCTATATTGGGGATTCCATCTGGTCCTGGCGCTTTGTTATTTTTTGGCTTTTGTGCAGCCATCTGGATCTCTTCTACAGTGATCGACCGTTCAAGTCTGTCTTCCGCTTCATCGTCATAAGGAGTTTGCGGCCATGTGATCTGTTCGTGCTGTGGGAAGAGCTCTCTCACTATGACACCTAGCCTATCCGGGCACTTTTCTTTTGGCCCCAATGTACCTTTCATCATCGTCATTACTGTTCTGAACACTTTGCCCCACGGGTTCGTGTCTGCCTCTTGGCACAGTTTCTTCCAACAATCCCTCTTACTCGCCCGGATTGCTCGCTTCAGTGCTAGTTTTGCATTACGATGTTCTTCGGACCTCTCTATTCTAACATTCTCGTTTCTGGCCCTTTGCATCCTCCTTCTTGTCTTAAAACAAGTTGTTCGCAAAAGTCTTATTTCGTCGTTCCACCAAAATGCCGTTTTTCGCCCATTCCTCGGTTCCATCCTTCTTGGCATCGCCGCGTCACATGCATTCACCATTTCTTTCGTCAATTCTTCTGCAGATTTCTCTTCGTGATCGTCTTTTGATTGGAGATATTCCTTAAAAACTTCTTGATCGAAATTTCCGGTTCTCCATCTTCGCTCTCTTCTATGAGTCATCTGTCTTGTTGCCTCTGTACACTTTTTCACGGTGTACCTCAATACCTGGTGATCGCTGTGTGTGTAACTTTCGTCGACTCTCCAGTTCAGACTTGGAACTAGTACTGGACTGCAGAATGTCACGTCAATAATCGACTCTCGCCCATTCTTGCGGAATGTAGTTGCATTTCCCACGTTTGCCATTTAATCTAGCTAGCGCTTCTTGCAGACTGAAGCCTCTATCATTTGTGAATCTACTACCCCACTCAACTGCCCATTAGCCCTTCTCATATCAAATTGAGTTCTTTTTTTAGGCTTGTGGAGTTGTTTTTCTGGTAGATATTCGAGTCTAGATCAACGTTTACGAAGATCATTTTTCGAAAAAATGGTGTCTAGGCAGCCGCGGATGATTTTTGTTCTTCCATTTAAAAGCGTTGGCTAGAAAGAGACCAATTATATCTGTCTTTTTCTAACCAACGCTTTTAAATAGACAAACAAAAGTCATCCGCGGCTGCCTAGACACAATTTTTTCGAAAAATGATCTTCGTAAACGTTGATCTAGACTCGAATATCTACCAGAAAAACAACTCCACAAGCCAAAAAAAAGAACTCAATTTGATATGAGAAGGACTACTGCCCATGCGTTAAAATCACCTCCAATATGAACTGGGTTGAGTCCCGTCAGTTCTCCTGTGAGTAAATCTAACATTCGTTCAAACTGCAGAATCGTCCATCTTGGTGGTGCATAGCAGCTGGCAATATACACTCCATCAATTTTCGCTATCACGACTCCTTCGTGAGCGTCTGATACAACTTCTTGTATGGGGTACTTGCCCGTTGTCAATATTGCGGCCATCTCGGCTCTGTCAGCAGCCCATTTACCGTTGTTTCTATATACACGGTACGGTTCTGAAATAATCGCTACGTCACATTTTTGTTCCGCTGAGGCTTGCCACAGAAGTTGTTGTGCCATGTCACAATGATTTAGATTTATTTGTATCACTTCCAATCTTGTCCTGTTTTAGATTTAAGCGCCTGTTTAAAGACTGGACATCTCGCTCCACCAGTCACGTGGTCATTTTCTGACGTACACAGCAGACATTTCGGCGGGTTCGTGCAATCTTTGGCAAGGTGGTTCTCTCCCCACATCTCCTGCACAGGTTGGATCTATCCTCTCCCCTACAATTCCTTGCCTGGTGTCCAAAATTCATGCACTTGAAGCACCTTTCTAACTGCTGGGTTACCCTTATCGGGCATACGGTCCAGCCCACTTTTACCTTTCCGATTTTCAAAATCTTTATCGCTGCGTCCACCGGGAGTTTTATTTCCGCCGTTTGGAGTTCGTCTCTCGCTTTCCTCATACGGATCGTCATTGACTCTATCTCGTCATTTATATTACCTTGCTCTTTCAGAGCTTTTCGAAGGTCTTCGCTTGTCGTGATCTCGTCCATGTGGGACACCGCTCTCACTTTTGCTGACTCGCCCAGTGATCTCTTGACTAGATCTTTATAATCTGCACTTTTAATCTCTGGGCCCTTCTTAAGTTCAAACAACATTTCACCCTTCTGCGTTCGTCTTATTCTCGAGACGTTTTCGCCCAGGTGCTTGAGAGTTTGGTCGTCCTTTATTTTTTTGAGGATTTCAGCGTACGTTGTTCCTTCTTCCGCCGCCACTATCAGAGCATCAGCCTTCGGTCTCAGTTTTTTAAGCTTCGGCTTCTCTTTTTTTTTCTCCGTCTTTTTGTTTCTCACCTCTCTCCACTCATTAGGACTAGGCTTCGGTGTTTGTGTATCTGGTCTCCTTGTGGTCCTTTCGTTATTTTTCTTGTCTTTTTTGCTCCTTTTCGCCGCGTTTGTTTCTGTGGGCGTAACCTCCGGCGTTTGTTTTCTCTTTGAGGAGAGTGGGGTAGCTAGCACTTCGGCATCTCCGTCTGTTTTCTCCTTCTTGTCAGCTGTTTCCCGTTTCACATCATTTAAGCAGGCCCTAATAGTGACCACCATCCTCTTTATGTCCTTATGCACGTTATTCTTATCTTGAATAAATTCATGCAACTCTTTCACCATTCTTTTGGCTTGCTCCAATTTTGTCATCTTCGATTCGCCGGTATCGCTGGTCTGAAGCGCATTTGTTCTTTCCTCGCTTGTTCTCATGGGCGACCTCATTATCTTCGCGCTTCTTGCGAACACGTCGTATATCTTAACCTCCGATTGATTTATCCGCTGATCCTCTGATTTTGTCTGCTGATTTTTACTGTCATTCTTATTCATTTCTTCCATTTTGTTGAGTCCCTTCTCCAAACCGCTATCTCCATCTCATACTGTAGTTACCTTCATGATCCCATGGTTACCTATGCAAGCAGTGAGGCCATGCTAGGGTTGATACGATCCTTCATGGGGCACCGTATTCGGGGGTCCAGCATTTGTGACGCATTTTTTTAATCAAAAATGAAAACATTCCAAAAGAATTTTTGCGTTTCAAAGCTTTAAGCGTCACCCCAAATTGATATCAGTTGTTTTGGAAGGAGGAAGAAGGACTTGCGTCACATTTCCCTTTTAAAAGGGTTTTTGTTGTGATTGTAAATCTTAAGAAATATAAGCTGTAAGTAGGAAGTAAAACTTTCAGCCCTTAAAAAATAAAGCGAACAAAAAAGATTTTTCAAGAAATTTTACGGTATCAAAAGGAGCACCGTAGTGTACCCAGAAGCACTGTAGTTTACCATGAAACACCATAGTGTACCATGGAGCACCGCAGTGTACCATGTAGCACCGTAATATACAAAGTAGCACCGTAGTGTACCAAGTAGCATCGTAGTGTACTAAGGAGCACCGTAGTGTACCATGGAGCACCGTAGTGTACCATGTAGCACCGTAGTGTACCATGTAGCACCGTAATATACCAAGTAGCACCGTAGTGTACCAAGTAGCATCGTAGTGTACTAAGGAGCACCGTAGTGTACCAAGTAGCATCGTAGTGTACTAAGGAGCACCGTAGTGTACCATGGAGCACCGTAGTGTACCATGAAGCACCGTAATATACCAAGTAGCACCACACCGTAGTGTACCATGGAGTACCGTAGTGTACTAAGGAGCAACGCAGTGTACTAAGGAACACCGTAGTGTATTAAGGAGAACTGTAGTGTACCAAGGACCACTGTAGTGTACCAAGTACCACTGTAGTATACCAAGGAGCACCGTAGTGTACCAAGGATCACCATGGTATGCCAAGTAGCATCGTAGTGCACTATAAAGCACCATGGAGCACCGTACACCATGTAGCACCGTAGTGTACAAAGTACCACAGTAGTGTACCATCAAGTAGCACCGGTTAAGGTTAATAATTATACTCATCTCAACTTCTTATGAGTTGAAACGGGCCAATAATCAGCTCAAAGATTCTACTTGATTCTAACTAAAGCTAAAGCTCAATAAAACAAGATGTTTTTCGGGCTAAAGTTAGAAGTAGAATGATTTTTATTTGCACAGACTTCCCTATTTATACAATTTTTTAGTAAAGAAAAGCTAACTTGATTCTATATAATTCAAATGATTACTTTGATTGACAAATTTATGGAGCTATAAAAATTGATATGCTATAAAGCACCATGAGTACACCAAAGTAGTGCACCATGGAGCACCGTACACCATGTAGTGCACTAACTAGTACCATAGTGCACCAATTAGTACCATAGTGTACCAAATAGCATCGTAGTGTACCAAGTAGCCCCGTAGTGTACCAAGTGGCACCGTAGTGTACCAAGTGGCACCGTAATGTACCAAGTGGCACCGTAGTGTACCGAGTATCAAGGAGCAGCGTAGTGCACCGTGGTGTACCCTGGAGCTAGGAGTGTACCAAGGAGCACCGTAGTGTACCAAGAAGCACCGTAGTGTACCAAGTACCACTGTTGTGTACATACCAGGGTGCATCATAGTCTACCATGGTAAAACGTGGTGTACAAAGGTGCATCGAGTTTCAGATTTAAATTATAGATAAACTATAAAAAAGAATAACTTCGTTGTGCTCATAGAGACTCAAAGTGTGGTTTCTGACGACGAATCTTTTTAAAGGTCACTTTTTTCAGATAAATCACCAAGGACTATTAATCAACCTTTTGCAAACAGCAAACAGCAACTATGTTACAACAAGAATTGCTACCCACCCCGGAAGTGGTTCTGTCGCAAATAAAGCTAGGCCCGTGCGTTATTCTGATTTTTTCTACCGGCGCGGAGTAAACATGTCCATTAATGGAGTGGCAGTAGAAATAATTATGGACAGCAGGTTTTTGCAATTAATATTTTGGCAATAAATTTAATATTTTGACAGTAAATTATTGTTCTCATTTAATTAATTGTATCAAACGATTGTAAGTTTTTTCGAATGTTAGGTAACCGACTGATGATCCCTTATACGAAATATTATGTAAGCAACTGATGATCCTTTTACGAAATTATACGTAAGCAACTGATGATCCCTTTTCCGAAATACTACGAATGCGAATTATGTTGCGCTTTAAAAAATGTTAGGTAACCGACTGATGATCCCTTTTACGAAGTACTACGATTGCGATTTATGTTGCGCTTTAAAAAATGTTAGGTAACCGACTGATGATCCCTTTTATGAAATGATACGTAAGCGACTGATGATCCCTTTTACGAAATGATATGTAGGGGACTGATGATCCTTTTACGAAATACTACGAATGCGAATTATGTTGCGCTTTAAAAAATGTAAGGTAACTGACTGATGATCCCTTTTACAAAATGATACGTAAGCGACTGACGATCCCTTTTACGAAATGCTACGAATGCGAATTTTGTTGCGCTTTAAAAAATGTTGGGTAATCGAGTGATGATCCCTTTTACGAAATGTTACGTTAGCGACTGATGATCCCTTTTACGAAATGATACGTAAGCGACTGATGATCCCTTTTACGAAATACTACGAATGCGAATTATGTTGCGCTTTAAAAAATGTTAGGTAACCGACTGATGATCCCATTTACGAAATGTTACTTAAGCAACTGATGATCCTTTTTACGAAATACTACGAATGCGAATTTTTTTGCGCTTTGAAAAATGTTAGGTAACCGACTCATGATCCCTTTTACGAAATGATATGTAGAGGAGTGATGATCCCTTTTACGAAATACTACGAATGCGAATTATGTTGCTCTTTAAAAAATGTTAGGTAACTGACTGATGATACCTATTACGAAATGATACGTAAGCGGCTGATGATCCCTTTTACGAAATGTTACGTAAGCAACTGATGATTTCTTTTACGAAATGCTACGAGAGCGAATTTTGTTGCGCTTTAAAAAATGTTAGGTAACCGACTGTTGATTCCTTTTATGAAATGTTACATAAGCGACTGATGATCTCTTTTACGAAATACTACGAATGCGAATTATGTTGCGCTTTAAAAAATGTTAGGTAAGCGGCTGATGATTCCTTTTACGAAATGATACGTAAGCGACTGATGATCCCTTTTACGAAATGCTACGAATGCGAATTATGCTGCGCTTTAAAAAATGTTAGGTAAGTCCATAGCCACGTTGTTGAGACGATTAATTTATTGCCAAAATATTAATTACAAAAACCTACTGCCCATAATTAGGGGCCATCCATAAATGACGTCCGGTTATTTTTACAATTTACAGTGTACCCTCCAAAAAAAATGAGGTCTGATTTCATTACCCCCCCCCCCCCAATAAAAGATTGAGTTAAAAAAATTATTATTGTTGAATAAATAGCAATATTTTATGTACATTTTTCTTCCCACACACTATCGAAGTGATCTGTCAAAGAAACTACAGGAAAACTATTTTCGAAATCTGTGTTTCTTTCGCGACAGCCAACTTCGAGCATGCTCTGTGGTGCGTCTATGTCTCGCTCATCTATCCATTCCACATCTTCGGAGCCCTCGTAGTTTGAAATAACAACCATCTCGTTAGCTCGTCGAGCAGCGATTCGACGTGGTCTAACTTTCGGAAAGGTGATGGTTGCAATTTTATGGCAAACTTTCATGTGCAGGACGAATTGATTAATTATTGAGAAGTATTTTCCACATTTGCTACAGATTTGTTTATCCAAACAAGGCTTAACCGACGGACAATACAAATCGTATGGTATCGATTTTTTTTTTCGAAATCGGATGGTAATTCATTCTATCATTATTCTACCAGGTGCACTGGACGTCACGTTTCTCATACATCCCCCCCGTCCGAATTCGTCCGGTTTTGCCATACCCCCTCCCCCCCCCCCTACGACCGGACGTCATTTATGGATGGCCCCTTATTTCTAGTGCCGAAAAATAATTTTTCCTGCCCCTCTATTAAATGCATTGCTTTTGGACTAAAATTTTACTGCCAAATTATTAAAATTACTTACCAGTTAAATACTAGCCAAGATGAAAGAGCCGCCCATATCCACTGAAACGTTAGTAACTCACATTTTGGCCGACCAAGAGTTTCAAAGCTCATGGTTGCATGGAACTAAATTCTGGAGAGGTATATGACGTTCACTCTTAACACCAAAAATTTCTAAGTATCGTGATTTTTTACCAATTTTTTCCCCACTTAATAACAATGAAAATTATGCTCTTCTTTTTCTTTTTTTTTTACTACGACTTGCTAATTTGTTACGTGTATGTTACAATCAAATGTAATAATGAGACTATCTGCATTAATAAATAAATTTACTTGCTAACAAGCCTTCGACACAAAGTTCTATATTAAAAGCATTTTAATGTTTTTGCATAACAAAATTTATTTTTATCCCCATATTCACGTTTCAGTCTCATCCATTCTATATCTTCTCTCTTAAACAAAATTTTATTTCATATAAAATAAACCAATTTTATGTAGCTTTTACATTTTCATAAATTGGTTTACTGAAAAGCTTTTACCCTAAATATTCTCCTCAAAGAGTTTTTGTAATTTATTTGCGTGAAAAAAAGAAATGGAAAACGATTTTCCATTTTTTTGTGTAACGAAGCCTTCTCATTTACACAAAAAGATAAATTTTGTTCGCTTTTTTGTTGTTGTTTCAACCATTATAATGAACTTTGGAAAAAAGTACATGGCAGTAATCCCGAAATGTCTTCTTTGAAAACAAAAAAAAAATCATAAAAATGATACGTGAATGGGGGCATCCGTTTTTGAATAAATGAATCTGAATTACGGCTATAATTGTGTAGTACGAATGATTATTTCGAAATTAACTGAATTTGAAAAGGGCTGAGGTTTTAATGACTTAAGCTGTTGACCCAGAGACCCACACCCACCAAGTCTGAGTATAAGTCTACACATAATGCGAGAAATTTTAATTTGAAAATTATTATTACGCTTGAATGGGGGGAGGGAATAGACAACGAATATCATGAAATCTTCAATAAGAGCTTTTTTATGTGACGGTGACGAGTTGGGTTGGGGATCATAATTTAGCGAGTTAGCACTGTGGTAGCGTACTGGCTTTCCACCAAGAACATCCGGGTTCAACCCTGGTAATTACAAATTCTGTATAGGATTTTCTTCAACGTACATCATGAAAGTAAGGCTCCTAAGCACACCCAAGATTCATAAATGGGTAGTTGGGATTACAAGGAATTGTGACGTCTCCCATATTGGATGTATTTGTGTACGAAACACGCAGATTCGAATAGAACTGTTATGTTAAGGAAAGTTTTTTCCTGGACCTAGGTGTTAGATTTCGTCTTTCGACGACCTGCCATTTATTTGAAATGACGCCTTCTTCCTTGCTCACCATGCTCGCGTCTCCCCGGAACTGCGTCACATTTTCGTCCGGTTCACTCACAGCCATCAGCTCACATCACTCCTGTTCGAAACGAGCAAATATTACGTGCTCCGCAGTTTCTTCTTCTCTATCACATGTAGTGCAGAATGGTGATTCCACGAATCTACACCTGTGCAGCTATTTTCTGAAGCACCCATGACCCGACAGGAACTGTGTTAGCTGGAAATAAACCTTACCGTGCTTCTTCTGTATGTACCCTTGTCGTTACGTTTGGAATTAGTCTAAGGGTCTTCTTATGTCCACTCTCGCTGCCACTGTTTCAGTGATTCGGCTCTTAGTTGCGCCATAGCTGCTATGGAAGTTTGGCCCTCATTTTTCTTCATTCTGTAGCATTCGCTGTCTTCCATCAGTGTTATGCATATATGGGCATCGTTCCGGCTATGAGGCATACCGCTTCTAGAGAGATCGTTCAGTATGCGCTTGCTACCCTTATGCTTGCCAGTCAAGGGCCAAAACTTGTGTGCTAAAATATAGTCTATATTTAGGCGCTCAAATATGCCTAAATGTAGACCATATTTTAGCACACCAGTTATGGGCCAAGGCTTTTGCTTTTTGCTTGCCAGTTAAGGTACAGTCATTGTTTTTTAATTTCACTTCTTGTGAAATTTCAGCTGTTTTTGCAATGTATTTCGTATTCTCAAAACAGCTGAAATTTCACAAGACGTAAAATTAAAAAACATGTGCAAGGGAACCGTACGTATCAGAATAGATGTGGCAAACAGAGTTGATGTTACGAAAAGACTCGAACGTATTTAAGTAAATATTGCCTTGACTCTCACGCGTATGAAATTACGTCCACATTAAATTGTATTGGAAATTGCCGAGAGGGAAAACCCGTCCGAAGAAACTATGTAAAAAAGCCTTCCGAAAGCACAAAATTGACCCCCAAATATACAAAAATGTTCATCTCAATTTTTTCTACAACATAGCAAAAAAGCACTTTTTGGCTATAGGGCAGACCGTAGGACCGACCTAGGGCCGTATGGATATGCCTTGGACACATATAGTTCCATAGACAAGAATTATTACCTCAATTTGCTCTGCTACAAAGCAAAAAAAACTTTTTTTTATTAGGGCCGACCTTAAGACAGACCTGAGACCCACACCCCACTGAGACCTAAGCACAGGCACCGGGTCCAAATTTGTTTTTGAATATAATTCGGTACTCGATTACCTCTCAAATAGAAAAAAAATCAATCACCCTAGAAGAAACTCAGTTTTACGGTTCTGACTGATTCCAAAACATTTTTTTCCATAAAACGGGAGACAGTCCTAGGCCTTTCGATCAAAAAAAATTTGAAAATCGGAAGAGATTTACTCGAGTTATGTACAAAAAACATGTACTACACTTACGGAAATATATTTTTGCATCAAATAGAATTTTGTACTTCTGCGCAGGTTTTTGTAGTGTTAAAAAGCTGCGCAGAAGTACAAAATTCTATTAAGGCAAAAATATATTTCCGTGAGTGTAGCGCGCGAAAAAAAAAGATAATAACTCTTCAGTTGAAGGCGTAGTTCAGAACTATCCATAAATTAATAGACCATTTCAACCCAAAAACTAAGTCTCAATTTTCAAACTTTAAGTAGTTGAGATGGCCAATTCAGAAGACTTTAGCAGAGACCATAACACTTGCCATATGCACTAATCCTGGAAATATAGACCTCTTTGTCCGAGGCTCAGCCCTAGGATAATAAGTCAATTTTTTTGTGATTTTTTTGTTTAAAAAAAAAAATAAAAACAGACTTACAATCGTCATGATAAACTATTTTATATTGGTAAGGCCATAAAACAGTTCTTCGTTGTCTAAAGAATTTACACATCCTTTTCACATATCGCTCTTTCAAGACCACTTTCGAAATAGATCCATTCATTTGAGATAATTTAAAAATGTTCGAACGAAGAGAACCATTTTCGAATGTACAGCACCTTTTTTAGCATAACCTACATGTGGGCACCGCCTTTATGGTCGTATTTCCGTCTGTCGTCTGTCCGTATCACGCATATCCCGGCTCCCAGACCTCCCAGGGAGCTCTAAGCTCGAAAGCTCTAAGACTACGTTATTCACAGAAATTTCTTGAACTTTACAGATTTTTTTAGAAATTTCTAGAACTTTCTAGAACTTTCCAAATTTTTCTAGAAGTTTCTGGAACTTTCTAGAACCTTCCCAAAATTTCCAAAGCTTTCGAGAACTTTCTGGAATTCTCAAGAACTTTCCAAAACTTTCCAGAAATTTCTAGAATATTATACGCTTTGTTATAGATATATAAAGTTTCAAGAATGTTCGAGACACTTAACAGAGTGGTCGATTTTAACTATCTAAGCAAACGTGTAACGCAATTTTCTTCAGTCGCTTTTGGCATCTCTTGCGGGCGGCTTCTGCGTCAGGTATCGTGAGATACACTATTATCTGGAAAGTTTACGAAAATTACTTTCAGATCAAAACGAATAGAAACGTTTACTTCGGCAAAGGTTTTTAACACCGCCAAACCCTACGCAGAAGTACAAAGTTTCTTTGATTCATTTTGACCTAAATGTATAGAAAGTTCTGGTAAGTCCTAGAAACTTATAGACAGTTCTAGAATATTCTCAAAAGTTTTAATAAAAATTATTGATTATTAACACAAGCTGCTATGTGGGTAGCCCATATAAGGGTTTTCTTGCAACATTTTTTTGTTGTGTCTGTAAGGTAAAATAATCGAAAGAAACTGTTCGAAAAAATCGGTCTATTCCATCACAAACGCAATTTGTTTTTTGAAATAATTTGAAAAAATCGGCTTAACATTTTTTTCTGATCCAGGGTGTACCTTTACTCGGCTTGCGTACACATCTGGTGAATGTTTGAAATTGGTGTATCTGGTGTCTCCTGAAAGATGTAGTGTAGCCTACTCGGAACAGATTTCAAGATGATCTAGCCTCCCCAATTTGAAGCTAAAAACCATTCCAGATGCCATCGTAGAATCAGTACACATTTCTTAACTTTTGTCTTGAATAGATTTGTTATTTTTTTATGTAATTATCTGTTTTTTTTTGCTGTTTTTAAACGTTTATTTCAATAACAAAATGAATGAATACATTAATGAAAATATTGTCCATCGCTAGCCACTACTTTTTCCCATATTTCAGGTAATTTACGGATTCCATATCGAAAGAATTCCTCATTTTTTGACCAATCAGAGAGCCATTTTTCGATACCATCGAAAGAAGAGAACCGATGTCCAATCAAATCGCTATTTAATGAATGAATGAATAATATTTTTATTCTCTACTATTTTCTAGCCGAGTACATGTTCATGTATACATTCATGCCATCGAAGAAATAGTAATCAGAAGGCGCAATGTCTGGCGAATACGGCGGGTGGGGTAGAACTTCCCACTTCGCTCCAATTAAATAGTTCTGCACAACTTTTGCGACATGTGGACGAGCGTTTTCATGTAGAAAAATTAACTTGTCATGTCTATCGGTCCATTCTGGTCGGTTTTCGGCCAGAGCTCACTTCAAACGCATTAATTGTTGTCGATAGCGTTCCCCATTGATTGTTTCACCAGGTTTCAGAAGCTCATAATACACAACACCTTTCATATCCCACCAGATACACAGCACTCTATTTGCACAGTGAATATTTCGTTTATGGTTGCGATGGACCTGGCTCACTTGGCTTTACCCAGGCTTTTAAGCGTTTGGGATTCTTGTAATAGATCCACTTTTCATCACCAGTCACAATTCGGTGCAAAAATCTCTTTCTTTTATGTCTTTGAAGCAATAATTCACAAATGGTTTTTCTTCTTTCAACGTCTCTTTCTTTCCATTCATGTGGCACCCAATGTGACATCTTTTGAATCATTCCAGTGGCTGTTATTCGTTTGGAAACTGTTGTTCGATCAACTCTTAATGATTCTGCAAGATCTTTTTGCGTTTGACATGAGTCTTCATCGGGTAACGTCGTCGATTGTTCATCTTCAAATTTTTTTGAACCACCTCTTTGTCTTCAACATCAAAATCAGCACTTTTAAAGCGTCGAAACCGGTATCGCCATGTTGTTTGTGATAGAGCATGTTCACCATAAGTTTCTACAAGTAATTGATGAGCTTTAGCCGCAGTCTTCTTTATTTTAAAGAAGTACAATAAAACTTCCCGCAAATGAACCCTTCTTGGAAGAAAATTAGATATTTTTAATGAAGGAAAAATTTATGTTCTGCTAAGAGTCGTGTTACATTGTTTACTGAATTTTATTGACAGTAATCATAGTTGTCGAAAAAATATAGTTTGACTGACAGTAGTTAGCTACATTTTTATCTGACGCCATCTAACAATAACCAGCGGGAACTCATTCACAGACCAAATACTTCGTAAAAATCTGTAAGGACGGGTAAGGCATAGCAAGTATATACCTAGAAAAAACAGCTCTTACGACAGATTCGTTAATATCAAATGGCGCTAGAAATCAAATCGAAAGAAAACTCTTACACAAGCTACAGTTGTCTGAATAAATAAAAGTATAAATTCTTAATACAAAACTATTACAGTTTTTTATCGTTCCGTGTTCTACTCGACAGTTTTCTTTACATTTAGTTATTCTATATAAAGAATAAAGAAAAATGAATTTGCAATCACGAATTCATTGTTGCTAAAAAAGAAATCATTTCAAACTTCATTTGCTCAACTGTTCAAATAAAGATTGAGATTCATATTTTCAATATTTACTTCCCCATTTCAATCTCCAGCAAAAACGCCATATTATGTATTTCGAGAAAACTTTTCGTATCCGTTTCAAAATATAGGTTGTGTCAATATTTTCAACTTAAACAAAAATAAAACGTTTGTCCCAATACTCATGATATCGATAATAAATACAGAAAATATTTCCTTCCGTTTTTCTATAAACATGCGACCTTTTTACAACTTAACTTTACGGAGACGACATATCGCCTTGCCAGGTACTTAACATCTTTGAGAGGTGAATAGAAAATTTTGTCAATAGTTTATCTGCGATTTATAGTCTGTTCAGTCGATTCATTCAATTCCGATTCTGCTCAAAGAAAATATTTTCTTTTTCTATGTGTATAATATTCGACTTTATGTCTATCTGATTCAGACTTCCCGACTAACATTCGGGTCAAGGAAGAACGTTCACATCAAATCTCTTTCATTGAAAAAAATTCAAAATCTGTCAAGTGTTGACAAACAGACAGATGGATGTACGGATTTGTGCAGATTTCCAATATTTGAATAATCTGTTGACCTTTGCACTTACTAGTTATGGCTCTGTGTCGCGACCGTCGCGACCCACCAACCGGATGACAAATCATTCGAATAGTAATCGACACCAAACTGATACTGACAAAAACACACTGAATTGGATCGATCATACCGAAGACATCATCTAAGGCCATTCTGTGTCTATACGATGAGTCACGGTTCTGTAGTATGGTGGCCGAGAAAGGACGTGGAGAAGGCAAGGAAGAGATTGAGTGAGATACAAAGGCTAGTGTGCATTAGCATCACTGGAGCTATGAAGACCGCGGCCCTGTCGATCAGGCGCGCCGACTTCCCCGGTTAGCCGGGGCAGATGCCCCCCACGAAAAAATTCGTGGGGGGCATTGTCCCTAACGAGAATTATGCAAAACAGGTAAATTCTCATGAAATAGTATTAAATCCAGGAATAATCCAGGAGGTGTGTGTACGTACGCCCCATCGCCAGACATAATGATTAACGGAAACGCAAAGCCGAAATGTACCATCTTCAAGTTTCTTGGTTCAATATTCGAAATGGCTGGAAGTTGCGACGAATACGTGAATCATAGAATTACCGTTGCCTGGCTTAAATGGCGAGAAAATTGAGGAGTATCGTGCGACAAGCGTATGGCACCAAAACTCAAGGGTACACACTAGGCATGCCCGAAAAAAAACGAAATGTCACACATTGATCTCTTCACCCGACACAAAAATTTGAAGGAGTCCAAAACCTCCTGAGAGAAACGAATGGTTCGCTAAAGTCCATGCTCAAGATGGAAGTAGTGTTGCAAGAAAAACTCTTTCGATAGCCATCCCCCAAGTACGAAAAAGGGAAGAAATAAAAACAATTGGGCTGGCCAAATGCGGTAATGCGACGATAATGATACGGGTAAACCCAACAAGAGACAGACGAAATTGCAGACACGAGACCCGTAACCCGATCGATGGGAATGCACCCGCGTACACAAAATTGAACTAAATTACGCTGACCCTGAAAGTTAAAATAACTAAAAATCAGGAAAATTTTTCTATACATTAGCCTGATGCAAAGATAAAGCGAGGAAGATGATGAAAATAATCCATAAAAATAAATTGAACCTAAAGTGACGTATCGTTAAAACTGACCATTCAGCGTCTCTATCTACCTTTATAAAATTGCTGAAAGTAATGTTGAAAGTTCCATCCAAATTTGTGCCTTCTTTCTCCTATCAAAACTCTAAGACTTTGCCGAAGACAGTAACCCTCCATCTGCCATACATTTCGAAAGAAGTCGAAAACCTTAAAATTGAAACACTTTTCCCACTTTCACTATTGCCACTAATAATAATAACTATTTCCACTGCCCTCTACTCCTAAAACTCTGAGACTTTTCCAAAGAAACTAATCATCTATCTGCTAGGACAACACATATAAACTTCATGATAAAAAACAACCTTCATTCTACGACCGAGCAGCGTGACTTAGCCTAACTCTAAGGGCTCTAGCTTATCATCTCATGAACTGGTAGAAACCAGTAGATTTGTGTCTAAGACGTGTCTACAACGATTTTTGGCTGTTTTGGCCGAGTAAATGTTTCGCAATCATCTCTTTACTGTCCGAACAGATAAAGATCTCTCTTCCCTGCGTCCCCACCGGCAATGATTCTTAAGCTCCCATGAGAGCTGCGTAGACCTCTTCCTGGAGGACACTGGAACCAACTGCCCTGTGCAGCGTCCGGATCTTATATTCCAGCCCCTGCTCTTTCCACGGCCCTAGATTCATCAGTGAAAAACAATTTCGCATTTCTAGGCAAACAAGTGGGCCACTCATCTAGCCATTCTTGCCTGCTCGAAAATATCGCTTGAAATCGCCTTCACGACTTCATTTGAGGTGGGAGGGAAAGTTTAATTTTCCATCACACATTGTTTAGTGGGTTATAAATAAAATTTCTTTAAATAATGCCCACATTTCACTTTCTTACAATGCCAATATTTCATAGTAGCTTTCTCAGCCCAGAAGTGTTGAATTATTCCAATATTTATGTTTATTTATTCAAAACGTAAAAAAATATTTATGTGCCATAGAAAAAATAATGTAATTTTGTGTGAAAAAGATGAAAGATAAAAGCAAATTGAAGCCGAAGCGTGAAAAACAAGCGTTTATTGAGTCACTCCATTCTTCACAAAAGAATTCTTTTATCTTGCGTTCAAGTAAAAAACGCTCGTTTCTATCATAATAACCTCAAAGTAATTTATGTTTTCCCAAAGGCAAATCATTTTTAAATAAGTAATTTGTTTCACTTGGGAAAATTTTATTGAAAAGAAAAGTGGATGGAAATGGAATAATTTGAAAGTCGATGAGATGAAAGAGAAAGAATGCTCCGGGAGTTATTAATAGATTCGATGATGTTATGCGACCGCAAACTAAACGCAGGTGAAAATTATTATCCTTTTCATTCGTTATTATATTACCCGTTACAAGATAACTTGCTCTACATAAATACAGCTTCGACGGGAATATTCGCTGAAAATCTTATATTTCCCATCGACTATTTAGTAAAGTTTACCTTAGTGAAAACAAGATGAAAATGATCAACAATATTTCAATGTTAGAGCATACTTTTAATATGCATTTTATTCTCCAAGGACAACATCAAATAACAATAATTACCTTTGTACGTGAGGTATAGAGTTTATAACAAAAACACGAGGGGAGCTAGCGAAAGAAATATTGTATGCGGATATTCAAACATTTTCCATTAAAAATGGATTTTTGCCTTCATCAGATACGCGGTTTATGTTGATGTAAGATTAATTAAACGGTTTATACATAGATACATGTTTGAGCATGATTTAACATTTATGTTTTGTTGATTGTTGAATTTCTAAATGTTTTACGAGATTTTAGAATATTTAATTGGACTTACCAAATTAAAAGTTTCATCAAAAAGAAATGAAGCTTCTAGAAGCCTGGGGAAGGTTTTCACTTTGCATCTGAATCACTTTCACTTTCGCCGTTGCAATAATAAAGGAAGACTCCAAAGCAATGTGTTACTATTATACCGACACCGTAGCTGAGACCAGACATAAATGCCGAACGAAAAATGTCAGCGGCGGCTAGCTGTAAAAAAATTTTATGCGGCGCGGCGGTTGAAACGTCGGCTCCAGCTGGGTTCAGACATGGGCGCCGATTGAAAAACGGTGGCGGCGGCTAGCCATAAAATATGTTAGGCGGCGACGGCGATGTCAGCTCAAGCCGGCTTAAAACGGCGGCTGTGTACATTTTTTAATTTTTTCAAATTATAACAAAAAATAAAGATAAAATTCAAAAATTTCTAAAATAAAATTTGGAATATAATGTCAAATATTTAGAAACTTTAGTTGTGTTATGATATCCTTAGTCGAAAAGCGTGAGTGCCCTTCATGCGTTTGTAGCTCTAGTACATTTTAATAGTCCTAGTGAGAACGAATCGCTATAGTTTGAATTGGATGCCAATATATATGCTCAGTGATATCTTTTTATCGTATAAAAAGACCTATCATTTACGATTACACTATTGATGGTACCCCCTTGGATCGCGTCAAACGGATCCGTGACCTTGGTGTTTATTTGGATGAAAGCTTGAGCTTCAAATACCACATTGATTTCATAGTTTCTAAGTCGTTTTCCATGCTAGGTTTCATGAAACGTGTTTGCTACGAATTTCGCGACGTTCGTTCACTTAAAAGCATATTCTTTGCTCACGTCAGATCACATCTTGAGTATGCCTCTACGGTTTGGTTCCCCTACTGCTCCACATACGTAGCTAAAATCGAATCCGTTCAGAAACAGTTTTTAATATACGCTCTACGTAGGTCAGTAAAAAGAGATTCTAACTATCGGCTACCACCTTATTTGAGTAGATGTGCCACTGTTGGTATTGAAACTCTGGCCAGGAGACGCATTAATACATGCGCCTTTTTCGCCTATGATCTTTTGCGCGGATATGTAGATGCCCCTGATCTCAGAGACTTGTTCGTTGTTAAGACTCCTGTGCGAGTGCTACGATACCCTGATTATTTGTTGATAAGAAGGCACCCTACCGCATATGGCTATTATGAACCCGTCAACAATATATCGATCGAATTCAACAGGTTCGCTTTTATGCTTGACAATTCGTGTACTAGGAAAGTGTTTCGTGAACGTGTTCGTTTGTCATCAACCGCTCATTCAGCCTTCGTTGAGTCTCAGCTGTGATTTGGTTTCTGAAGGACTCGAGCGTTGTCTTGGTTCACTACTGCTTTCACCGTTTCATGCGATTTATTTGTTTTTTTTTGTACTTTTTATTTCGCTTGCTACACTTCTCTCAACTCTAATTTTTAAATTCTAATCTTTTGCTTATCATTTAGTTCCTAACTCTATTGTTATTCATTTTAGGTATTTTGTCTCACATTCACTCATTCACTTACTCATCCACTCTCTCATTCACTTAATCATTCACTCTCTCATCCACTTAATCATTCACTTTCTCATTCATTTAACCATTCACTTAATCATTCACTTTCTGATTTTAATTTGTTTAATTCACATCTCATTTATCAGTTGGTTTGTAAGCTGTTGATATAATAATAAAAAAAAACCTTTCAATAAATAAATGCATATCGTCCATTTAAAAAATTTAATGTCCAATAAAAAATTAAAAATACCAATAAAAAAACTAAATATCCAATTAAAAAACTATTTTCGTCCAATAATAAAATCATTTTGTACCAATGAAAAATGTGACATTTACCAATAAAAAATTAATTTACTTCGAATAATTAAATAAATTGCTTCCAATAAATCCATTCCATTCCAATAAGAAATTGGTTATCTTCCAAAAAATAAATAAATTTCGTTCAATAACTTGAAAAGTTGCACTTCGAAGCGGATAAGAGACGAAAATTCTTTAACCTATCGGTAGAAGATTCAGCGAAGAACTTTATGTAAGGAGATGTAATTTTATAGATATTTGAAGGTGTCAAGTTCGAATGCCGTACGCACAGTCTCTTGTCACGTAAGAGGGTAGGGAAGTTTCTAGCTTGAGTAACTATGCATTCATTTTTTAGAAAGGGAAGGGATAATCTCAAGAATGTCAATTCTTGCGAGACCTGTGAACGGCCCCAAACTAATGACACACAAAACGTTAACATAACGCGAAAACTGTTTCATCATGTCTGGTCATGAGGAGATCGGGCAAAATCGTACACTGCATTTTCGTGCCAGGGACGATATCACTCCACCGGGCGATATTATCGTTCCAGAGACTAAGTGAGTTGAATTATTCAAAAATATTTTGAAAATTGAAAACCACAACAGAAGAAACTCAGTGAAAAAGTTACCTCAACCAGTCTCATGAATCTCTGTCAAAAAAATTGAATAAAAGTTCACTGAAAAAGTTACCACAATTAGTCTCATTGCGTAGTAATTCGTATAAGGAAAGCATGTTGCGTAATTGTAGTTGGAAATATCATTTTAACAAAAAAAAAAACAAATTGAACACCGATATTGTCCGCCATTTTAGAAATGATCTCCGGCAATTTCTCTACAACCTAAATTCATAAAAAATTGGCGCCACGGCACTTCGCGTGGCTGCCATAGCTGGCGGTGGCGGTCCTCACTCATATATACCGAATTATTCTTCGTCACTTTCTCTACAACCTCAACTCATAAAAGAAAAATTGGCGTAATTCTATTGATGTTGACCCAAATGTAATATTTAGTGGCACTTAAATATACTTAGAGGACATTAAATATACAATTTGCTCATTTATTTTAAATATTGGATATCTAATATATTTAACGTCGATTAATATATTTAATGGACATTAATTATAAAAATTTGCCATTTAATATATTTAAGGGTATTCAATATATTTAACGGCAATTAATTTACTTATTGGATATTAATTTTTTTTAATGTAAAATAGACTATTGGACATTAAATTTAATTATTGGAGCCAAAATAATAACCCGTTTGAATTTCTAGTGAGATCACAAGGCACGATGCGTTTACTATACTGTCATAAAATAGGTTTATCCGTGTTGTGAAAACTGCTCAAAATACAGTTAAGAAAACCCGAACGAAGTTAGAATTGTGTAGTAATCCCTTCAACTTCTTGGCATAAGTAACCTATTTTTTTAATTTTGGAAAATTGCAAAAATTTTGAGAATTCGGAAAATTAGAAAAGTGGACATTTTGCCAACATTAAAAATAAAAGACAACAAATAATTTCGCCTTTTAACAAAACTACCTAAAAATAATTTTTACCGAAATATATATGTGTTATGAAATCCAATATGGCGGCAGGCGGCCATTTTGTTAGCATCCCAAGAACACTACAGGGGTTTTACGGTTTTCATTTCCCTTCAAACAAAATCATCAACATTGATAAAATTCTACTAAATAATAACTAAATACGCAGACTAGCTCGACAAATACTCAATCTGAGGATCGTCACCACAAGTTCCATGAACCAATTCTGAGAAACACTTTTCTTGAGATCAATAGCTTAAGGACGGGACGGCTCACTGGTTACGAACTAGCCTTTCATCAAAATGATCCGGGTTCGATTCCCGTGTCAGACAAATTCTGCTTTACTCCGATAGTATTGCATACTTTGTGGGGTGGTTCGGAAGTCATCTTAAGCCAGTGGTCCAGACTGAATTTGTAATTGGCCGTAAAAAGCTGTTAGTGAGATCTCAAAACAAACAAAACTTAAAAAATTTGCCAGAATGGAACTCTTTTGGGAGTTGGTTGGGATGAATTACGATTAAAAAAAAAATTCTATTCTTTGATGTTGTTTTTTAAATTTGCGGAAGTAACGCTTTTCTTCCTTCTAGCCGTTTTCAGCCGGCTCAGCCGGGTATAAAGTACCGGCGCCTCGGCTGGGTCAAAACGTGTCGGCGGCGGCTAGGTCGGCGGCTGATTTTTTATGCGATATCAGTCGTTTTGGAAGTTTGCAAAACTTTCTGCAAGAAAACAACTCGGTGCTGCTACAAATGTGTAGTCGGCGACCCAGATTTTTATTTTACTTTATAAGCGACGATACGTCTGACATTAAATGCCAATTTTTGAGACTGAAAATGAGAATTTATTGCATTATTCTTAGTATTTATCCGTCTAAAAATATTAAATAAAAAAAACCGTTTGAGAATCGAACACAGAACGCCCCCCCCCCCATTCCAATCAACGATGCTAACCACTACGACACATGATCTTATTAAGTGCATGAGTTGCGAATTATGTTATCGCAGCTAATGTGATTCAATTGAAAACTCTCATAAAATGTGTTTTCTATATGCGTGAATGGAATCTCACATGTGTGTGTGTTTAATTCGAAATTTTGTTTTCGAATGCACATGCGCAGTGTTCATTGTAACATAATCTATCGCTATCGCTCGCGCGTTGTGTGAAATATACACTTGAACGGTTATTACTCGCTTTCCACAATGTAAAGTAATCTTACATTATCTACACAAATAATTTGTCCTCAATTCGTCCTACGCGTCCGACACACAAAAAATGTGTCCTACCTTGGAGTCCGATATATAGAGGTGTACTAAAACGCCAAAAAGCTCAAAATGGCTTTTTTGAAAACGATAAAAATTTGAGCAAAATTGGTGATGCCATTAATTTGTCCTAAATTCTTGACACTTTCAAATTAGTGTACTGACACTTCGATAGTGTAAAAGTGTGTTACTAGCTTTTAAAGTGTTTTGTACTAAAAAGTTAAGCGCGACCAACCTTCAAAAAACCCTGTTTTTGGCTACTTTTTCGACTGTAACTTCGAACGTTTTTGACCGACTCTGCCCAAATTCATGCCTGTTATAAAATTTTTGATTATCTTTCAGGAGAAGTCAGTTAATATTTACCCGATTTATGTAGAATGTAGATGGGCCCTAATAGAGATTCAGTTTTAGGGCCCTAAATCCAAAAGCCTAAAATTGAAAGAAAATTCTTCCATAAAATGTCAGGCATGCCCAGGCCTTTCAAACAAAAAAAAAACATATGAAGGGACCCGTGCGTATCGGAATAGAAGTGGCTAACAGAGTTGATGTTACGAAAAGACTCGAACGTATTTAAGTAAATATTGCCTTAACTCTTAGGTGTATGAAATTACGTCCACATTAAATTGTATTGGAAATTGCCGAGAGGGTAATATTGAAAAACCCGCTCGATGAAAGGATGTAAAAAAAGCCTTGACCCCCAAATATAGAAAAATGTTCATCTCAATTTTTCTACAACATAGGAAAAAACCATTTTTTGTCTGGGGCCGACCTTAGGACCGACCTAGGGTATTCAGGAGAGGCCTAGGACAAATACTTACATAGACAAAAATATTTCCCTCCATTGTCTCTGCAACATAGTGAAAAACCATTTTTTTGTCTTGGGCAGACCTTAGGACCGACCTAGGGCCATAAAGAAATGCCACGTACACATACTTCCATACACAAAATGTTTCCCTCAATTTGTTCTGCAACATAGCAAAAAAACTTTTTTTTGGCTAGGGCCAACCTTAGAACAGACCTGAGGCCCGCTTCAGCCCTAATGCACAGGCGTAGGGCCCAAACTTGTTTTTGAGTATAATTCGGCACTTGATTACCTCTCAAATAGAAAAAGAATCAACAAAATCATTTAGGATTTATCCAATTTATGTAAGTAAACACGTTGGGCCCTAGCAGAAACTCAGTTTTAGGATCCTGGCTGAGTCCAAGGGTTTCTAAACAAAAAATTTTCTGCCATAAAACGGAAGACAGTGCAAGACCTTTCGATCGAACAAAATTTGAAAATCGGAAAAGATTTACTCGAGTTATGTACATAAAACACGTAGGGCCATAGCATAGACTCGTTCTTAGTGCCCTAGCTAAGTCCAAGGACTCAAATCCAAAAACGGGTTTTCCATAAACTGTCCTCCATGCCCACATCTTACAAACAAAAAAAAAATTTATGAAAATCGGACAAGATTTATTCGAGCTATGTACAAAAGACCAAAAACTATTTAAACGGCCCTAGCTTGGTGGCTCTTGGGCTTACAATGCTCAGATTCAATTCAATAAAAGATATTTCGATTAACTTTCAGGGAAAAAAAAGATTTTGAAAATCGGTTGAGTTTTACTCAAGTTATCGCGGTGACGGTCGGACACTTTTTTTATTGTTGATTCGTCATCTAAGGACCATGATCGATGCCCCCCCCCCCTACTCCCGGGTCGAAATTGGGGTGGTTACAAACGTAGTGGTAAACGCATAAGACCCCTTTTCGAAGAACTTTGTTCTTCGTGCGGGTCTAAACAGATAATTTCTTAGAGGCTGCAAGCAAGCACAAAAGTTGTCAACATTTTTAGATTCAAAATTTTTAAAAAAGTACTAGTTTTCGATATTGAACTACCAGATGTCATCTCGTTGGCTGTTGTAGTATTTACAAAGAGTGCATACGGTGCATACCCACAAAACCTAGTACGAATTAGTCACAACATATTCTTCGTTTCGTGAGGATCGTTTGTGTTATAAGCAGTTTGTATTTTGTGTATCGTCTTTCGGCGCCATCAACGAGCAGAGTTTCTAAATTTCATTAATTTTTAACATGGACGCTGATTTGTCAGAGGTATGTAAATTACACGAAATGCGACATTCTGATTGAGGTTTTGTAATTCAAAAATGTTTTAAAGAAAAAGTAAAAATACTATGAAAAGATGTGCTTTTTTTGCACATTTCACAAGGTGCTACGTCAACCTAAAAACATGAGAGAAACTTCAGTGTTACCTTTCAAGCTCGCTTTGAGGAATGTCAATGCTAAGGACGGGAAACATCTCTGCTTATACAATTGCTAAAAAATTTAATTTTCCAACAAATTGATGCGAACTTCCATTAGCTTGAGCATCGCATGTGCCAAAAAGACAAGCACAAAGCCTTGGTTCGGTTTTAGTTGCCGCTGCAATGCAGTCGCATCACCAAGATCACCTAAATGCTTTTGTTTTGAGTAAATCATTCTGATTTGATGCGCTTTTTTTTCGCTTGTTATCAGAACCTGACGCTTGGTTTAAATTTCGATTTGACTTTTTGGACGTTTACTACAAACAATTTTATTGTTACATGGGGTAGATCGAGGTGGGATTTGGGGGAATACAGTTATTATCATCTAAATATGACGAATCAACAATAAAAACATATGAAGGGACCCGTACGTATCAGAACAGAGTTGATGTTACGAAAAAACTCGAACATATTGAAGTAAATATTGCCTTACGTTGACATTAAATTGCATTGGAAATTGCCGATAGGGCAATATTGGAAAACCCCGTCCGATTGATAGTCTTTGCACTTTGTCTGTGGTCGAAAATTGTGGGATATTGTGTAACTACTCCTGATTATTGACGAGTTCGTGTGTCTTGGTCCTTTTGAGTCGTCTTTTGTTCTGATCGGTGTCCAATAAGCGATGTGCCTCTGGATTTTCCTGCTGTATGAGCCTCTTTTTTTGTGTTTCGTAGCAATCATTTTGATGACTTCAGCAACCATAGGAACGCCAAGGTCACGATGAATGTTTGTATCGCGTATGTACCAGGGGGCATTGGTGACAGTTCTTAAAAACTTATTCTGGAATCGTTGCACTTTCATAATATGACAATTACTGGCGCATCCCTACAATTGAATTCCATACATCCGAATCGGTTTCAGGATTTGATTGTAGATCAGAAATTTGTTGTATATCTCAACCGCTTGATTCCGAAGAGGCAGTCTGGTGTCAAATTCATATTTATGGAAATGCCATTTTACAGTTATACATTTCATTGGTCCCAATCAGAATTTTAGCACAAGCCTGCCTTCTTATAGCTCCGATAGAGAAAATATAGTCTTTGAGTTAGCAGCTAAGGAGGCAGGTTGGTGTAAGTTCATGACTACGCAAACGTTGTTTTGCGCTAATACCATTTATTGGAGACCAAGAGATTTTTTTTTTTGATACCACTCTGCCTCCTTAGAGCTCCCATACGAATTTTTCATTCCTTGAACTAGAACTCATTGTTTTACACTAATACCTTCATTCGGCACAAAAAGAATTTTCAGACCAGCCTGCCAGGGTGTCACTACAAAATCCGGACGAAAAATCCGGAGCTTACAAAATCCGGAGGCGTTAAAATCCGAATGCCTCAAAATCAGGTAGCGTCAAAATCAGATAGCGTCAAAATCCTCTTACTTACTTAACCGGCCCTACAACCCATTAAGGGTCTTGGCCTTCTCCAACCGGACCTATCCTCAGCTAACGTCTTCCAGCTGGTTACTCCCGCAGTTCTCAGTCGCAGTTGGCAAAAGCTGCATCGCACCATCTGGATTTTGGTCTGCCTGCACTTCTTTTGCCTTCCGGTTTGGTGATAAAAAGTTTCTTCGGCATACGATTGTCGTTCATACGCTGCACATGACCAAGCCATCGTAGTCTGTTAATTTTTGTTGTTCTAACTATGTCCGGCTCTCCATAAAGCTGCATAAGCTCATGATTAAATCGTCTGCGCCATCTGTTCATATTTTCGTCATATACTGGTCCGAAAATTGTCCGCAGTACCTTTCTTTCGAACGTGAGCAGCGATTGTTCGTCTTTCTGAGTCATGCACCACGACTCCGACCCATACGTAACTATTGGTCTTATCACAGATTTGTACAGTGCGCATTTAGAGTTTCTGCTTACTGATTTGGACTTTAAAATTTTTATCAGGCTGTAATAACTCCGGTTGCCAAGAGTTATCCGTCTTTTGATTTCGTCCATGATTACGTTGTCAGAATTAAGCAGAGATCCAAGATATACGAACTTGTCTACCACCTTAAATGTGTGTGTGTCAATTGTTACGCTTTGGTCGTGTTGTCGATTCGATGGGGAGACAATCATGCATTCGGTCTTTGTGTCTTTAACCTTTAAACCGAGGTCGGTACCTTTTCTGTCCGAAGCCGTGAACTTTTACTTAACAGCTTCCATGTTTCGGCCCAAGATATCCAAGTCATCAGCGAAGCCCAGCAATTGACTGGATTTGGTGAAAATGGTGCTGCTGGTGTCGATGTCCATGGTTCTCACTGCTGCTTCAAGGGTCAAATTAAAAAGCAGCGTCGCGAGCGGATCACCTTGACGTAGTCCTTCCTCAATGTCGAAAGCGTCTGACAATTTGCTTCGGATTCTTACTCGGCTGTTAGCTCCATCCATTGTCAACTTTGTTAGCGAGATTAGTTTTTGGGGAACCCCTAATTCCTCCATCACTCTCCATAACTTCCTCCTGTTGACACTGTCGTATGCTGCTTTGAAGTCTACGAACAAATGGTGTATTTCCACGTTGTACTCCTTACACTTCTCCAAGATCTGTCTAATGCTAAACAGCTGGTCCGTTGTTGAACGACCTACACGAAAACCACCTTGATATTCACCAACAGTAGATTCCATGTATGGAAGAAGGCGTTTGTATAGAATATTCGCAAATATCTTGTAGGCGATATTCAAAAGCGAAATTCCGCGATAGTTGCCACACTCCAATTTGTCGCCTTTCTTGTACAAAGGGCAGATGATGCTAGTCTTCCACTCTCCCGGCAACTCCTCGACATTCCAGTTGCGCTTGATGAGCTCGTGCATCTCCATACATAATGCGTTACCACCGCGCTTGAAAAGTTCTCCAGGTATGTTGTCGGTTCCTGGTACTTTGAAATTTTTGAGCTTTAAAATTTCATGCTCCACTTCCTGTAGCGTTGGTTCTGCAATATGTGGCTGCGCGGTCTGAAATAGTAAGTTGTTGTTGGTGTCGTTTCGGTTCGGTGGTCTGTTCGGGTTCAGCAGTTCCTTAAAGTACTCCGCCCATCGTCTGATGCACCTTTCCTCATCTGCTAAGACCAACCCATCCTTGTCCTTGCACAATAAAGGTTGTTGACTGTAACCTTTCCTCGATTCGTTTACTTTCCGGTAAAAATTCCGCGTCTCTTTTCGATTACCAAACCTTTCAATTTTGATTAAAACTTCCTTGTCATGTTGTCGCTTTTTTCTTCGGAATAGTTTTTTCTCGAAATTTCTCTTCGAACGGTACTCTGCCATGTCAGCTCGAGTGCATCTATTTAGATTTCTCGCTCGAGCCGCATTTTTGTCATCCAGTGCTTTTCTGCATTCGTCATCGAACCAGTCATTTCTTTTCTTTCCCGTTCTCGTTCCTATCGTCTCTGCTGCGGCTTGCTCTACGTTTCGTCTAATTTGATTCCATGCATCGTCTACGTTTCGTTGTTCGCTTTCCATTCCGTCAATAATTTTCTTCTCCAAACTATCCACATATTGTCGTTTAATATTTTCGTCCTGCAGTTTCTCGACGTTCCACTTTTCCAATGCCGGCTGTCGATTGTGTGAAATCGAAACTAGAGCCCTAACAACCACCTTTACCAAGTAGTGATCTGAATCGATGTTCGGTCCCCTACAACTTTTGACATCCAAAACATTTGAACAGTGACGCCCATCTATGAACACGTGGTCAATCTGGTTTTTGGTTCGTCCATCAGGTGATACCCATGTCGCTTTGTGGATGTCTTTATGTTCGAAATAGGTACTGCAGACAACCATGTTCCTTGACGCTGCGAAATCAATTGCCAACGTTCCATTTTCGCTTGTCTGTTCGTGGAGGCTATATTTACCAGTAGTGGGATCCCCAAGTATGATTTTGATGTCTCGATTCGGAGCTCCATCATACACTTTCACCAGTTTCTCGTAAAGTAGCTCCTTCGCTTCATTATCTTTTTCCTCCGTTGGAGCGTAGACGTTAATAAGAGTATAATTGAAAAATTTTCCTCTTATCCGTAGAGTGCATATTCGTTCGTTGACAGGAGTGAAACCAATCACCGCGTTTCTGGCTCTACCGAAGACCATGAAGCCTGTTCCGTATCCTCTTGGGCTGTCGTTGCTCTTGCCGCTGTAATAAAACGTAAAGTCTCTACTGATCATAGAATCCTTCCCAGGCCATCTAGTTTCCTGTACTGCTGTAATGTCAAGTTTAGTCGCCCTTAGCGCACTAGTGAGTGATCTCAACCCTCCTGGCCGTAACAGAGATCTAACATTCCATGTTCCTAATTGTAAATCGTTGTCCTTTTTCCGTTGCCTAAGTCGTTGCCGTTTATCCTGTCCAATCCGAGGCTCTGTTGTTGAATTCATAACCATATTGCTTTTTTTGAGTGTGGTATGGTGGCTAGCCACACGCACAACCCACTAATTCGATTCCCCTCTGACCCGTGGGCAAGTCATCAGGTAGCACTCTTAAGTTTAGCACAAAACTCCGAAGAGAATTGAGGTCCCGGGGACTACGACGTGGACGTAAAAAGAGCACTTGATAGTTAGACAGTTGCACGCCTGGCACATGACACGGACTACCACACTCCGCTCATATGCAATCAGGCGCTACCCTATCTAACTACCCAATCCCCAAATCCCCAAGTGAAAATCCAGAGGCTACAAAATCCGGAGGCGTCAAAATCCGGAATATTTTAAAAAACCCGGATAAAATCAGGACGAAATATGAACGACATTGTATTATTTAAAGCATAGCATCTACATTTTCTTTGTACTAACCTTTTCGTATATGAGTTGCTGCGCCGCAGGCCTTGTTGACCATAATGTGAAAATAAATAAGCGGGGTCGAGGGGCGGCAGCCCCCGCAAAAGGGGGTTAAGGGGGAATATCCCCCTTGTGGGGTCTAAGGGGCAAAGCCCCATTCACGAACGGCCGCCTGCAGGGCAGAGCCCCCCAATATTAAATATATCTAATTACAGCCGCCACAGAATTACAACAAGTCTTCCAGCGCTATGATATATTTTTATTAAACTGTTTCTGTACAAAAGACGAACAACGGAATCTACAAAATCCAGAGGTTACAAAATCCGGAGGCTACAAAATCCGGACGCTCATCGGGATTTGGATTCATCTGGATTTTGACGCATCAGGATTTTGCAGCCTCCGGTTTTTGACGCCTCCAGATTTTGACGCATCCGGATTTTGACACCTCCGGATTTTGTAACCTCCGGATTTTTCGTCCGGATTTTGTCGCCTTTGGATTTTGTAGGGGAGCCTTCTTATAGCTCCCATCCGGATTCTTTATCCTTTGAACTAGACCTCGAGGAGCCAGGCTGGTGTCAAATTTATATTGATGGAAATTAGGACTGATAGTGACACCTTTCATTTGGGGTAGGCAGAATTTTAACACCAGCCGCCTTTGTTATAGCTCCCACACAAATTCAATAATTTTTTCGTGATTACTCAGAGAGCAGGGTTGTATTAGCGTCGCTAATCGTTAGCGTCGCTAATAGCGAAGCTAATTTCAAATACACTCGCTAATAGCGACTAGCGTTTCGCTAAACCCTGAATTAGCGAGGTCTTATTTTCGCTAGTCGCTAATCGCTAATTTTCTGATTCTAAAAGACTAATTCAATGGAAGATTTTCAAACTTATTGCTTTTTGCTGACCTATATTTTGCCAAATCAGTGAAGATTTATAAGTTCCCACCAGTTAGAAAAGTGGATGAAAAAGAAATCACTACAAATGTTTTTGAGAATTTTGAATAATTTTGGGCGTCAGATGACAAATATGATAAATAATAATATTATATCGGTTTTATCAAAAACTTCTCCAGAACTTTTGATATTAGATGGACAAACTGGTTGATGATATTTTTTCCAATGAAATCTTGTAATCTCCTAAGGGGTTTAGTTGGTCTTAAGTTCGGCCTAATAGTAAAAAAACTTTCAGTTAGTTTTGAAGACACAAGAACTAAACAAGAATCTATCTACTGCCTGATCTTTAAAATCTTGGCTCAAAGTTCCAACCATTTTAACAAACGTAAGCTTCATTTTTATGGATTTCCGTTACTCCCAAAACAAGAAATATAAGTCGAAAAAACCTTTCACCTCCTCAAAAGAGCATCAATACTACCGTCCAGTTAAATATCTTAACTTACATTTCAACCTTCAAAGTTAGCGACGATTAGCGTTCGCTAATAGCGACCGCTATTTGCGCGCTAATTTTTTCCTGATTAGCGAAATACGTTAGCGACGCTAGTATTTTTCTCAGTTAGCGTTAGCGTTAGCGTCGCTAAAAAAATTAGCGAATACAACCCTGTCAGGGAGGCAGGCTGGTCCCAGGTCGATAATAAGTGAGCAGCTTTTTCACATTAATGCCTTTTATTCTTTTTAAGCAGAATTTTGACACCATTATTTTGATTTTTACATGGTCGAAAAAGTCAAATATGGTACATTTAGGTTTAATGAGATATTGAGGATCTTGATTTGCGATTTGGAATCCAATATAATTCTCTAAAGCGAAGGTTCAGTTCGGTGATTTTGGCGTTTATGTGTTCAATTCATTTATTTTTGGCATCGACGTGCATCCCAAGGTATGTCGCCGAGTTTTTAAGGCGGATAAGGTTTCCATTCATCTTTAGTCGCTTCGGGTTTAGAATCCGTTTGTTTGTAAAATTCACGTGAACAGCTTTTTGGTCGTTGAGCTTTATGCGCCACTTTCCAGTTCTCAGCCTTGTCATTGGATATTTGTAGCAGGGTTGTTGCTTGAACATTAGTTTTAGCTCTGGCTGAATTCGCTGTGTCATCTCCAAAAGTTGCCGACATGACGTTTGGTGTTTGTGGTAGGTCGCTGGTGAATAAGAGGTGTAGGATCGGTCCCAATACACTGCCTTGGGGTACCCCAGCCTTTATATCCTTGAAGTCTGAGTAATCTGCTCCATAATTTACACGAAACATTCTGTCAGTTAAGTACGATTTTAGCAAGTTAACGGTTGGAACTGGCAAGAATTGTTTAAGCTTGTAGAGTAGTCCTTCGTACCTAACTTTATCAAATGCTTGTGATACGTCCAGAAAGATTATTGAGCACACTTCTTCACCTTCTAGTGATTTTTCTATGATGTCAATGAGCCGATGGACTTGTTCTATAGTTGAATGTTTCTGTCGAAATCCAAATTGATGATTTGGTAGTAGATTCTTTTCTTCTATGATTGGTTTTAATCTTTTCAGGAATAGTTTCTCGAACAATTTTGACATGATGGGGAGCAGTGAAATCGGCTTATAGGATTTCGTTTCCGTTGCTTTTTTCCCCGGTTTCAGTATCATAATCATTTCAGCTACTTTCCAGTGCGCAGGTATATGCATGAATGCATATGAGTCTAAATGCTGCATTGACCAGGAGAAGTAACATCTGAAGTCCTTTGGTTGGTAGTTTTTTAAGTACTTCTCCAGTAATAAGATCATATCTTGAAGATTTTTTCGCATTGCAACATAGCAAAAAAAAATTTTTTTGGTTAGGGCCGACCTTAGGACCGATATGAGACCTACTTGAGTCCTAAGCAGAGGCAAAAGTTTCTTCTATAAATTGTCGGTCGTACCTAGATCTTTCAAACAAAAAAAAAAATTTGAAAATCGGAAAGGATTTACTCGAGTTATGTACAAAAAATACGTAGGGCCCTAACAGAGACTCGTTTGTAATGCCCTAGCTAAGTCCAAGGACGCAAATCAAAAACGTTTCTTTCACAAACTGTCGGTCATGCGTAAATCTTTCAAAGAGAAAAAAAATATGAAAATCGGAAAAGATTTACGTGAGTTATGTACAAAAAACACATAGAGCCCTAGCAGAGACTCGTTTTTAGTGCCCTAGCTAAGTCCAAGGGCTCAAGTTCAAAAAAGTTTCTTCCATAAATTGTCGGCTATTCCCAGGTCTTTCAAACAAAAAAAATTAAGAAAATCGGAAAAGATTTACTCGAGTTATGTAGAAAAGACCAAAAACCACTAAAATGGCCCTAGCTCAGCGGCCCTTGGGCCGACAGTGCCCAGATTCAATCCCATAAAAGATTTTTCGATTACCTTTCAGTGAAAAAAAAGTTTTTGAAATTCGGTTGAGTTTCACTCGAGTTATCGTGTTGACGGACGGACATTTTTTTTATTGTTGATTCGTCATCTAAGGACCATGATCGATGATGTTTTTTTTAGAAATTGGTACAGTGGTCTGGGGCACTGGGACCAATCCATTGGACGAAATTGAGTTTCTTGGCCATTTACGAAACCAGATGGTTTTTCGTCTTTATTTGCAAAATGGAAATTTGCTGTCAAAGGCAAAGGGGCCGTTCATTAATTATGTGACGCAAAAATTTACATTTTTCAGACCCCCCCCTACATGAAAAAAAGTCAAATTTTGCCCATTTTTGTTCTAACCGTAACGCTTGCCTCATACCCCTACCCCTCAGTCCTCTTGCGTTACGTAATTTATGCACGCCCCCAAAGTTGTAGAGAATAAAATCTTGGAATGTAACCACCTCTAGAATTGGGCGGGGTGACACATATCTCCAGAACTACGGAAGTAAGAAAGTTGCTTCCAAAGGCAAAGTTGTAGAGAATAAAATTCCAGAGAAAACGTGTTTCAGGGTATTAAGGAAAAATAATCAAATCCCGAGATAGAGTAACTTCTAGAATTCTGTATCTATAAAATTACGGCAGTTTGAAGTTTGCTTGCAAATCTTGTGAGAAATACATTTTATAGAAAATTGTTTCAGGATTTCTTGAAGAAACTACGTTGGTCCTCTTTTTGATATGGTGCGGGGGAGAACATTTCAGCCATCAAAATCAATGGTCTTAGACGCACTTCGGTAGGGCCTTTGACATTACCTTGGGTAATTTCTATGGATCTTTGAAATTCTTATAGTTACAAAAGAGCACAAAACATTGGATTGTTTGCTATTTGTATATTTATATATAATTTTTCGTAAGGTTGAAACATATAACTATGCAGTCGGGAGACCGTTCATTTGCTTCATTTGTTCGGAATGTTTCGGAAGTAAGGCCGTATTCGAGGCACATATGGTAACACACTATGGTGAGCAGTAGGTAACGGCCAAAGAAGTTCTCAACATTTAGATAATTTTCTTTTAGAAGAGAGGCCGTTTGCTTATGATAACGTAGAATATAACAAAACGCTTAAACGTAGACACCATTTAGAATTCCACAAAAATGCCCACACAGGTAAGGGGTTGGTATATTTCCACCGAATGAACGCAAGAACGAAATCCTCTTTTTTAGGAGAGAAATCTCACACTTGTTCGACTTGCTATAAATCTTTTACTTACAAATGCAGTTTACAAGAACATCAGTTGATCCACACAGGTGAGTAGCTTCACTGCATGTTCGAAAGAATGAAAATCTATTTTTTAGGAGAGCGGCCCTTCTCTTGTCCTCAGTGCAATAAATGTTTTATTCGAAAAAGCAGTTTAAAAAGGCATCAGTTTACCCACACAGGTGAGGATAGCTTAGAGCACTACGCCATACGATCGAAAGAATGAAAATCTATTTTCCAGGAGAGAAACCCTTCGCTTGTCTTCAGTGCAATAAATCTTTTGCTCAAAAAAGCGGTCTTCAAAGGCATCAGTTGAATCACACAGGTGAGTAGGTTTCAGTGCACGATTGAAAGAATGAAAATCTTTTTTTTTTTAGAAGAGAAGTCTCACACTTGTCCACAATGTCAGAAATCTTTTAAAGAGAAACGTCGCTTCCTACATCATCTGAATACTCACTTGAGCAGGTAAGTAGTTACATCATTTGATCTTTGGAGAAATTAAAAAAGCTAAGAAAACTTTAGTCAGATGGAAATCACTATGGAACGAATTTCTTCACGGAAGCGTACTTAAAAGTCAGTTGTTGTCCTGAGCCACAATTCACAAATTTATCGATGACTAAGTTTTTTGTTAATTTGCAACTTTTTGATAACCAATGTATGTAGCGACGTAAAAATGTTGTGATTTTTCTGAAAAATGTTACCGCATGCAAATACAATTGGTTTTCATTTATCTTTAAGAACAACGAAAGACAATACGGAGTTACAACAATGGAGATGCATATGCGTATCATGCTATGCATTAACCGCACGGCCCCCATGGGCGAGGAATTGGGCACGCCCAATTAGCACGAGTCACCTCGACGACTCTCCCTAAAAACGGATGTTCGGTACAAAACCTCCGAGACCTAGGTAAGGCTCGAGATACAATCATCTCTCTAGTGAATTTTCGCCAACCTGGTTGCACAGGAAGGACTAGGGGTGCAGTCACCCAAATTCAAAACGTGAACTGCTTTGACACAGTTCACTATGTACCACAGTCCCCTGCGTTGCAGCGCCACTAGGCACCTCGACCAAGCGCTGGGGCCGGATGCGGTCATTTCGCATCTAGAGCTCGGACTGTTCCAGATTACGTGTGAAAAATCGGTTTCGCCATACGCAACGTTCCCCGTATTTAATTTAATTTTCCCCGTAATCAACTTTCCACGTATTCCACGTTCCCCGTATTCCACTTCCCCCGTATTCCCCTTCCCCCATATTCAACGTTCACCGTTTTCCACTTTCACCGTTTTCCACTTCCACCGTATTCCACTTCCACCGTATTCCATTTCCACCGTATTCCACTTCCACCGTATTCCACTTCCCCCGTATTCCACTTCTTCCGTATTCCACTTCCCCCGTATTCCACTTCCTCCGTATTCAACGCTCACCGTATTCCACTTCCCCCGTATTCCACGTTCATCGTATGTAAAGTTCACCGTATTCCACTTTCCCCGTATTCCAAGTTCCCCGTATTCCACTTCCCCCGTATTCCACGTTCACCGTATGCAAAGTTCACCGTATTCCACTTTCCCCGTATTCCAACTTTCCCGTATTCTAGTTCCCCCCTGTTCCACGTTCACCGTATGCAACGTTCCCCGTATTCAACTTTCCCTGTATTCCAACTTCCCCGTATTCCAAGTTCCCCGTACTCCACTTCCTCCCTGTTCCACGTTCACCGTATGCAACGTTCCCCGTATTCAACGTTCACCGTATGCAACGTTCACCGTATGCAACGTTCACCGTATGCAACATTCACCGTATGC
>CM055404.1:125099469-125124558 GCA_029228625.1 Pseudolycoriella hygida
CCCCGTATTCAGCGTTGCACTTGCTATGTATTCTACTCTGACACTTCCCCGACCAAATCTCTAAGACGACATCTTGACTGACTTTTACCGATTTTCAATTATGACCCGTTTTTTAGCCATAACTCCCTTATTTCAGAACAATATCCCACCCCGGAACATGTTTTCTCGACGTTTTGCACCATCCCCGACAACATATAAAAAATTAATTTTTCAGTAATTTTCGGGCAGCGGAGCAAATTTTTGCCCATTTTCGCCTCCTTTGACCAACCCTGGACACCGAACCGCTCAACCGGTTTCCTTCAACCCAATTCCGCTACCTTCACACTGTCGAAAACTTTCATTTGACACCTCACTGGCCTCATTCCGGCAACTACTGGCCGAGATATTGGTTAATAAGTGCTCCAGCTCTGGACAAATTCGCCAAAGAACGACCTACAGCTCGGTAGTATGAAACTTTTTCACCCAACATTGTTCAGCAATTTTGTTGCCCCAAACCTCCACTATCGATTGGCACTCAAAAATTATCTGTACTTTGTCCAACAACAAAAGTTCCCTAACAACAAAATGAGGAAACCCCAAAATTTTAACAGTTTTCGCTGCCTAGCTCCTCCGCATGAAGTCGGATCAAAAAACTTTCTTCTACAAAGTTGTAGGCAATCAAAAACTCTAAGACTTTGCTTCGCCGACCAAATCTCTAAGACGTCATCTTGACTGACTTTTGGACGATTTTCAATTTTCACCCCTTCTTGACCCATAACTCCCTTATTTCAGAACAATATCCCACCCCGGAACATGTTTTCTCGACGTTTTGCACCATACCCGACAACATATCAAAAAGTATTTTTTTTTCTTCGCCAGTGTTAACGCAATTAAACGCAAAAATAACGGGATCGTGACAGACAGACTTATAAATAGACGAATAGACGAATAAATAGATACATAAATAGACACATAGATAAACAGACGGACATTAGACGTTTATAATTAGTAATTTATAAGACTCTACATTCAAGCCAAATAATACCAAAAATACAAAAAGTTCTAAAAATTACTCCGGTTCAACAGAAAAGCCTTAAGTTTAAGAGAGAATTCTTCGAGTCGTGCCAAACTCCTAAGTGTAAACGGCAGAGTGTTAAATAATGCCGGACCTGCAAATAGCAAGCTGGCCTTACCGTAATTCGTCGATATGTGAGGCTTCTTTAGAAGAAACGAATATCTCGTATTGTAACGATTTTCATTATTAGAAAAGGTGGTCGAGTGGTGTTTTAAATCATTCACACAGCAAAATACGTATTTACAAACTGCATACTTATAAATCTTTTGAACAGTTAGCATTTGTGGGAATTCCAATTCAAACAAAAGTTCTGAGGGGAAGCGCAATGGTAGTTTATGCGTTGCTTTAAGAGCTCTATTTTGCAATATCAATAATTCATTCATCATTATCTTTTTAGCAGATCCCCATACACCAATGCAATACGTCAGATGGCAATGTATTGTCGAAAAATATATAAGTCTAAGAATTTTCTTCGGAAGGAAGCGTAATCTATAATGACTCCGGTACAACGTGAAATAATTTTACTTATATTAGCGAAGTGTTCATTCCAGTTAACGAACTCGTCTAGCACTAAGCCGAGACATCTGACTGAGTCACATGCTTTTATTGTAATACCGTTGAAAGAAAGACAAGGCGTGTCATCGATTCTGACGTGTGGCTTGCGAAAGTGGACCATTTTTGTCTTATCTAAATTTGACGTCAATTTATTAATACGAAAGTACTCGGCTACTATCATAAGATCATTTGAAAGAGTTGTATGATTATCGGTAATACTAACTGAAGACGTGAACATGTTGGTGTCGTCTGCAAAACCAAAAGAGGAGGATTTAATAGGTAGGCTAAAAAAGTCATTAATAAAAATGGTAAAAAGTAAAGGTGATAAAACTCCCCCTTGAGGAACACCAATCGTTACATTAGTCAGCTTACTCCTAATGCCATTGCACTCCGTGCATTGACGTCGATTATTCAAATAACTTCTCATCAGATCCAAAGCAACGCCCCGTATCCCGGCGTACTCAAGCTTAGTCAAGAGCAGTTTATGACTTGCAGTGTCGAATGCCTTAGATACGTCGATAAATAGCCCAGAAACAATCTTCCCACTGTCAATGTCATTATTGATCATGTTGATCAATTCGATTAATGCAGTGTGCGTGCCACTGCCTTCCCTAAACCCGTACTGTCTCGTATTGAAAAAATTGTAGTGGCTGAGAAACTCAAAGAACTTGCGCTGAATTATTGTCTCTAGTATCTTGTTAACTGCCGACAGAACAGAAATCGGTCTATAATTAGTCTCATTGTCAGGTTCATTTTTCTTATAGATTGGAACAACCCTAGCAATTTTAAAGTCATCAGGATAGACACCATAGAATAAACAAGTATTAAACATGTTACACAAAAACGGAGCAATGGCATATACACAACATTTTAAGGATGCTGCTTAAATGTTATTTATGCCTGGTGATTTGTCTACATTCATCGACAAGACAATGGCAGTGACATCCTCAACACTTACCGGTTCTAGGAAAATTGATGATGGATTACACATTATAGTATGAAACACGTTAATGTCGTCGTGAATCGTCTCAGGGATATTATTAGCTAAATCGTTGCCAAACCCACTAAAAAATTTATTAAAGCGCTCACGGACTGCGTCACACTCTGCCTTATAAGAGGTTTTTGTTGTGATATCAGTCGTTTTGGAAGTTTTCAGTTGTTGAAAAAATTTCTATTTTTTGAAAAAATTTTTCTCGAAAAAAAAATTTTCTCAGAAAAGAAAATTTTCTTAGAAAAAAAAATTCTCAAAAAAATTTTTCTCAGAAAAAAAGTTTTTTCTCAAAAAAATTTTCTCAGAAAAAAAAATTTCTCCAAAAAAAGTGTTTCTCCGAAAAAAAATTTCCATTCAAAAAAGTTTTCCTTCAAAAAGTTTTTCTCGAAAAAAATTTTGTCCCCAAAAAAAAGTCTCCAAAAAATTTTTCGCAAAAAATTTTTCTTTGAAAAAAATGTTCCTCCAAAAAAATTTTCTCCAAAATAAATTTTTCCGAAAAAAAATTTTCTCAAAAAAAAAATTGTTCTCCAACACCTTTCGGAATACTTTGTGTCACCATCGTCTGCCTTCGGAATACTTTGTGTCACCATCGGCTAACTTCGCATCGGTACTTCGTGTCACATTCGACTAACTTGGGAACACTTCGTGTCACCTTCGGAACACTTCGTGTCACCTTCGGAACACTTCGTGTCACCTTCGGAACACTTCATGTCACCTTCGGAACACTTCATGTCACCTTCGGCTGCCTTCGGAACACTTCGTGTCACCTTCGGCTGTCTTGCGAACACTTCGTGTCACCTTCGGCTACATTCGGAACATTTCGTGTCACCTTCGGCTACCTTCGGGCCACTTCGTGTCAACAATTCTTCTCAGTGATTCATATAACTTTCCTGAAGAAACCAACTGTCTAGGTATTCTTATTCAGAATTTAGGAAAAAATCCAAGATGGTGTCACTTTGACAATTGGCAGCCATTTTCATAAAATGCTACAAAAATTCTACTGACCAAACTCTATAACTTTCTAGAAGAAACCAACTCTCTAAGTAATGTCATTCCAAAGCTAAAATTCGAAAACCAAAGAAAACCTAATTTATTGCTTGGGAAAATTCAAGATGGCGCCAGTTTTAAGATCTCAAAAAATTCTTCTGACTTTCCCGAAGAAACAAACTCTCTAGCTATTGTCACTCCGGAGCTAAAATTCGAAAACTCGGAGCATTACCTAAAAACTCTCAAAATTTACCACTTTTCCACATGCCACGGCTTTTCCAGAATTTTCGGCTATCTAGTTCTCGAGATCGAAAATTATTAATAGATAGAACATAGATAGATAGATAGATAGATAGATAGATAGAAACCGACAGATCAGGAAAAAAGTTTTCATAATGATGAGAAGAATAGAAATATTGATTCTCCATACAAAAATGTCATTTTCAAACCTCGATATCTCAGCCAATTATCAACCGATTTTGATGAGTGAGGGGGGGGGGGCGGGCGAAGGGAAAAAACTCCAAAGTTCGCGTATATATGGCTCCTTGTCCCAAAGGTTTTTGTATGGAGTTTTTTGGGTTTGTGGACGTCTTTTTTGGGGTGTAAGGACTGCGTCACGCCCTCCGATACCGCTGCAGGCATGATCGTAATACGTCACTCAGAAAAGTGCATTCGATTCTTGTCATTGTGACGTAAATAAGTATTTCTATCGCGTTGACGCAAGGGACACAAGCAAGGAAAAGTAAGCCGTCGCCACAAAAAAAAATTGATTTTCCTCAACCCTCACCAACATTTCAAATGAAATCTTCCTGCACACATGCGCACCGGTCACTTCCTGACTTAATGATCTGATCTTTTCAATGCCATTTTTTTGTTGAAGATGTTGAGGGTAAGTTAATTATTCAATCAAAAAAACTTCCACCAGTTACGACGATAATTTATAACATTTTTCCCAGTCTCTTTATTATTTTTCCTGAGAGATTTTTCACGTTGTTTTCAAATAATTTCGGAATTTCTTATCAATTTATTTAACGATTTTGCATTGAAGACTTTTCCTAACTTTTCTCCTATTTCGTCGAAATGACTAGACCCAATTTTCTTTTTTTAGTGGAGATTTGCCACTGGAAAATAATTGAATCATTTTATTCATTTCTGAATATTACACAAACTTTGTAATTTCGTGCATTTAAATAGCACAAAGAAATGCATAGAATTAGCTTACACTGATGTTTTAAGCTAACAAATTCAGTCTATTTAAATATAATTTAAAAGCTCTTAAATATGCAAAGTGCAGCGCATATGGAGCATGGCACATAGCCTTCGCGAAATCAACAAATATGAAATAAACTTTGGCAAAGACTTTTTCTCCGAAATCTGCTATATAGAAAAAGTTTGCGTTTCTGCTGCCAAATTACCCAACTCGAAAGTTGGATACAAAACCATCAGCGACAACACAGCAAACAACATACAAATAAGATTTTTCTTTTCGTACCATTAAATACGAATTTGTATTGCGATTATTAGCATAAAAATTCACTTCTCATGGATAATGTGCAATCGTTGGAAATTATGAGCCCGCCATACCCGCCATTGGTCTGGAGTGCAATGATGTAAAATATTTTCTTTTCACAATAACAATAACTAACGGAACATGAAAGAATGAATAGAATAAATATATTCCTAGCTTTTGACAGTTCTTGTTCTAAGTTGGATAACCTATTGTTATAGGAAGAACTTTAATCAAGAACTTCTCACTGCCATGAAAGTATGTACTGTACATATATACAAAGAACGACACTTGCTGCACCTCAATGCCTTTAGCTGCACCTCACTGCACTTTTTTTAATAAGGGTGAGGAAACCTTCACAGACACCGGGACCAAGGTAGTGCTGGATTCCATTCTTCAATGACCTACCAACTAAAACCTCCTTTATTACTCTCCATGCTCTCTTCTCCCCGGAAACGCCTCACAGCATTACTTCGGGATGGTGCTGTGCTTTCGCACTTACCCTCTCAGATCAACTGGCAGTCTTCTTTGATCGTCTCTCCATGCGCTTTGCAGCTTCCCCATTATTTTTGCAACTACATAATCCACTACTCTCCACACCTCCTCATGGCGGGACATCTCCGATATTGTGTTTTCGGCATTTACCTCTGACCTACTCACCGTCATCAGCTCACCTCGTTTTTGTTCGAAGCGGGGGCAGACAAATAAAACGTTCTCCGCAGTCTCTTCCTCCCTCTCGCATGTCGTGCAGAAAGATGACTCTGTGAATCCAAACCTGTGCAGGTATTTCCTGAAGCACCCGTGGCTTGACAAAAACTGTGTCAGTTGGAAGTTAACCGAGGAGTCCGAGGAGTTCCACTCTGCTGATACTGTCTCAGTGATTCGGCTCTTAATTGCATCTTAACTGTTTTGGTAGTTTGACCCTACCTTATCTTCCTTCTATGACATTCGTTGTCTTCCGTCAGTGTTATGCATATTGGCATCGTCCCGGCTATGACACATACCGCTTCTTGGGATATCGTTCGGTATGCGGTTGGTACTCTTATTCTTGCCAGACTTTGGGCTCTATTAAGCCTCCTCCGATTCATCTTCGTATCTAGCGCCTGTATCCATGCTGGTGCCCCGTAGCGCAATATCGAAAGGGTGACGCTTACTAGGAGCCTCCTTTTGCTGCTGCGCGGTCCAAAGCCGTTTAGCATTATTCTGGCCAATGCTGCGGTGGCTTTCATTGCCTTTTCGCACGTGTAGTCCACATGACTGTTAAAATTTCTGCGATCACCAAGCATAACCCCAAGGTATTTTAATTGGCGAGTGGATGTGAACTTTTCAAGAACGGCGGCAACGCACTATATATGGAGATGCACGAGCTCATCACGCGTATATGGAATGTCGAGGAGTTACCGGAAGAGTGGAAGACCAGCATACTTTGTCCCATATACAAAAAAGGTAACAAAATGGAGTGTGGCAATTTTCGAGGAATCGCTCTGCTGAATATTGCTTACAAGATATTTGCAAATATTCTTTCCCAGCGCCTTCATCCATACATGGAAAACTCTAAAGGTGAATACCAAGGTGGTTCTCGTGTAGGTCGTTCAACATCGGACCAGCTGTTTAATATCACACGGATCTTGGAGAAGTGCAAAGAGTACAACATTGAAACACACCATTTGTTCGTTGATTTTAAGGCAGCCTACGACAGTGTTAGAAGAAGTAAGCTATGGAGAGTAATGGAGGAATTTGGAATCCCCAACAAACTGATCTCGCTAACCAAGTTAACACTGAACGGAGCTAATAGCCGAGTAAGGATCCGTAATCAACTGTCAGATATTTTCGACATAGAGGAAGGCCTACGTCAGGGAGATCCTCTCGCGACGCTGCTTTTTAACCTGACCCTTGAAGCAGCTGTGCGCACCATTGACATGGATTCCAGCGGCACCATTTTCACCAGGTCCAGTCAGTTGCTAGGTTTCGCAGACGACTTGGACATACTTGGACGAAAAATGGATCTTGTTAAAGACAAGTTTATGGCTTTGGAGAGGAAAGGACCTTGGGTTGAAAGTTAATGACGATAAAACGAAATACATGATTATCCCGCCTTCGAATCAACACCAGGAAGAAACCGTAACGATCGACACACACACATTCAAAATGGTCAACAAATTCGTATACCTTGGATCGGAGCTGAACACTAATAACGACATCGCGGAGGAAATTAAGTGACGAGTAATTCTGGGCAACCGGAGTTATTACGGCCTTCTGAAAATCTTAAAGTCCAAGTCAAAATTCAAAATGCGCAATATACAAATTTGTGATCAGACCGGTGGTTACGTATGGTTCGGAGTCGTGGTGCTTGACACAAAGAGACGAACAATCGCTGCACACGTTAGAAAGAAAAGTACTGCGGACAATATTTGGACCAGTATTCGATCAAAGGCAGAACCGATGGCGCAGACGATTCAATCATGAGCTTAGTCAGCTTTATGGAGAGCCGGACATAGTCAGAACTACCAAAATAAACCGACTGCGTTGGCTCGGTCATGTACAACGAATGGAAGATCATAGTATTCCGAAAAAAAATCCTTAAAACCAGACCGGAGGGCAAGAGAGGTGCAGGGCGTCCAAAATCCAGATGGTATGACGCAGCTCTTGCCGACTTAAAAACTGTGGGAGTATCCAGCTGGGAGACGTTAACTGCGGATAGGTTCGGTTGAAGAAGCACGTTGCAGAAGGCCAAGACCCTTAATGGGTTGTAGTGCCGGTCAAGAAGAAGAATAAGAGTGGATGTGATTTCTTCCCCGTCAATGTTCATTACGATCCGCTCAGTTTTTTTGCAGTCACTCACTAGCATGATCTCAGTTTTCTGATGCGCCAGCTTCAGTTTTCCCGTTGTCATCCAGTTTTTTGACAGTTTCTAGCGTCTCCATCGTAACTACCTCCACCTCCATCTTCGACGTTCCGGACACCGTTAGGATCAAGTCGTCGGCAAAAGCAATCGTCATAGCGCATCTTGGCAGCTCCAGCCGCAGCGCTGTGTCATACATTACATTCCACAGCGTTGGTCCTAATATGAATTTCTGTGGTACTCCACTGTGTTTTTCCCTTCATTAGTATCGTACGTTAGCTGGTCTTTCGAAATAGCTTTTCAGCATCATGCAGAGACAATCGGGGAATCTCATAGCTTGCAACCTAGCTGCACCTCGCTGCACCTTGCTGTACCTCACTGCACCTAGTTGCACCTCACTGCACTTAGCTGAACCTAGGAATGAAATGACACAAGTATTTGAGACAATGAAGTATCGACCACAATTAAATTTAGTTATTTGTGTCGAGACTAACTCAAATACATAAAAAACCTAATGGAAGTTGAAAATTGCTAGAGTAATAGCGCCTTATAAGAAAATGAGTGAGAGACAGTCAAATCCCAAGTTGCCTTAGTCACTCAGGTCGGAACTAACCAAATTAATGATTTTATGGAATTCGTATGGAAACTTGCAGGACTACTAGCACTCAAAGTAAACCGGTAAAGGAGTTTTTTCATTGGATTACTGAGAACTACTAGGAAAATGTGTCTGCCAAATTTCCAAAACAATTTATGAAAAAAGTTGATTATTTGGAGCCTAATGTCTCCGGATCACTCATTGCCGTATCTAGAAAACCTTTTCAGGGCATTCTTGACCCCATCGATTAAGTTGAATAGAAATAAAACTTAAGAACCAATTCTTTGATGCCGATAAAATCGAAAATTTCAAGTAAAACGTATTGGTATAATTTAAACGAAAAACTATTTTTCCAGCCTTATTTTTCGTCATTTTCATATGAGCGCTAGCCCTAAAGTGAACATTCCAAATGAAGAATTCTTTTTTGAAACTTTTTTTGAAATCAGTACGAAGTACGACCCGGGCAACACCCGGGTTACAGCGCTAGTCTTACTGTATGTGATGGTTTAAGGTCTCAAAGAAAAATCAAAACTCCTTCCGAGTCGAAACAAACTTTATTTATTTTAAATTGTGTGAGAGTTCTACAATTGTCAATAAAAATGGTTTTTCGATGCTGTAATGAAATAATGGTTTAAGGAAAATGCCTTTGGGCATAATTTTCATTTGTTTGGGGGATAATTTCGCGGGTGATAATTCCTATTTTTTTCTGTCTGGGGTATGATTCCTCGGATGAAAATACCCGTCCCGTCACCATACAAATGTCAAAGTTGCAGCTTACTTCATCGTTAATAGCATTCTATTCATGATGAAGTTAGCTGTGAATTTGTATTTATTATTTTAATAAATTGGAAAAAAATTACATTCGTTTAGTGTGAAGTTAGCAAAAGCGTATTCTGACACTTGGAAGACCCCATATTAATCCTATGCTACTTAGACAAAATCAGCGAAGATTTTCTACGAAATTCGCCGAAATAAAACCCACTTTCGAACTCCGAAATATTAATCTCAATGCCTGTAAGTCGGCGGTGCATTTCGTGAAAAATAATGATTTTATTCGATTGTCGGTAGAGAGTATATCGATTTTAAAAAACCGAAAATAGTAAAATATTTAAATAACCGCTTGACATATGGATTCATACAATAAAAGCGGTCATGGTACTATATTACAACATTGGTTAAGTAAGAAAATCATTACCTCACAGGCTAGTATTATGCGTAAGTAAAAGGCGAGCGTGAATGTTTGAGCTATGGGCGAATTTTGTAATTTCTATTTTATTTTATGAGTTGAAGTTGATCTGAAACATGTAATTGGTGTTTAGTAAGTAATGCAGGTAAGTAAAGGGAAGTAAAATTTATTATTACCGCCAAACGCGTTACAAATTACCTACCACCAATGCAATAATTGTTATAACCACTCAAACTACTGCTGTTCTTCGCCCATAGATATTTATATTTTTCCTTGAAGAAAAACAGCGATCGCTCCCAGGTAAGTGTAATTTGGTCGAAGTATTCAATAACAGCTATGAAACGTAAAATACCCCAATACACTTCCTCGAAATGTACACTAGTGTTCATAAGTATTCGATCACTTTCATTGTTAATCTTTTGTTATTGATCGAATACTTATGAACTCTTACTAGTGTATGTATGTACCAATAAGATTTGTAAACGTATCGCTTGCTGACTTTATTTGTAAGAGGAATTTTTCCTTTGAGGAATAAAAAAACGATGTCAAAACAAACAATTCGTGTAAATATTGTCGCCCGTTAGGGATCGTTCATAAAGTATGTCACGCGCGCGAAAGAGATGCAAGATATGCATAAAAATGTGATAGAAAAAGATGCAAGTAGTCCTTGATAAATGATCCCTAATTTGACAGTAGAATATTTTTCACACTGGGTTATGTCAATCTAGAAGGCAAAGGGCTAAATTACACTTGCAAAGCGACAATGAAAGTAGCGACATCTGTTGAGTTTACAAATAGCAAACGCATCTCAGACTTACACGTTTTACAAGTGTTTCCGTAAATTCGAAACAACTTCGTCGTTTGCACGTAAAGGTAGCGACTGTTCTAAACGCACACGCCCACTCAAGGGTGCCTCGCGACAGAATTTGTGAAATAAACATATGCAAAGGACCCTTACTCATCAGAATAGATGTGGCAAACAGAAAAGATGTTACAACGTATCTAAGTAAACATTGCCTTTACTCTTAAATATATACAATTACGTTCACATTAAGTTGGACTGGAAATTGTCAAAAGGGCAATATTTAAAAAGCCGTACGAAGTAACACTATAAGTGAAAAAGTTACACCAACCTTAAAAAAAAAAACACGTTTTCACATTTGTTAGGCGAAAATTGATATTTTCTCACCTCAAATGAGATGCGAAAATTGAATTTTGCATGGGTAGTTTGTAGCCCAAAAAAAAAATTCACGAAAAATTCAAGAAAATCACGAAAATTTCGCGAAAATTTTCTAAAAGGTAGGCAGTGGTTTGTAGCGGGTTGAAAAGTATATTTTCGCACCTCATTTGAGGTGAGAAAATAAAAGGAGGTGAGAAAATAGATGCTTAACACAAAGTATCATGGCCGATCTGTTCATATGAATTTTTTTTTTTTACGATGAAGAAAGTAAACAAAAAATAATTAATTTTCGACTCGACGGATACGAGCTAAACAAAATGCCAGCACATAGTTTAGGACCACAGGATTACTCTAAAGTAATTCATTAGCTGATCTGGCAAATATTTCTCGAGATATAAGAGTTTGGAAAAACAACACAGTCGAATGTGTTTTTCAGTTACTTTTTATGTTTTCCGTGAAATTCGTCTTTTATATGCTCAAATGTGCTAAGTTATCTTCAATAATTGTAATAGTGATAAAAAGTGTGAAAGTTTTTCGGGGAGTTGCGGGAATGGTTATTTATTTTCATTTTAGCTATCGCAGTTATGCATTGTACACTCTTGTCGACTTGATTAATTTAAACCTTAAAGTTCTAAAATAAACAGTGAAATGAAAAGTATTTCCATCACAGAATTGTGGCAAATGTGACACATTTAAGCTAGCAACAGCAAGAAAAATTTAAAAAATGGGCCAAAAGCTTGAAAAATCAATAATTTATACACAAATGTTTAGAGATCTTCTTTTCATTTGTTCTGATCGTCATGTTTCATGGCTTTACTCAGTCGTGCTACCAATTTAAATTGGTTCCAACTGAAAAATTGATCCCGCCGCACCCACACACAGCCGAGCTAATGGGAAAAATTAGTGTAAAACTCAAAAATCGGTTAATTTGTCCGGAAATTTCCCTAGCGATTTATATACTTCTAAATTTCATTTCACTATTTATTTTAGAACTTTCGGGTCTAAATTAATAAAGTCGACAAGAGTGTACAATACGAATTTGCGATGGCTACTATGAAAATAATTAACCATTCCCGCAACTCCCGGGAGGAAATATGAATTTTCGCCTAAAAAATGTGAAAAGTTTAATTCATAACTCGGGGAAAAATAGAAATTTCTTAACTCCGTTGAAGTCTGTGGCTTCGCAGAGAAAATTGCAACTTGAGTAAAGTTTGTAGCGCTCGCTGCGCTCTGGCCACAAACTTCACTCTCGTTGCAATTTTCTCTGCTTTGGCCACAGACATTAACCTTGTTAAGCAATTTTCTATTTTCTCTCCTGTCCCCTTTTTTTATTCCTGATTCGTCGTCCTCAGATGATCGATGCTCCCCACCTAATCCCGGGTAAATTGGGGTGGTTACAAACGTCGTGGTAAGGGTCTGTCCATAAATGACGTCTGCTTTTTTCCGAATTTTTTAGCCCCACCCCCTCCCCCCGAAACAGACGTCATATTTTCATAATAAAAAAGGGGGTTATAGACAACAAAATTGACCAAAGAATGTAACGTTTTTAATGGCATCATGCGGTGTAGAGTTATACACTTGTATAATAAGTACACTACACATCTTCTTTCCCTGTGGGCTTGTAGATTATATAAGTGTTGCACTAACATTTCAAGAGAGATCCGAGCAAGCCGAACCAACGGTCGTTTCAACTCCGAACAATTGCAGGTTACGACATTCACTGCCGCAGCAAATGCAAAAATATGTGCCATCGCCAATCCCCACCTATTAATTCAAAATTTTATCCATGGACTACTAGAAAAAGTTACTTACTCAACAAAATTCATTGTTTTCTGGGTAAAAATCACACGCTTTGGTTGTACATGTAAACGATTGCGGTTGCAGTGATTAAAAACCTAATGTCGCAACACATGGGACTTCTAATTTTTTTTTTTTTTGAAAGCAGACTTCTGTTTCCTCAGACCCTCCTCCCCTCCCCCTGTCATATTCTGTCTGTTTTCTCGGAAGCCCCCCCCCCTCTAAAAGCAGACGTCATTTATGGACAGTCCCTAAACGTATAAGACCCCTTTTCGAAGAACTTCGTTCTTCGTACGTGTCTAATGATCTACGAAACTAAACCAATCACTCACGTGTTGTAATGTACTATTGTTCCATAATTTATTTCAGGGATGCTTCATATTGATTGCTAATTATTAATGAGAACGTCTGTAGATCTTCGGAATGCAGCAAGGATTTTCTTTGTGGAACCACCACTACCACCACCACTGAGCCATACATTCCACTCAAAGATAATAATTACTTTATAAGAGTAATACACAATAATCTCTTATCTTTAGGCAACAACTTTTTACCAACGCAAACAGACGCAACGGCCCACCGTTTCATTGGTATAGATAGTTTTTTTTAACTAGTATTTGCTCGTGCTGCGAAACGTGTGCATTTTTTTCCCATATTTTATTCGTGTGCATAATATTTAATTTAAATTTAATATAAAATCGATATTATCATCAAGCTGACATTCAAATTGGTATTAATTAAAAGCCAAATTTATTTCAATTAAAATGGACAGAATATGGACAAATTGATTATTTTTAATTGACAAAGTACGGCTAAACGGGTGGTAATATCAATCACAATTTATTTGTCATCCGTAATTCTGTTTTCATTGCTTTCACAAAACAAATTCGCTTGTCGGCGACATTTTTCCTTATTTTTTGTTGTAATGCAATTATCTCATTCAACAACCTAATGCAGCGACACAATTTAATTTTATCGTTTAATTAGATACTAAAAAGTCTTTATTACGCTCCGTCTAGTGAAGAAAGTACATTCAATTTGCAAGGAAAAAATTGTAAATATGTAGTTTTATTTATTAAATCTTCCGTTTCGTGTCAGACTTAGGTTTTGCTCGTTTTGATGCAAAAGGAAACTACTACTGTGCTATGGCTATGAAGCGTTTGGTTGGTTGGTTTATTTAGGAAACATAATTCAGTTCGTTACAACAGTTTACAAAATACACTTAAATACTATGAGGCTAAATTAAATTTACCTCCGTCTGTTTAACGTCCTGAATTAAAGAACTGAGACCTTCTTTGTTGGGCCAATTGCGCTGCATCTCCTTTCCTATTAAGTTTTATACTCCCCTTTCGGGTACCATCAGCCTCCTGCTCCTTTTAATAAAGGAAAGCACGTTTACTAATTTCAGTTTCAGCTGCTTTTCGGGGTCAGATAGAAGTCTCCTAAGAGCTTCGTTCGGGTCTCAGTAAAGTGCATATAAAATGCCTCGCCGTTTCTAGTTGTAGTCCGCAGCCTCTGCACGTCGGGTCTGCAATGATTCCCATCTTGCTGAGATGGTAATTCAAACTGTTGTGACCTGTTAAGATTCCTACAAATTTGCTTAATTCTCTCCTGTTGAGGCTCAACAGCAATTTTGTGTTTTCGGCATTACATCCGATCAAAAATTCTTTAGATTGCTAGCAGGTTGGGAGCGTTTCCCATCTATCCTGGTGGCACCGATTCATTTTCGCCTTCTCTAAGGACTTAATTAAACCTGCATGTCTACTGACAGCAGATTCTGGCCCAATGAATGTGGAACTGCTTCCCTCTCTGGCCAACTTACCAGCTTTGCTTTTCGTTCCCCTGAACTCCTGGGTGACTTGGTACACATGTCAATGTGGCTTTATTGTCTCTTGACAGAGTTTCCAGAGTCTCGAAGCACTGATGAACCAGCTTCGACGAAATCTTGACCGATGACAGCGCCTCTATGGAAGATTCACTGTCTGAACAGATCAAGATTTTCTTATTTCTGATGCCATATCGCTGCATCATATCTGATTTTTCACAGATGGCGACTATCTCCAACTGAAAGACGGTGCTACGGAGCCATGGATGCATCGTATTCCAAGTCCACTGAGTCCACACCTGCGCCCGTTCCTTCATCTGTTTTCGATCTATCTGTGTAAACCACGATATCCGTCTCTGCTGGAGGTGTCCCTAAATCCCATTCAGATCTCTTTGGCAGGAGCGAAACTTCTTTCAAAGCAGAAACACGCTCTCAAAGAGTCTTCTGGCATATCTACCTCGCTGAACTCCTCTTTGAGTTGCGAGAGAATACTTGCATGACCAAAATTTCGATCATTTGCAATTCGATTTCCATCTTTGAACAGTCTAAACACTACCTGCTCGACCTCCTGTCTTAAAAACAGATCTAGCGGCGGCAGTGACAGTAGTGTCTTCATCGCCGCTGTCGACGTCGATATCATTACTCCAGTTATGCTCAGGCATGCTAGCCTCTTTATGCTATGAACTTTCTTTTTTGTAGCGCTTAATTCAGCACGGGGTGCCCATACCATACATCCGTAAGTTAGTATAGGCCTTACTATGGCTTTATACATCCAATACAGGACGGATGACCTGACACCCCACTTTTTGTTGAACGTGGCGCGACACGTCCAAAAAATTCTCAGCACTTTCCTGACTCTCTCATCCACATGCTCGTTCCAATTACACTCACTATCTAAAACGACTTTAAGGTAATTGACCTTGCCTGTAAGCCTGAGAACAGTTCCAAAAAGTATTGGCATTGCCGAAAGGAAGTAAAGAGAATGAGTCCGGTTTTGTCTGGATTTACTGAGAGCCCTGACGTTCTACACCACTCTTCTACTACCCGAAACGCTTCATTCATCAGTGAACACAATACCTTCTCGAACTCACATGATATTAGGATAGCGATATCGTCGGCAAAGCCAACCGCTAAATATCCTGATTCGTTTAGCTTCGTCAGCAAGTTGTCCACCGTCATATTCCAGAGAATTGGCGGTAAGACTCTTCCCTGCGGACATCCTCTGTCAACTAAACTGCTCCTATGCGCCCCAAATAAGTCCATCGACAATATTCGGCTGCTCAACATAGTCATAATTCACCAAAAGTAACTTTGTTAAAAACTCCTTCTAGGTCCAAAATGGTTGCCAGAGTTTTTTCACCGAATTTAATTGATTTTTCTACATTGAAAATCACCTGATGTAGAGCTGAGTGTACTGATTGATAGGCATGCTGGTTCTTGTTAACGGCCTTGACTTCAAAATGACGGCTTGCACGTATCTATCGCACATTCTTTTTCATCACGAAAGACGTGAGGCTTGTAGGTCTATACAAACTCGCTTTGTCGTACGCAGCACGACCTGGCCTCGGTATAAACTAAATTATAATCTCCTTCCAAGTCTCTGGAAGCCAGAAATGCTAGCAAAATCTTCTTCATCGGCTTTATTATAAAACTTGAAGCTTTCTGCATCACTATCGGATAGTTTGTTTGCGAAGATCGTTTCCGCTAGATTCAAATCGGTCGCGCTCGGCGTCCGAATTGGTTGCGGTTCGATTATTTCAGCTGACGTTTAATCTTTGTACGTAATATATGAAATCTGGTTTTCTCCCGTACTACCGTTTCCCCCGAGCTGCCCAACATTTTCACAAATCATCAATTCAGTCACTTCTACTCACAAAACTCTGAGACAGATACACCCAAAAAATGGAACTCAGCATGTACATTTTTACGACCGTTCTACCGTTCTACGTCTAAGACGTACTTCACGTACATCTGTAATGTGTAATGTACGCACAACATGTAGAATGTGCATTGTACTTGTTTAATGAATGATTCACTTGTACAATGTACTAATGGCGACACTATGTACAAGTGGAATGTACAATGTACACATTCATTGTATAATGAACAAGTGATATGTACAATGTACAACTGGTGTATTTACGTGATGTACAAGTGATATGTACAATGGATTTTTTTTACAAATGACACTTATGTACAATGTGCACTGTATGACGAACAAAAGAGAGACTCAATGGAAAAGTCGAGGACTAGAGATGCAGGTGTCGTGGGTTCGAAGAGTTCTTATGTCAAGGAATTTTTGTGAACGAAATACGGTGAACTTAATATAGATTTGATGAATAACGACGAAGTAAAGAAGGAATCGTGATAACTAACATTGAAATCGTATACAAAGAACCTTGTTGCATTTAAATTTTGTGAAAATACAATGTACGTTCTACATGTACAACGTACAGCTGAAGTGTTCAAGAACAGCTTGTACATTTGACAAATACATAGCACAATGTACGTTATGCATGTACAATGTGCAGCCAAAGCGTTCAAAATAGCTTGTACATTGTACAAATGTGTAGTACAATGTACTTCCAGCTAACGCAATGGTTTGAGCGACACTCACGTTCAAGTCCGTACAAGTCACCGTACAAGTCTCACGTTCGTCATTTTTTGGATGTACTTCTGAAACCAAAAAAATAGCCTCTTTGGGAACTGCCCAACAAAACTTTGAGACTTTGCCAAAAAAACCGATTGTACATCTCTCATACCTTCGCATATACTTCTAAAAACATAAAAATTTGCGAATTTGGCAACTACTGATGCATATCCACCATTTTATGTGGTACTCTGATACACAAAACAACACATCTAACAACTTTCTTTTGACTTAACAAAAAGTTGCATAATCTTATACTTCGTGAAAAGTGAGCACATGCTAAATGTTATATACCACTCTACGATTAGTACTATCCCGAAAAATGCTGTGCTTCGGAAGCAAATTTTTGACTATTATTAATAATCGCAGGGAAATTAGAGAAAGTCACATTGTTTGAGGCTAAATTGGACTGTTTTTTCTTCTATTTTTTAAGCTTTCATGACCATCTTCAAAGTTTCATACATTTGACTTTTTTATTCCTTTTACAAAGTGATTCGCAGATATACTTTTATTGACCTACTCTTGATTATTTCTTGTTCAAACAGACAGGTTACTTAAGAGACATTTTGTTTAAATATAATTTAAAATTCTGAAAAATCAATGTCTGCGTGTCGTATAAGTCGTGTGTAAAGTGTTGGAAAAATGTTGTAAGTGTTGTGTAAGTTGTGGAATTGTTGTTTTAGTGTTATGTTACGTTCTCACAACTCACATGCACGGATGAAAGTCGTCTTATTCCTTAATTCAGCATACATTAACGATAAAAAGACGGCAAAAACACCAGTTTCGAGCTCCGATTGAGTTGCGCCGCTGTTTATTGATAAGAGTAGACTTGCAAAAGAAATCGCCCGCAACCATTCTTACCCCACATTTTCCACACTTCTCTACGGTCTGCGTTGTGTTGTAAATTTAAAAAGTAAATTTTACTCTAGGAAAATCTTTAACATTGTAAATGACTGTAAATGCGCGAGTCATATATATCAATTTGTTTTATAACTATAACACTTTGAAGAAGATAAATGAAAGACGAGCTGCAATTCTCTACTTCATTAATATTAACATCGGATACACTATTCCCTTAAAAGCATTTCTGATGATGAAAAACTATTCTATAAGTTAAACATTTTAATCTTATGAGTATCTACTCATCTCAAATTCCAATCCTCTTCAATTAGTTCAATGCTACACATCCATAGACTGATTTCGAATGAATAAACGCATTTTCTTTTAGTTTAAGTGATGTTTAAAGAGGATGATTAAACATTTGGTTTGCCGTTTTCCTTTTAATCAATTATTAATTCGAAAAAAAAAATGTTTTTTTTATGTACTGCAACAGCAATAGAAATCTGTTCCGTTCTGGCAGTCATGGTAGACAGTCATTTATATGCGTGAAATGGTTTGAATCAGGGTTGAATATATTTGCATTTTATATGAAATGGGAAGAACAGTTGACTGGTAGAAGGTTTGAAAAAGACAATTCATTAGAAATTCTAATCGGGAAAATTTGAAAAAATTGAGGTAACTAAAGAATTTAAATTGCTGGAAAAATTCACTGTTTCGCAAAACTGTTGTTAACTGTTCTTTATTACGTCTTCTGATTTCTTTCCGTTCTCCACTCATTTGATTTTAATGTTTATTTGTTTGTTTTTCTTCTTACTTTTCAATTGAAATGATCGAAGGCGTGAGTCATGATGTTACAAAGCAAATGTTTACAGTTTTTAGTTTTACTGGCAAACGTTATTGTTGCCGCATTTTGCTTACTGCGACGTGGTGATGACGGATATTGATGCAGTCTCTCTGAATAAATTGCAAGTAGCGATTAATACGTGTGTTCGTTATGCGTTTAAGTTAATGTTGAGACTCAGGAAAAGTTACTTCTAGGGTGTACGTATCGGAATTTTAGAAAATTCAGGCTGTGTGTTTTTATGAAAAACATTCTGGTCAAGAAGGAACCTGGGTATCTGTTAAACTTGCTAAGATTTGCACGATCTAGTAGAAATCCGTCTCTGAATGCTCCCTGCGCAGTGAGAACTATATTAGCCAACTCATTCTTTGTTCACGGTTTGGAATTCGCTCCCCTTATCAGTTAAAAGAAATGTGTCATCCCCTTCGTTCACTCAGAATTATCTAGTTCATTTTTTTGTAAAAATGTTGTAATACGTTAGGTTAAGTTTAGGATTAAGTCACTTACAATACTTTATTTTCATTAATGTTTTTCATTCATCACAGGTAACGATAATGTGTAAGCCTTCTGTGAGTATTATATTAAATACATAAGCATAAAAAGGAACCGCACATCGCACACATATTTGTATTTAATGTGTGTGAATTGCAAATAAGTTGGACTATTGGCACCAGAGCCTCTCATAACATACAACCGCGGAGGAAAAATCCCTCCAGTCCCCCCCACTTTTTACAAATCCCCTCCTTATCATTTCATAAAAACTAATCTGCTACATCAGAGACTCAAAACACAACAGAACAGACTTTTCGAAGAAAATTTGAGAACATTTAAAACTACCGATGTAATAATGGTGCTACCTGGTGTCAACTTGAACAGTAATGTTCCATAAAGTAGTTAGTTAGTTCTTCAGATATTTTCGTTTCGAATTAAATTTCCAATATGTTACGGGAAGAATTAATTTTGATCGTTCTAAGATCAAGAGTTGATCATTAAATATGAAGATCACTATAAAATAAGAAAAGTGATCGCCACATCGCTTAGCGATCATTTTTCTTATTTTATAGTGATCAATTCTTCATATTTAGTGATCAATTCTTTACTTTTTGTGATCAAATATTATTTTCCTTATACAAAATGTTATGAAGAAACAAATCTTTCTAGCGCCACAGGAAGTTGTCCTTTTTCACTTCGTTCTGTATGGCGGGCGAAAAACGCCTAGTTCCGGGAAGATATTTTTCCGCTGGAAGAGAATGTCTTCCAATGTGGGGATTAGTAGATTACAGTGGGGAGTGCGGAAGTAAGTCATTACATGGGGGATCAATTTTGTGAAATAAGCAAAACTCAAGAGGGTGTTTTTAAGCAAAAAGCTTTGAAAACTGTTTTTTAACGGGTGTAGAGTTTGTATCTCGAGCCGAAGGCGAGGTATACAACTACAAGAGTCAAAAAACAGTTTTTAAAGCGAGTTGCTTAAAAATACACGAATGAGTTTGCGAGTGTCACAAAATTATCCAGAATGGATGACTTACTTACTAAGCACCCCCCACTGTATGCTGTTTTAATCGGTGTCCCATCCGAAAACGCGTCATTACATGCAGATATACATGTAGTGAGAAGTTTCCGGTGCGGGCCCTAACATACATATAATGAATGATTTCCGTGGGTTGCGCATATGTATGTAATGCCAAGTTTTCGGTGGGGCATCGATTAAAATATCATCCATCGGACGAAAATATTATCCATTAATTAATTTTCGTTACATTTTGTAAAAGAAAAAATTCCCGAGTTTTGTTACTCACGTAGGTTTTCATGTTATTTTGTAAAAGGAAAAATTCCTTGGCTTAGTTTTCGCACAAATTCACATCAATGATTATTTCCTCTTCACGGTCGGTGAATGATATTATCGTCCGGTGGATGATATTATCGTCCGGTGAATGATATTATCGCCCAGTGAATGATATTATCGTCCAGCGAATGATATTATCGTCCAGTGGATGATATTATTGTCCGGTGAATGATATTATCGTCCGGTGGATGATATTATTGTCCGGTGGATGATATTATTGTCCGGTGGATGATATTATCGTCCGATGGATGATATTATCGTCCGATGGATGATATTATCGTCCGATGGATTATATTATCGTCCGATGAATGATATTATCGTCCGATGGATGATATTATCGTCCGATGGAAGATATTATCGTCCGATGGATGATATTATCACCCGCTGGCAAGATAATTTCTTCTAGTGTGATAGCGAAAAAAAATTATTGGTTAGGACCAACCGACCTAAAGACCAGTTGATCCTGAAGCACAGGAACCAGGTGCAAATTTGTTTTTGAATATAATTCGTTACTCGATTACCTCTCAAATAGAAAAGGAATCAACAAAATCAGTCAGGATTTACCCGATTTATGTAAACAAACGCGTTGGGTCCTAGTAGAAACTCAGTTTTAGGGTCCAAGGGCTTCTAATCAAAAAATTTCTTTAATAAAATGTGAGACATTCCTAGACCTTTCGATTAATTTTTTTTTTTTTGAAAATCTGAAGAGATTTATTCGAGTTATGTACAAAAAACATGTATGGTCCTAGCGGAGACTCGTTTTTAGTGCGCTAACTAAGTCCAGAGGCTAAAAATCAAAAAAGGTTCTTTTAAACAAAAAAAAGTTTATGAAAATCGGAAAATTTTTACTCTAGTTATGTACAAAAGACCAAAAATCACTTAAACGGCCCTAGCTCGGCAGCCTTTGGGACGACCGTGCCCAGATTCAATCTCTTTCATCGATTACCTTTCAGGGAAAAAAACGTTTTTGAAAATCGGTTGAGTTTTACTCAAGTTATCGCGGTGACAGACGGACGGACATTTTTTTTATTGCTGATTCGTCATTTACGGACATCGATCGATACTGCCCCCCCCAAATCCCCCCCGAAATTCGACTGGTTACAAACGTCGTGGTAAACGAGATAGACTCCTCTTCGAAGAACTTCGTTCTACGTACGGGTCTAAAAATTTTTCGCGCTCGCTACGCTCTAACTTATTCATTCTAACTTATTAAGAAACATGACAGAAAACCAAAGAGAAGTTATTGTGAAAAACGTGGTCCCTTATTAAAAATTTGAAGCCTCTTCAACGAAAAAGTTGGACCCCAAACCGAAAGTACCCTCCACCTCAATTCAAAATCCTTATAAATGGCACTGATTCGCACATTTCTGTAGAAAACATGACCTACTCACAATAATATTGAATGACCGAGAGAATCAGTGCTTTATTTTTAGACCTGAGGAATGCCTTTGATTGCGCGGATCACGAGATACTTATGCAGAAACTGCACCATGCTGGGGTAAAGGGCTCTCCACTAGAATTGCTTAAAGACTACTTAACCAATCGTAGACAATGTGTGGTTGTAGGATAATCGAGGAGCAGCCTGCTGACGGTTGAAATTGGAATACCTCAGGGAAGTGTGCTCGGCCCATTGATGTTTCTAGTCTACATTAATGATATCTGCCAGCTTCCGATGGTGGGGAATGCCACACTCTTTGCTCACGGGACTTCTTTACTCGGCCAAGTCCATAAGCGGTAACGTGGCTGACATCAACGCGGACGTCTCGATAGTTAGGGATTTTCTGGACAACAGTAAGCTCTCCCTGAATATTAAAAAGACTAAAGTGGTGCACTTTAGGGATCGGGAGGAACGGAATGTCTATGATGTCACGTTGGGTGGATTGGATATTGACCGGGTAGGTGAATACAAATATTTGGGCCTGTTGCTTGATGATAGGCTATCGTGGAGAGCTCAGGTTGCCAAGATGTGCAGGAAGTTGTCGTCAGTGAGTGGAATATTGTGCAGGCTGAAATGGGTTCTTCCGAAGTCGGTTTTACTCAAGATATATTTCTCGCTGACACACTCGTGTCTTACGTACTTACCAGCTGCATGGGGAGCAGCATCAAATGGTGCTCTACGGCAACTGCAAGTGCCGCAGAAGAGGTGCCTCAAGAATTCGAATAAGCTTCCAAAGCGGTGCCCAACGCAGGAGCTTTTCCGAGTCAATTGTCCTAGAATTCTTAATGTGCACAGCATTGTCAGGTATAGCGCGTGTACGTTTGTGCATGAGGCGCTGAGCTTTGAGTTTAAAAAAATTGTCCACAGATATGAGACGCGAGGTAAGAAATTGATTGTGCCGGCCTTCGTTAGGACAAGGACTGGGTCTAAAGCGATCTCAGCTCATGGATGTGCTTTGTACAACTTATTGCCTAAGTCGATTAGGAGTGCCGCGACATTACGATTCAAAAGAGATTTGAAGGACTGGTTACTAGAGACCCAGTACCCGGGATAAGGTGATTATATTGGTGAATAGAGGCTATAGGATCTTCATTTTATGATTCCAAGGGATGAGACATATAAATGGTACATCGAGCGTGAACTTCTGCCTGGCTCCCCTAACGCGAACACCTGCGACCTTCCTCTTCCACGGACTATGTCTTTCTTCTTCACGGTTTATGTTATTACTTTCAATACTTTTTCGATTATTTCGCGTAAAATACTCTTCCCATTCTTTCAATTTGTTTACAATTTGATAGTTATTCATTTAAATTTATTTTTATATCAATAAATTCATCTGTCGGTTGGTAAAATCTGTCAGGCTAAAAGGAAGAAAAAGATAGTTCACAAATTTCGCGTGGGAAAGTTCAAGGAGGAGGAAGTTAGGGCTCGTTTCATGGCAAAATTCACAGAAGGTTTTGAGGGGCTTCCTCCGAACTGCGGGGACATCGAGGCTGAGCGAGCAAATTTTAAGGAATTTGTTTTGGGTGTAGCTGAGGAATGTCTGGGTAGTGTCTCTAGCGGAGGTAGAAACAAAAGGACGGGTTGGTGGAACGCCGGTATCAAAAAGGCTGTGTTGGAGAAGAGAAAGCTTTATTTGATTTGATTACAGGATAAAACGGATGAGAAAAAAGGAGCTTACAGGGCTTGTAGGCAGGCGGTTAAGGCTCTAGTTAAAGAAGCAAAGGAACGCGCGTGGAAGAAGTTCGGGGAAGAATTGGAAGAAGCAGGTCAAGGAAGGGGTAAAAAATTCTGGTCGACGATTAAGGATATTAGGCGTGCTGGTGAATGGGAGGGCTGCGGTAGCATTTTGGGTAAATATGGCCAGTTAATTACAGATAAGGGAGAAGTCCTTTCAGGATCTATTTGCATCTGTCAATCCGGTAGTGGAACATGATAGAAATCAGTTTGCTAACTCGGAGGGTGAGGAAAAAATTACATTTGAGGAGGTGAAGCGAAAGGTCAACAGGCTGAAGGCAGGAAAATCCGCAGGTGTAGACGAAATTAGGACAGAATTTATTAAGAATAGCTTTGTAGTGTTTTTAATTTAGCCATGAAGTCCTCAGTCGTACCCGCTGACTGGAGCTTCGGTGTTATTGCTCCGATCTTTAAGAAGGGCAACTGTAAAGTTTGTAGCAACTACAGGGGGATTTCACTTTTGAGCGTGGCCGGAAAGGTTTATGCTACTGTGCTAGTAGATCGGGTTAGGGTTATAGTGGAAGAGGTTCTGGGCGAGGCTCAGAGTGGTTTCAGACCTCTGAGAGGGTGTCAGGATCAGATCTTTTGTCTTAGGCAGGCTATAGAAAAGCTCTTTGAGAGGAATATTGATCTGTACTTATGCATCATCGACTTGGAAAAGGCATTTGATCGGGTACCGAGGCAAAATCTGTTCGAGGTGCTTAGCGAATACGGGATTAATGGAGGTTTATTGGGCGCCATTAAAAGCATCTACTCAGGGAGCAAGGCTGCGGTAAGGATCGATGGTGAAATTAGTGAGGCTTTCGACGTTAATGAGGGCGTTCGTCAGGGTTGTTGTCTCTCTCCTCTTCTGTTCATAATTTTCATGGACAAAATCATCAAGCAGGCCAATTTGCAGGGGAATGTGGAAATTGGGGAAGTAATTATGAAAATCATGGCGTATGCGGATGATTTAACCCTATTAGCAGATAATGCCGATGATTTGCAGAGGGGGATTGACTGCCTGAAAGTAGCATGTGAGAAGTACGGGATGAAGAAAAGCGTCGGCAAAACTAAGGTTATGCATGTTGGCAAGTCTCGGAAAGAGGTAGTGTGCAGTTTAAATGGGGAGCAGTTGGAACAGGTTTCTGAGTTTAAATATTTAGGAACCATGTTTTCAGTGGATGGCAAGTTAGTTAGGGAATTTGAGGAAAGGAGAAGGATGGGAAATGCGGTGGCCAG
>CM055404.1:125125058-125155615 GCA_029228625.1 Pseudolycoriella hygida
GACAATCATATCAGGAACGACGGCATCAGGGAAAATTTAGGAGTTAGGCCAGTGGAGGAAGCGGCAAGAGTTAGTCGACTGAGATGGTACGGGCACGTTCAAAGGATAGGTAATAGTGGGCTCCCAAAGAGGATATTGAATGCACAGGTCGTGGGTGTACGTCCTAGGGGTAGGCCAAGGAGAAGGTTCATAGACTCAATCAAATCAGATTTAGAAGTTAGGGGGCTTTCACTAGGCGAGCAAACCATCTCCTTGGCAGAGGATAGAAGGGTATGGAGGGGGTGGTCAATGACCACCGGGTTGCAACTTAAAGACCCCACACCGAAAGGTATAAACGGTCTATAAAGTTGATGAATAAATGATGAATAAATTCATGGCGGTGATTAGTGTCGCACACATGATTGACTCCTTAAGAGTGCCTTAGAGCACGGTGGAGTATCATTATTTAAGTAATTTGTATTTCAAGATGGAGAAACAATAAAATCAAATAAAAAAAATCAAAATCGTATAAGGTGCCATTTTCTTAAGGGTCTCGTACGCATCAGAATAGATGTGGTAAAGAGAACAGATGTTACAAAAAGACTCGAACTAAATTTAAATAAATATGGTCTTGACTCTTGAGTATATGCAATTACGTCGACATAAAATTGCATTGGAAATTGCCGAAAGGGCTTTATGAAAATTTCATTGAAAAACCCGTCGGAAGAAACAGTGGAAAAAAAAATTGGAAAAAAATGTTCTTAAGAAAGTGTTCAGGGTAAGCTCCAACTCAATTATGAGAGAAAACCTGTTGTTTTCCTCTCCAGGAGCAAAATGGTTGTCGTACTCAGAAAACCAACTTTAATCAAAATGGACAATTTTTTTCGTCGAAAAAGAATCAATAGTCCATTAGCCTCACACACCGTTCTGTCAAAACATTTCCATGTTTTTTTGTTATTTATTGACGATATTTTAATTTCTTAAATCCTATTCATTGAACGTATAAAATAAGCTTCCGCGCTAATTATTCCATGTGAATATTGCCAAATGTTTTCTACACAAAAAAAAAATTATTCACAGAGAGGGAGGAAAATGTATACAACTTTAGGTATCGGTGTGTTCAAAATCGGATTTAGAAAAAAATCAAACGTTTCTTTAGAATTGCATAAAAGATAATTTTGAATAGGCTTAGGAGCGAATTGTACGTTTTCTTCATAAAGAAAAAGAAGAAGAAGACGCGGAACAGTCTGAATGGAGAAGGGGCGAGTGTTGAACATTGTACTTACATAAAATTAATATCGACACAAAGTAAACAAAAGTTTCCTTATACAACTTTTCATAATTTTAATGATCTCAAATCTTAATCAAATTAAAAAAGTTTCAAAGTTGGATTGACAGAATTTCGCATAAAGAATTAACTTCCTTTCTCAACCGTATCTATTCCACGCTGTCCCCTCTTTTGCCTCTAATTGTCGACTGGTTCATTCCCGCAGGTGCTGTATATCAAATGCAAAACGAAGTGAATGTTACTGTTATAGCGACTTATACACACTATTCGCCCATGTGGAAATGTAGCAGAAAGACGCATTGCCGAACTAACAAATTTGTTGTTGTTCCTTTTCAGCTTATGCTTGTCGTTTGGTCTATGACAATAAATTGTTATTACATAACTAGGTATGAAAAGTCTATTTTGTTTATACGACGAGAGGTTGAGGGCAATAAATTATGAAAACGTGACTTTTTATATTTATCCCGAGCTATGTAGCGTCCTTTTTTTGTTTTTGATGATCAAACCGTTTGCCTACAAGAAATTGAAGAGCCACAGAATCATCTCGTTACACCACACAAAAAATTGTATTAGTCAAAGATTCCCAATTTTTTTTTTTAATTTATTGAGTGAAAACGCTCGCAGCGCCATTGTAACGAATGTTATAAAAAAATAGTAGTTTTTGATACAAGTTACGTATGAAGATAGTTTAGCGCACTAGAAGTGAGATTGCCGACACGAGCCGAAGCCGACTTCCAACAATTCCAACTTCCAACAATTGCAATTCAGCGACAAAAAACGAGCTTTTTCTTGCGTGTTTCCACTAGAGAAAATTTGCCAAAATTTCAATTATTTTTTCGCACTAGTGCGCAAAACCAGCTTTTACACACTAGTGCTATTAAATTATATCACACTAGTGCCTAAAAGTGGTTTTGACACACTAGTGCGGAAAAATTTATCAAACACGTTACGAAACGGAAAATTTTTGTCACACGATGTGTTTATCATACGAACGTATGATTTCTTGACAAAATATTTTCTTTTCGCAACTTGTTGCATAATAGTTATTTATGCAACTAGTTGCGAAATGGAGTTGTTTTTGTCACTAGATTGAAGTGCGAAGCGAGTTGGATGACCACATCGTGTGACAAAAACAACCAATTTCGCAACGTGTTTCATACAAGACTTTATGCAACAACTTGTGAAACGTGAACTTTTGAATGAGTGATAAAAAGTTACTTTTTATCACTAGTGACAAAAAGTAACTATAAAAAGTTACTTTTTATCACTAGTGACAAAAAGTAACTTTTTATCACTAGTGACAGAAAGTTACTTTTTATCACGCATGTCAATTTTAAAAAGTTACTTTTTGTCACTAGTGATAAAAAGTAAAGCCAGTTATAAAACGACCTCTCTAACGTCACCGAAACGATGCATGAAAAAGTTCACTTTTCACAACGGCGTTGCATAAATATATTTTACATACTTTTGATTTCCCTAGGGTCGAAAATGGCTTATTTCACAACTAGGGAAAACAAGAGAATTGGTTTAAGTTGCAAAAGCATGTAAAACTCATTACAAAACTCGGGATAAAAATGAAAAGTCACGTTTTCGTGTGACTGTTGACCTCGGCTTCGCCTCGGATCAACAAAATTCACACGAAAATTCGACTTTTCAACTTTTTATCCCTAGCTATGTAAATGACTATTTTGGAATTGTGTGACGTAAAACAAACATTACTCGCCTGTTTTGGAAGTCGTATGAGGTAGTGTTTTTTCACGGTATTAAAGGCATGCGAGAAATGCTTTGATGTAAGTAATTACAAGAAAATGTTGTTTCTACCGGTATTTTCTCACACTAGATGTGTTGCCAAAATCGCTGCGCTCGTTGCCACATCTTTTGTAAGAAAACACCTTCATACCTACCTTGGTAGAAAAATTACTATTTTATAGGAAGTCAATATCAAACGAAACCTCATCCCTCGATAAATTCGATCAACAAGATTTCGCTCGATTATGCTGTGAAATATCATTTTCAAGCGCTGCGCTGGTTGGCTTTACGGCTAACATACAATGTATGTACAAAGAAAGACCAATAAGAAAAAACTGGGAAAAACACTACCATCTTTGGAAAACCCTAACAAACTGTAAACATAGCAAAATCGTCATAGATGGCCCTAGGATTTGGAACATTAAATTCCTGCTACATAAATCCGGAGACGACATAGGGACTATTATTAATGCATCAACAAAGTACAACACTGAAAATTACATATAAATTGAATGGTAAGATCAGATTTGCATAAACTGAACCTTTGGTTCTCAATCTAATCAAAAGCTGAATCAAAAAATGAAACTCAAATGTAACTCTAAGTCACGTCAAATTGCGCAAAAACAGCTAGACTGGACGACTGGTTTCCGCTAATCCTTTTTTTTCAGGTGGCTACACGAGATTGCGGTGCTTGATGGAATGACGGACCATGTTCTTCATTTATCTTGATGGATCTTGGTTGAAATTGTTTGCGCTGTTGCTTTGTCCTCTTATAGAAGTCTCTTACGTTCCCATTTCTGTTGTTCGCTTCCAGGTTACTGATTTCCTGATTTAGGTGCTCTCGCTTTTTCCTCCTCAGTAATCTGTACACCTGGATCCTCTTACGCTTGTAAGCTTCCACCTTACTGCGCGTGTTTGTTTTAAGGCGCTCTACCTTTCTTTCTTCCACAGCTCGTTGACATTCATTATCAAAACAGTGACTGTTTCGGTTCCTCGTAGTTCTCCCAAGAACCTCGTCCGCAGTCTGCTTAATGATTTCGTTATTCTGTCTTATCATCCCATTTCAGCTCAGGTAGTCGTCATTATGTTGCTCAATGAGACTTTCGATCTTCCTTTGATACATGGTCACCGTTTGATCGTTCCTCAGCTTTCCGACATTAAACTTCGGTCGCACATTCTTGTCTCCCACATTTCTTCTGGGCCACATCGCTCTCATTCTAATCTTAATCAGCGCGTGGTCAGATTCATGCAGTGTTCCTCTATAGCTTCTTACGTTAATGATGTTTGAGCTGAATTTTCCGTCGATGAGCTCGTGGTCTATCTGGGCTTGGGTTCGTCCGTCTTTAGAGGTCCAGGTTATCTTGTGGATGTCCTTTCTCTCGAACTGTGTGCTCTTTATCACCAAACCGTTCGACATTGCAAAAGTACACACACATTGTCGTTGCTCAGGTCGTGGAGGCTATGGATGCCTGTTACACTCCTAAAGCAATTTTCCGTGCCACTTTGTGCGTTGAAGTCGCCGAGGAGTACTTTCACATCAGTCGATAGCATTTGATTGATGACTCGTTCAATCCGTTTCAGTTGGTGCGTGAACGTTGAGCAGTGTTACCTTAAATTTATTCGTCTTCAGTCGTAATGTAACAATGAGGCCAGTTCCAAATTCATAATTATTCTTCGCGTTTCCGCTGAAGTAGAAGATGTGGGTTCGCATGGTGTGTATGGTGTATGGTGTGTCTAACCACCTGCTTTCTTGTACTGCTGCAATCTGTATCTTGTACTGTTTGAGATCTGCTAATGTACTTTCAATTGCTCCTCAAGTAAAGATGCTTCTAAGATTCCATGTTGCCAAGATTAAATCATTATTCTTGTTTCGTTTCCGTGGTCGTCGTCACTCAATCTGTCCGTTTGTCCGAGGCTTTTGTTGTAGAGATTCTTGAGCAGTGAATTTTTTTCGAGGGAGAGGCGTTAACACTTCGCTCAACCTACTGGTCCGTTTCGCCAACAACCCGTAGGCAAGTCGTCAGGTAGCACTCTTAAGTTTAGCACAAAACTCCGAAGAGAGATGTGGTCCCGGGGACTACGACTTGGACGTAAAAAGAGCAGTTGATAGGTAGACAGTTACACATCTGGTATATGGCCCCGAGCTCCCACACCTTCGGTCCATATACAATCAAATGCTATCCTATCTACCTACCCAATCCCCTTAAGGAGCACGTTGCAAAAATGTGAACTGTTAAATTTGCGATGTTTTTTTTAGAACAGAATCCTGCGTAAATAGCAAATTGCTCATGTACTCATGTACTGTGAGAAGATAAAAATTACACGAATAATAGATGAATCAGAATCCAAAAAATGTGAGTATGAAGGTCAAAAGTCTCTCTGAAATAACATCGCAGACGAACTTAGAATGCGATGATTTTTCAGAGCAACTATCGACTTTGAATTCTGATTCATTTATTATTCGTGCAAGTGTCATGCTCTCTTAGTACATGAGCTATAATTTAGAATAATTTGATATTTACGCAGGATTCTGTTCCAAAAAGCACTTTGAGCACTAAGACCACTTTGCTAAAATTTGAACTGTCGAATTTGCGATGTTTTTAGAGCAGAATCCTGTGTAAATTATTCACAATTATAGCTCATGTACTGTGAGAAGATTTTTCAGAGCAACTTTCGGCCTTCATACTCAATCTTTTTAATTCTGATTCATATGTTATTCGTGTAAGAGTCATCCTCTCACAGTACATGAGCTAAAATTTTGAATAAAGTAAGGTGAGTTGTCCAAATTTAACAATCTTCAACTTTCGACTTAATTCTATTGACAGTTTTGAAACTTAGACTATCACTTTCCAGTCGAATATTTGACTTTAAATAAATATAATTAATTTATTTTGTTTTATCTAATTAAAAATTAATTGAGAGTTGTCCGAGAGTTGTCCAATTTCATATAAATTTAGAAATTTGTTTTTCTGGTGGTCAACTCACCATTTTTTACCTAAATTTGTTATTTACGCAGATTTCTGCTCTAAAAAAACATCGCAAATTTCAAAGTTCACATTTTTACGACTCGTTGTTAAGAGCAAGTCGTAAAAATGTGAACTGTCAAATTTGCGATGTTTTTTTAAGAACAGAAATTCACTGTAAATAACAAATTATTCAAAATTATAGCTCATGTACTATGAGAGAATGAAGATTACACAAATAATAGATGAACCAGAATTCAAAAAGTTTGAGTATGAAAGTCGAAAATTTCTCTGAAAAATCATCGCATTCCAAGTTCATTTGCGATGTTATTTCTGAGCAGATTTGTACCTTCATACTTAAATTTTTTTAATTCTGATTCACCTAATATCTGTGTAAGAGTCTGCCTCTCACAGTACATGCGCTAAAATTTTGAATAATTTGTGATTTCTCTTCTTAAAAAAAAAGCATCGCATATTTGACAGTTCACATTCTGCGACTTGTCTTGTTCTTAAGAGCCATCATCTCCTAGTACGTCAGCTATAACTTTGGCGAATATGTTATATACGCAGGACTATGTTCTAAAAAAACATCGCAAATTTGGCAGTTTACACTTTCGCGTATTGACTAAAAACATTATACATCGGACAATCCGTCGTGTAAGTATACAACTCGTTATATACTCCATAACATTGTGATGTATACGAACTGCTGCTAATGGCACAACATTGTTTAAACGAAAGAGCAACTTTTTTCTTCGATAGAGAAGTTCAAATTTATTATAGCTTAAAGCCCCAGAAAGTCCACGGACATAACCTCTCACAGTTAATACATTTCTGAACTGTTTGCACGCACCTACGAATACCACCGCCGGTCAATGCAAAGTTCATTCATTTTCGCATCCAAAAACTTTGACTGTCTTTTAATTGTTAAAAGTCTTTTTTTTTCATTTCACCCAAAATATATCTCATTAAGGTCAGAAAGCTGCGGAACTTTCGCAATTAAAATTTTCACAAGTTAAGCATATTCATCTCAGCGTAAAAGCATTATTGTATCAAAACAATAACTCCTTCAGGCGAATAATTTTATTTTATGTATTTATATATACATGTGAAGTGGATGGATGCCTTATCCGATTTCACGACGACATTTTACACATTTTGTGATAAAACGTTATACATTGAATGAACATCCTAGGGATTTTAAGTTTTTGCAAAATTCGAAAATGTGTATTTTATGTAAAAGGCGTAATTGTTTCTGGGTGTTAAGAGTGTTAAATTGTATACGAAATCTACAATTAAACAAGACAATGAAGTCTGAAATGTTTTAATTATAACCAACAGCTTCAAAACGTTTTTTCCATGAGACGAACAGTGTTATGGAGTTAAATCAATTAAAACCAGGCTATTGAATTACGAATTTTCCGTCTCGTATTCCATGCCAATGATTAAGTTTGAACGTGTTGTCGTATATAAGTTCATGTTATCTATCGAAGGGAAATTTTTCAAAAGAAAATCGCCTCAGGATTTTGTTCGCTTTACATTCAATTTTTCAGTGTCTAAGAAAATTTTAATTGAATAAAAATCAGTTTTAACGATAGCTTTCTTTCTCATAGTCTCATCTAATTAAGTTGATTTAGCAATGGAAAGAAATCGAAAAAAATACGATGATTCTGTTGTTACTGATTTCTCACAAAAAATCTTGAAAGTGGAAATCATTATGTTGGATTAAATTTCACACCAACGAATACTTTCTACTTACTAAGAAGCTGCGCTAAATATTTGCTTTGATAAACGGAATAAATGGAAAGATTCTTCCAAAGTTTTGAATTTCTAGTTGACTAGTTGAAGGTACTGTCAACTTTTGTGTGGAAATTTTGACATTGCCTTCTAATGACCATTTAATTTGATTGCTTTTTTCTCGTAAGCTCCAAAAACCAATTCACAATCGATCTGTGCAGTGGTGCTGGTGACTTTTTCGATTGTCTTCCTGGCTAATTCCATCGGTAACTCATACATTGTCGCTACTATGTCACCTGGGGAACGAATGTGTTTTGTCTCATGTTAATATAAATCACATTGAAAGAGAGAAAGAGATGAAATTCGTGACCAAGATGACGGTACCGATGGAATTAGGCTCCACACTTCTGTTAAATTTGAAGTTTTCACAATTATGCTGCACTGTGCAGAAAAAGGTGATGTGCCGCAGTTACCATCTCACCACACAAAGTTAACGGTGTTAATGAATTGTTGATACAGTGTGAGAACCAGAGAATTGATAAATTGACACCATCCAATAGAATGTGCATCTGGCTAATACCATCGGTACCGTAACCTAGGTAACGTATTTCATCTCTTTCACTCTTGCAATGTGATTTATATTATTAACATGAGACAAAATACTCGTTCCCCAGGTTACAAGACAATTACTTTGTAAACTTTGCGAATTCGCTTGCGTTCACTATTGTTTTCAATACAAGCTGGTAACTTTTTTGGGAAGGTGAAGGCAAATACATCTGTGTATACTCTGTTTCTAAAGCATTTGGCTAATTCCATCGGTACCGTCACCTGGGTAACGAATTTCATCTCTTTCATTCTTTCAAAGTGATTTATATTAACATGAGACAAAACACATTCGTTCCCCAGGTGACATGGTAGCGACAATGTATGGGTTACCGATGGAATTAGCCATTCACATTATTTACAACGGTAGATTTTAACGTGGAATGAGCCATCTTGAATAAAAACCTTGTAACCAAGTAAAATTGAGGGAATTATCGCTATTTTTTAAACTCTCAATTCACATCATTCACATGCGCAACGTATCAATTCTCTGCTGAGTGAGCTCGTTCATTTAATCAAAGAAATTTTTCAAGGAGCCCACCCCGTCAAAAATAAGTGAACAAATTCCTCAAGAATCGCGTATATGAATCGTGTGGGATCCGTCAGAAATTCCCTTAAGAATCGTGTAGGAAATGTCTAACGTTATGCAAAATTTGTATCACGAAAGAAAAAGCGTTCACATATTCCGTCTGTGACCCGTTAGGAATAAGTGAACACAATTTCCTTAAAAATCGTGTAGGAAGCATCCCGGACGGAATGTGAATGCTTTTTCGTTCGTCATACAAATTTTGCGTGACATGAGACCAGGGGCCTAAATGTTCTCCCCCGCAGCATATCAAAAAGAGAAAGTTTCTTCAAGAAATCCCGAAAATATTTTCTCTAAAATGTAATCCTCACCGACTTTACCTTAAGAACCAAACTTCAAACTGCCGTAATTATATGGATATGTTTCATCACTCCCAATTCTAGAAGTGGCCATACCCCGTCGATTGTGCCATATTTCCCCAAAACCCTGAGGCAGGTGTTTTCTAAAATTTGACTCTATACAACTTTGCCTTTGGAAGCAACTTTCTAACTTTCATAGTTCTAGAGATATGTGTCATCCCGTCCAATTCTAGAAGTGGTCATTTACCAGTATTGGGCCATTTTTCCTCAAAACCCTGAATCACGTGTTCTCTAAAATTTTATTCTCTACAACTTTGCCCTTGCGTAGTTAAGTAAACATATACGAAAAACCATCTGCTTTCGTACATGGCCAAGATACTCAATATCGTCCATTCCACTGGTCCATGTGCCCAGACCACTGACCCGACTTTTACTAAAATTATTTTTAAAGTTTTGTAAGCTCAAATGCTTTCATTTGACACCAAAATGATCGGTACTATACTTGCTGAGATATTCGCGAAAAAGTTTCATCAACTCTCGTAAAATCCATGTCCGACCTCCACTTCTTCGACCACATCTCCGAAACTACTTAAAACTATTTTCCTCAAAAGTGCTTCGAAAAGCGGTCTATTGCATTTACCACGACATTTCTAACCAGTCGAATTTCGACCCGGGAGTAGGGGCGAGTATCGACCATGGTCCTTAGATGACGAAACAACAATAAAAAACATATGAAGAGACCCGTACGTATCAGATTAGATGTGGCAAACAGAGTTGATGTTACGAAAAGACTCGAACGTATTTAAGTAAATATTGCCTTAACTCTTAAGTGTTTAAAATTACGTCCACATTAAGTTGTGTTGGAAATAGCCGATAGGGCAATATCAAAAAACCCGTCCGAAAAAGCTGTGTAAAAGAACCCTCCCGAAAGCACAAAATTGATCTCCAAATGGACAAAAATGTTAGCCTCAATTTTCTCTACAACATAGCAAAGAACAATTTTTTTGTTAAGTACCGATTTTCGGACCTAGGGCCAGAAGGAAATGCCTCTGACACATACTTCCATTGAAAAAATTGTTTCCCTAATCTGCTTTGCAACATAGCAAAAAAATTTTGTTTTGGTTAGGGCCGTCCTTAGGACAGACCTGAGGCCTACTTCAGCCCTAAGCACAGGTACCAGGTCCAAATCTCTTTATGAATATAATTCGGTAAACGGTTACCTCTCAAACAGAAAAAGAAAGAACAAAATCGGTTAGGATTTGCCCGATTTATGTAAACACGTTGGGACTAGTTTCAGGGTCCTGGCTGAGTCCAAGGCCATCTTATCAAAAAACTTTCTTCCATAAAATGTGAGACATTCCTTTACATAACTCGAGTAAATCTATTCCGATTTTCATAAACTTTCTTTTGTTTGAAAAATCTGGGCATGGCCGACAATTTGTAGAAGAAACTTTTTTGATTTTGAGCCCTTGGACTTATCTAGGGCAATAAAAACGAGTCTCTGCTACGACCCTACATTTTTTTGTACATAACTCGAGTATAAATCTCTTCCGATTTTCAAAAAAAAAATTTTAATCGTAAGGTCTAGGAATTTCTCACATTTTATGAGGTACATGTCTTCAGCACCCCCACCATTTTGAGCTGGATTTGCAAATAGCTGCTTTTGAGCGCTAGGTTATGTGCTTTCGAAAAATGGTTGTCATAAGTTTTGTCTGTCACATGTGCTTAGCACAAAACTATTTTCTGCTCAAAACATGTCCATTTGTATGGGGGATTACATTAACTTTATCGTATGTTCTATGAAAATAACGTACACAATCATCAGAATTGATTGTGCATTGAACCTGAGGCATGTGCAGTCATAGGAATGAATTGAGAGTTAAATCCTAGACATGCACAATAGTCAGAATAGTTTGTGCAGTTAGCCTAATCCATACACAATCATTAGAGTCAATGTTACATGTCTAAGATTCCGTTCACAATTCATTCCTATGACTGCACATGCCTTAGGTTCAATAGACAATCAATTCTGATGATTGTGCACGCCTTAAGTTAAATGGAAGAAAGTCTTCTAAAGGGATGCCCTTGGACTCAGCCGGAACCGAGGGGTGACGCACTTCTGCGGTTTATGGAATAAATATTGGAATAAATGGAATAAATGGTAATTTAAAATTCGTCAAAACCTCAAATAGACTTGATTTTGCTGGCAACGCACACAACAAACCATACTAATGTGTAAAAAAGTGAAAAAACCCACTTTTGAAAACTTAAAAGAATTTTCGTTGAAAATGGAATAAATGGAATAAATAAATTTATTCCATTTATTCCAAAAAAAAATAAAATTTAATCTCAAGATGGTTTAAATGCTTTATAATTTGTGCAAACCTTTTTTTGAACTTATTTGTCTAACTTGTGATGTGTTTGGTTCAGATATTTCGCAAAAACTACACAAAAATTTTGGGAATAAATGGAATAAAAGAATAAATGAAATAAATGAATTGCCTCACCCCTCGACCTGAACCCTAAAACTAGGCTCAACGTGTTTTGTTTACATAAATCGTGCAAATTCTAACAGATTTTGTTGTTTCTTTTTTGTTTGAGAGGTAACCGTGTACCGAATTATGTTCATAAACCAATTTGGGCCTGTGCTTAGGGCTCTAGTGGGCCACTGGTCGGTCCTAACCAAAAATAAATTTTTTGTCATAATTGTCATTTCCCCACTCCCACCTCGATCTACCCCATGTTACAATAAAGTTGTTTGTGGTAAACGTATAGGACTTTTGTACTTCGTACGGGTCCAATCAGCTGATTTTTTTGCAATGAAGTTAGCTTCGGTCGCAACTGCAGCTAGCTTCACGTTGAGTATTACTTGCAAAGAAAAAAAACAACAGACTGTCACGCCCCTGCATGAGACATTCCCACAATTCACGATTGTGTTCACTTATTCCTTTTTTAAGATTTTTTTCAGTTAAGCTGCCGGTCGGCAGGAATAATTTCAACAACTTCCTTAAAAAATCGTGTAGCGAGCGCGTGGTTGTGAATGTCTTACTTTGTAATACAAAAAGTATGACCCAATAGAAGCGTTCACATATTCTATAGTGCACTTCATAACAGTCATAGACAGGGCCTAATATTTGGGAACTAATTCCCAAAAATTCTCAAATTTTTTGGGAAATTTTTACAGAATTTTAGGGAATTAATTCCCAAATATTAGGCCCTGGTCATAGATGTGAATATTTTGTTCAAAAGTACATTGTTTGAACGAAATTCATTTGATTATCTCCATAAAAGTGGTTTTATTCGTGCGATTTTTAAAAGTCGCGAGCGAATGTGAAGGGTCAAGCATAATATAGAATTTCATATATTTGTAGCGCAAAAAAAACGCATCAGGGTATGCATAAAACTAGAATTTTGTTAGCGCGGACGCTTTTAAAAAATTTTTGCGTCTCGTAGCTCGGTAATGCAGATCGAAAAGCGTTCAAAATCAAACGTTTTGAGTGAAAAAAGCGCGCAAAATGCTTTTTTTCACTTCGTTTTTAGCTCTGTACTTTTTCATCAGTATCAGCTGACTATTAGCTCCACACATATCGAACCGCGAAATAAGTAAAGGCACCACAATTTTTAAAATAAAAGATGATGACTAAAGGCAAAAGTAAGTCAAGTGTAAGTGATACAGAAACGGACAATAAAAATGTTCAGTTAAAAAAGGAGAAAATTTGAGCTTTTCAGAAAGGTCAAAATATAAATCTTGAAACTTTTCATCCTGTTCTAAATCTACTACAATCGTTGTCCTGCTATAGTTTCCATTGAGCGCGTCATAACTGTCCGTGAGCAATAGAAAATTAACTTTCATTTTTTCTCACTTTTGGGTTACAGGTCAAGAAGAAGGTGTTAGCATTCCAAAAGACTCATTATTTTGGGTAGCACTTGAAGAAAATCTGAAAGCGGTAGGTTTGCCCAAGCCGCCGGCCGTAGGCTGGGGAGCGGTCTGGACTCTTTACCAATATGAAATGGATAGATTGAACGAATTGGAGAATGCTCGTGATGAGGAAAGCAAAAAAAGCAATCAAATGCGTGAAGGTAATTGAAGGAATTTTCTCTAAAATCTTAGTCTGATTGATAGTGACGAACTTTCAGAAGCTGGACAAAAGTCAAACAGCGAACCAACAAAGTTATCTAGTGATACAAAGGACAAAGTAACACGAATTCTTGACAAAATTTGCAAAAGTAAATTGTAGCGATTTTCAAAAAAAATTTAGGTACCGAAAATAAAATGGATTAAGTAAGTCTCAAAAATGTTGTACAAAATCTGAAAAAATTCTGTTGAACCGCCAAAAACGCTCAAGTCGCGCCGGAGAATAGCAAGAAAACATGACTTTCCGAGTGTTGGTGAAACGCTTTCGCATTTTCTCGGCACTTACAGCATTGTAACTGTAAATCTGGTTGTAAAATGAATCATATGGATCTTAGAGGGAACGGAACCAATATAGGGTGTGGCTTTTGATGTATATTTCGTTAAGCAAGAGATATAGAAATCACTTACCTTCCTTTTCGGAGGCGTCGGCATTTCAATCGAGTTAAAATTTCTTTTGTGATGACCACAAACTTCACTCGAGCAGCAATTTTTTCTGAGCGTGTCACATGTTTCTTTGCGGTTTGAATTTTCTGTTTATCACTGACTGAACTAACATTTTCTTAAGGGAAAATGAAAGTTTTCTTAAATTGTCGTGTCGTTCCATCTCTTCCTACTTTGCGTAACTTCCAAGATGGTAAATTTGAGATGATTTCGCATGTGTGACCGAGAACCCTAAGAAGAGGCGGTCCACCTGTACGTCCATGAGCAAAAATATTGCCCTCAGTTTTCTCTACAACATAGATTTAGATTCATCAGATATTCTGATCCTATGTTTCTATTCCTTTCATCATGTGAGTCATCTGTAGCTACCCGTACCCACTGCCCACCAGAAATTTTTCTAAGACTAATTGTCCTAGTTTTGGCACATCCAGCGGCTTGATTACACAGACAGATCCCATAGAATTTTTTTTACAGATTTCTCTTATCATGGCCCCACGGTATTAAGGGGCAGTGACGCAAGTCCAACACGCATAAAAATTTACAAGAAATTGTCTTAAGACAATGTGTAATGATGAGTCGTAAACGACGAAATCAGCACTGTTAGTTTTTCGATTTTTGTTGAACAATTGGAAGTAGGATTAAGAATTGTGAGTGGCTTTTAAATGTACAAGAAATTTTTTCGTAGACTAAGGAACATATATACAGGAACTTTTTGACTTCCCCTTCGACGTATACTCCGAAAATATTTTTCCCAGATTCTACGGAAAATTCTAAGGTGAAGTGTCTTTCCACTCATTAAAATCGGTTCAGTGGATGCGGAGATCCGAATTTTTGACCTTGCGTTACAAGGGAAGGGGAACCCCCTAGGGGGTGTGAAAATGTCGATTTTAGCGTTACTTAATTTAGGAACGGTTGAACTCCGGAATTTTGATGAAATTTTTGGAATTTCGATGGAATTTCGGAACTTCTGAATTTCGGAAATTTTGTGCAATTTTTGGAATTTCGGTGGAATTTTTTCATGGAATTGGAATTTTTGGTATAAATTTTTGACCAGTGGATAACCCCTCGCGGTACAGAGATCATGAAAGTTCATAACGGTCATTATAATCACAAAAATTGAATTTGAAACGGAAGAGAGGTAAAGATAGCTCAAGGGATAGAGCACTCGTGCGGTAAGCGATAGATGCCTGGTGCGGTGGTTCAACTCAGGGTTTTGGGGAAATATGGCCCCAAGGATGGCCACTTCTAGAATTCGCTGGGATGAGCTTTTTTTAAACTTCCATCAGGTTTTTTTGTATTTTCGTTTGTTCTCGACATGAGTGAGGTCACAGGTCATCCAATCCTAAGACTTTGGGATGAATGTGGATTTTCAACTTCCTTTAGGGTTTTTCATAATTTCGCTCATTCTCGACATGAGTGAGGTGTTCAAATTGAGCAAAATTTGTAGGGGTTTTTGACTAGAGATAACAAGTCTTACCCTCGCCTTACCCTCATAAGGCGATTTTTAAGCTAAGTTGAGGTTAGCTATACATGTGATAGTTACTTATATGTGATAGTTAGGTATACATGCAATAGTTAGATATACATGTGATAGATAACTAGAGAGTACAATCCTCAAAAGTCAAATTTTTGCAGTGTAAAAGCTGAAAGCATAGAAAAATTATTTCGAAGGATTTTTTGAAAACCCGTCTGCCGAAATCGGACGCATCTTCCAGCGGATTTTTTTTATATGTACCTAGATAGGTATTGGTCCCCAGAAGTCAAAAAATTTGGTAAAATAGTTATTTACGAAACTCGGAAAAATATAATGTTTTTGACTAGTGTGAGGTTTGCAGCCCACGGCGAAGCAAGGGCTGCAATCATACTAGTCAAAAACATATATTTTTCCGAGTTTCGTACAATATTTTTATTCCGAGGGTTCAGGAAACTGCTTCTCTGTTTTAAAGTAGGAATGAAAAAATTCATCGATACTTGTCTGACTAGCGGGAGGTGTTTGAAAACCGAAACATACAAGGTCGTTGAGGTGTCATTAAAAAGGTACTTTCACGTTCTTTCGGCCACAAGCACTAAATAGCTGGTACAAATTCGGTACAAACTCTAATTTCTCTAAGTGGCATTTTTGAATATCTGCATAAAGTGTGTGAAAGTATTGTAACTTACGTTGTATTATGCATTATTTAAGGAGCGCAAGATTTATTTTCGAAATGTGTGCAAGTTCTGTAAATTTTACCATGAAAGTGCTGCAGAAAAAATTTTGAAAAACGGACTCGGACTGAAAAATTCACTTAAATATTGGACAACGGAAGTAATGGAAAATGTCAGCCTGATACTCTGAAATTTCCGAAAACGTTGAAGTGTAACTTTTGAGAACAGGAACCTGGCATACAAAACATCATTGACACATCAATTGTTTGATAATCTATTTTGCTTGCCTCCAAAATAGAACGTTATCAACTTTCTAGTGGTATTCCCAATGCATAAAATTTTTTAATTTTATGTGCCTATTTTGACGGCGCGCCGCCGCCGCAGATCAACTATATATCGGCGCACACCTCTCAGCGTAACTTCGCTTTATGTTTTTTTTCGGTAGGAAAGCTGAATGTGTCACCCTCCTCTGATTGAACTTTTGTAACTGGAAGGAAATCATTTTGCGTTTTAGAAGCTTGATGCGTCCTCACCCTTTTCTGATTTCAAAACTTTTGTAAGCAAATCAAAAGACTTGCGTCTCACCATCTCCGTAAGGACTTTTTATGTGCTCTAGACCCCAAAACGAAAAACCTTCAAACTCCCATTTCCAAATGTCACTGGTTACAAAGTAGAGGTCCGCTCCGCCCGAAACTCGACTAAAACCCGACTCGAAACGGAATCAATTTGTCGGGTCGGGTTGTTGAATTTAATTTTTTTGTCGATTCGGGTCGGGTTTGAAGACTTCAACTAACAAAACTCGACCCGACCCGAAAAAATTAATTCACTCAATTATTTTCTCAAAATTGAGTCTAGAAAACGTTTCAAATGAAATCTTTTTAAAAAAAAGTTCGGGTTTGGGCGAGGGTTTCGGGTTCGCTTCGGTTCGGGTTTAGTTTGAGTCCCATTTGGAAAAAAAGTTCGAACCGATACCACTATTACAATTGTCTTAGGCAAAGGACACGTTCTTCGTGCACGGGTCCCCCCAAAAAGAAATGTGTGAACGTCAATATTCCACTTTCTTCTTAGGAGACTGCGGGAAAGGGCATGTTCATATGGATGATATTTGCTTTTCAAGTATGAAAGTTAAAATTGGAATATTCATTGATCACTTCCTCAGATAACACAGATCACACTTTTTAATGTGGTTGCCCACTGAATGTACATTAAATGTGCGAAATTCAATGTTGTTGAGAATGTACATAAAATGTACAAAAAATGTGCCTGTAAAGTGGTACATATTTCGATGTACATAAAAAGCACATTTTTTGTGCTATTAAAACTTGAAATTATTGCACTAGATCACAAGCACATTTTTCGCACATTTTATGTGCTTGATAAGGTGTACACTATTCCTATCACATTTAATGTACCAAAAATGTGCTTGTGATGTTGTACATTTTTCGATGTAAATCAAAAGCACATTTTTTGTGCTATTAAAACTTGAAATTATTGCACTCGATAACAAGTACATTTTTCGCACATTTTATGTGCATGATAAGGTGTACACTGTACACTATTCCTATCACATTTAATGTACCTAAAATGTGCTTTTGATGTAGTACATTTTTCGATGTAAATAAAAATCACATTTTTTGTGCTATTAAAACCTGAAAATATTGCACTAGATCTCGAGTACATTTTTTGCACATTTTATGTGCTTGATAAGGTGTACACTATTCCTATAACATTGAATGTAAATAAAATGTAAATAAAAGGCACATTTTTGTACCATTAAAGCTCGAAATTATTGCATTAGTACATTTTTAGATTATGCGCTTCAAAAAATCCTCATCTTATTTTTCAAAAATGTATATTTTTAGTCCGTGAATGGATATCATGACCATAAATGACCATCCAGAAGTGGCTATAAGATTTAGAAAGTTGGTTGTAAACGCGAAGTTGTAGAGAATTAAATTTAAGCGAACACGTGTTTCAGGGTTTTGAAGAAATATGACCCAATCCTGGTATATGGCCACTTCCATAATTAGGCCGGATGAACCAAATCTCCAGAACTATGAGAGTTAGAAAGTTGGTTCCAAAGGCGAAGTTGTAGAGAATTAAATTTTAGCGTACACTTGTTTCATGGTTTTGGGATAATATTTCATAATCCCGGGATAACGTCACTTCCAGAATCTAGAGGGATGATTCATACCTCTAGAACTATGGCAGGTAGAAAGTTGCTAACAAACCTACAAAAGTACTGATATCCGCAAAAAAACCTCTTACAGAGGAGGTGTGACGCAAGTCTTTATGTCTGCTTACAAAACTTCTGAAATCAGACGGGGGTGACCAAGGGGGTACCGACTGCAAAAAATCTCAAAAAAATTAAAAAAAAATAACGAAAAATCAAAAAAATCACGAAAAATCTCAGAAAATAGTCGAATGCACAGTACTGTTGTAAAATTGAATAAGATCAAATTTTACGGCGCAACAACATGGGTGTTTTATATTTTTGCGCGACTTCGTTGTTGAGGAAGTATGTTTACACCCGTACGAAGAACGAAGTTCTTCGAAGAGGGGTCTTATGCGTTTATCAAGACGTTTGTAACCAGTCGACTTGAGGGGGTTACGGGGGGGGGGGGGGAGCATCGATCATAGTCCTTAGATGACGAATCTGCAAAAAAAAATTTGTCCATCCGTCTGTCCGTCAGCACGATAACCCGAGTAAAACTTGACCGATTTAAAAAAAATTTTTCTGAAATATAATCGAAAAAGTGGTTATGGGATTGTTTTTGGGCATTTTCGGGCCAAGGGCCGCCGAGCTAGTGCCGCTTGAGTGGTTTTGGGTCTTTTGTACATAACTCGAGTAAATATTTTCCTTTTGCCCTTCTATTCTATTTGCCCTTGTAAAGGTTTATATTTACTATTTATCTTACGGTTTTACAGTTAGCTCAATCGCTGATTCCTTAAGGGAGCTTAACATTTGATCAGAACGTAACTTACTTAACTTTAGTAGTAAAAAAAATTTATATCCCTATGAAACTAAGCGAGAAACGGTAAAAAACGCTACATAATAACATTTGTCTCACTCTCCTAATTGACCGACAGTCTCTATATTCTCTCCTCATTCCTCTCCATATTGTTTACAATTTTGGGATGTGCATTCTCGCCAAATTACAAAAAACTCCACTTGGACTGTACGTGAAAGTAGATTTTCTTTTCCACTTTGAACGACTACTTAAATCAAACTTATCCAATTTATGTAATTTCTTCAGAGGATAATGAGGAGTCTTGCGCCACGTGATTTACAATAACTCAAAAAAGGACATTTTCCTTATACAAAATGTGTCATTTTTAAATCATTGTGAACCACACCGGTGCGATCCTAGCAGTCCTGCTTCGGGAAGTCCATAGCTTTCATTTGACACCCCACTGACATCAAATTCACAAAAACGTATTCTCGGTGGTGAAAAATTTGTGTATTTTCTTTGGTAGTCGCTTTGAGCAATCCCTGGCTTTCATTTGACAATCAATTGACCGTAATGAGGACGAGATATAATTAAGAACCCTTTCCCGATTGTGAAAAATTATAATTATCAAAAGACTTACTTTGAGCACTCACAGCTCAGTCGGATGACATCCGATAAAAATTGTTCTTTAACTACTTTTTTCCAAACACGTTTATCTCAAGTTCTCAACTAACTCACCACGACCCATTAAAATATTGCAGATTCATACTTGCAAACGTATTTCTTTCTCTCCCACTCTTATACGATGACTACGCCTTTCCAGAAGGATGGCATGGACTTCAATTTTTTTATTAGAACTGCGATCTACGTAGTGAGGCGTCCAATCAGCATTTTGTCGTTTCTCTGATTTTATGATGAATTGGACTTACAAACATTGATATTCTTATTTTTCGACGAATTTCTGAAACTGGAATAAATCACAAAAAATCACAAAAAAAAATCAAAAATATTACTAAAAGATCAAAAAAATCACAAAAAAATCAAAAAAATCACAAAAAATCAAAAAAATCACAAAAAAATCAAAAAACCACAAGAAATCTTAATCAATTTTGGAGTCGGTACCCCCCGGGGGTGACGCATTAGGCTTCGATTCGCAACAAAAATTTTTCAACAAAATTACGTTGAGTTCAAAAAATTGCGTCACAAATGCCAGACCCACCAGCGGAATAATTTTTCAGAACTTTCAGTTTTCACACGCAAAAATTTTAATTTACCCTAAACGATGTGATAAGAAATAAAAGTCAAATTTTCGCAGCGTAAAAACTGAAAGCATAGAATTTTTTGCGAATCGAAGCTTAATGCGTCACCCTCTCTGATTTCAGAACTTTTGTAACTGGAAGAAAATAGTTTTACCTTAAATGCTTAATGCGTCACACTCTTCTGATTTCCTAGCTTTTGTAAGCAGACATAAAGACTTGCGTCACACCTCCTTTGTAAGAGGTTTTTTTGCGGATCATATAATCTCATTGGCACTTCTGCTAGTAATGATAATAGCAAAATTTCTAAAATGTTTTTTGAACAATGTTATTCGCAGACCATTGGAGAATCGGCCAAAAATCAATTGCGAATATCCTCGACACCCTTAAAAGGATAAATTTTACGCTAAGAAAAAAGTAAAAGTAGAACTTGGAAGTGATCAATGAATATTCCAATTTTAACTTTCATACTTGAAGCGCAAATATCATCCATATGAAAAGGCCCTTTCCTGCAGTCTCCTAAACGATGCACCTTGTATGCAAAATCAGTTTTCATTTATTTGCCAATATTCGACGGGGCGTTAATCTGCTGCAGTCAAGTGCTGAGCACTCATAACATTATTGTAAAATGAGTAAATTTTCCAAGAAGATGTGGAACGAAAAATAAACTTTTTAAACTCAATTACTTCAATTTGCTACGCAATTCCTCTCCAAAATACTCAATTCAAATCGATGAAAATCATTCAAGTTTTCAAATGTTATATTTAAAAGAACGAATCCAAATAAGCGTAGCGTTGTCAGTGTTCAGCTTTTTCTCATCGTAATTGATGAAAAGTGGAAAACTTTAAAACTTTGTTTAATTTAAATTATGTTACCAAGCAACCATTTGCCATTGTGTGAGTCTCCCCTCAACAATTTACAGATAGAAAAATATTTTTCGATTTTCGACTCTTAAATTGGTTTTCGTATATTTATCCAGTTAATTTTAATGGATTACCCAGTGAAATTTCATCGTCAAATAAATAAATATTTGATTTTAATCATCTGAAGAATGTTAACTGTTAACGATGAGTCAGAGCGCAATATACCGACGGCATTTTCATCGGTATTTCCCAAACGGAACTAATTATAAAAGCAATTGTGCTAAACACTTTACAGACAAAACATTGCTCCACTGTTGCGATATACCCAGGATCCAATTGAGATAGAATATTGAAATGTCGAAAGTTCTGACGAAACATTCCGTTAAGAAACACATCTTCCATGTAAAATACAAATTTAGTTTTAAAACACCATTTATATCCTTTTGCTTACATATGTTGATAGGAAATTTAAAATTCAAATTTACACTCCTCCAATAAAATTCAAAGATGGAAAATCGGAAAATATTTCCAGCTGTACATGAGGTGAGTGTGTTGTGTATGATTTATATGGGAAAATTTTTGTGAGGCAAATATTACACTTTAGTTTCTATCACAAAAGTTAAGTGTCAGAAACAGATGCTGTAGTGAAATTCTACACACATTGTGGGGTTGGCGTGAATGAAGTTTTGTCAGTATAGCGGAGTCAATGACTTAATAATATATAGACTAGGTTTAAGTTACCATAAAGGGAGCGTTCATGAATGATGTCTGCGTTAGGGTGGTCTGAGAAAACAGACAAAAAACAAATTTATTTGTATGGAATATTGCAGACAAGGGGGAGGGGGTCCAAAAATCCGGTAAAAATGCAGACGTTTTATACTAACGCTCCCAAAATGAACATACGTAATTTGTATATAGCATGCACATCGTACACCAACACATACGATTTGTTCTGTTGAATATACGTAATCCACATAAATACGTAATAAATCTACAGTTTGCGTAATTTACCAACACAACCAAACATTTCGCCTTTCACTTTTGTTTCAAATTGTGTTAATTCACTCAAAATTTTTTTGTACAAGGACCGATCATAAAAACAACCTAGAGGTTTTAGTAGATGTCTCTGACTCATACTTCCATGGACAAAAAAGTTCGCCTCTTTTTAGACCCGTACGAAGAATACGAAGAACGAAGTTCTTCAAAAAGGGGTCTTGTGCGTTTACCACGACGTTTGTAACCACCCCAATTTCGACCCGGGAGTTGGGGTGGTGGGGGAGCATCGATCATGGTCCTTAGATGACGAATCATCAATACAAAAAATGTCCGTCCGTCCGTCCGTCACCGCGATAACTTGAATAAAACTCAACCGATTTTCAAAAACTTTTGTTTTACTGAAAGGTAATCGAAATGTCTTTTGGGGGATTGAATCCGAGCACTGTCGGCCCAAGGGCCGCCGAGCTAGAGTCGTCTAAGTGGTGTACATAACTCGAGAAAATCCTTTCCGATTTTCATAATATTTTTTGTTTGAAAGATCTGGGCATGGCCGACAATTTATGAAAGAAACTATTATGGATTTGAGTCCTTGGACTTAGCTAGGGCATTAAAAACGATTCTATGCTAGGGTTATACATGTTTTTTGTACGTAACTCGAGTAAATCTCTTCGGATTTTCAATTTTTTTTATCGAAAGGTCTAGGACTGTCTCCCGTTTCATGGAATACAATTTTTTGATTAGAAACCCTTGGACTCAGTCAGGAGCCTAAAACTGAGTTTCTACTAGGGCCCAACGTGTTCGCTTACATAAGTTGGATAAATCCTAACTGACTTTGTTTATTCTTTTTCTATTTGAGAGGTAATCGAGTACCGAATTATATTCAAAAACAAATTTGGACCCGGTGCCTCTGCTTAGGGCTGAAGTAAACTTCAGGTCTGTGCTAAGGTCGGCCCTAACCAAAAAAAATGTTTTTGTTATGTAGCAGAGCAAATTGAGGGAAACATTTTTGTCTATGGAAGTATGTGTCCGAGGCATATCCCTTATGGCCCTAGGTCGGTCCTAAGGTCTGCCCTAGAAAAAAAAATGGTTTTTCACTATTTTGTAGAGAAAATGGAAGGCAAAATTTTTGTCTATGTAAGTATTTGTCCGAGGCCTCTCCTGAGGACCCTAGGTCGGCCCTAGATAAACAAATGCTTTTTTGCTACGTTGTAGAAAAAATTGAGATGAACATTTTTGTCTATTTGGGGGTGAATTTTGTACTTTCGGAAGGCTTTTTTTACAACGTTTCTTCGGACGGAGTTTTCAATACTGCCCTCTCGGCAATTTCCAATATAATTTAATGTGGACGCGATTTCATGCACTTAAGAGGTAAGGCAATATTTACTTAAATACGTTCGAGTCTTCATCGAGTCATCTATTCTGATACGTACGGGTCCCTTCATATTTTTTCTTATTATGTTTGGAGCAAACGTTACAATGCTTGTGGTTATGTTTCTGACCTAGGGTACTTCTAGCCCGAAACTCGCAAATCTGTGGATCCTATTTTAAAATCGACTATTTTTTATGGTTTCTTAGATCACTTTGATGTAGTGTCAGTGGGTGCGTAACTACAGAATTTTGAAAATTTCGTCTCCATGAAAAAACAAAATTTACACCAGAAATATTTCGTATAATTTTTTTTCACAATATTGGACGTAAATTTTCTTCTCAGGTATGCTTATATGACCTTGTTCAATTATACAATGAGGAAGCACTATCCCTTGCGGTAGTAAAATGCTGGTACAATGACTTCGATTAGGGTCGTGTTTCGCCAAGTGATGAGTTTTATAGAGACTATTCAAAATCAGTCGTTGCTTCAGTAAACCAACCGAGCTCCGCGTGGTATAATACAGGCGCGCCGAGTATAGGGGAGGGAGGGGGGCCTTTGCCCCCACGAGCAAAACCGTGGGGGCAACGCCCCCACGACCAATTCAAACATTTAACGGCAAAAGTTGTTAGTTTTGCAGGACTCGGTAAGACTTCCAGAAATAGCTGGGACATATTTGCGATGAAAAACGAGGTGTTTGAGTGTAAACAGAGGCGCCGACAACACCAGAGCAAATCGCTTGTGTAGAATTCAGAAAATATGCCATGGGTAGAAAGAAGAGATGTTAGGAATTTACCTTTAGAATTGTTTAATTATAAAAATTTTCGCCTGCGGCGCCGGCCCCTTTTTCTCTTTTCTTTGTATTATGCCCAATCAGTCTGGCTTAAGTGCTAAATAAACTAACAAACAATCTGCATCCGATGATTTCTTAATGACCTAAAAACAAGACGCACTGCTGTATTTCCATCAATAAATATCCACGAGATAAAACTCTTAGTTATTTTGTTAAATTTGATATGTCAGAGAATGTAACCAAAAAAATTATAAAAGTAATTCAACGTTTTCTAAACGTTAATGATGATATTTTGGACGTGTTTCTCTGCTTTTGCCTCCTTGTTGGTAGAAATGAGATGCTACAATTAGAAGTAAGAGGCTAGTTTCTTTGACATTTTAGCATTTGAGATTTGCTTCTATAAAAAAAATTTTGCTCGCTTCGCTTGCAATTTTTTTTACTTTTACACAAAGGTTCTTTTTAATTTTAATATGATGGATGGATAAGTAAGTTAGAATTTCGATAGTTTGCCTCAAGAACATTAGGGTTATTGTTTGTTGTTATTTAAATTTGCACAGTATAGCACAAATGGAAGTCGGCGCCGCTGATTCCTGATAAAATAAAAGTGTAAGTGCAACTTTAATTTTATAATTTTTTATTATACGGGGGGGGGGGATTAACAAATGGACGCCTTTTGCCCCCCACGACTCAAACTAAAGTCGGCGCGCCTGGTATGATAGTAACTGATTGCAAAGTGACATGCTGTGACACTTAGTCAACCTCGGGCATTGAAATGACTAGCATACAAACAAACTTTGATGGACATTTGGATATAAAATTAGATTCGTTCTTGTTGGGTGCCGCTTAATGTGGGCATACAGGAGAAGAATCATAAGATGGTTCAACGCTTCGTTTTAACTCGTTTCACTGAAAAACCGAGTTTTACATGCACAAAATGCAAGCGAATACGTGAAAAAAGAGATAAAAGAGAAGTAAGAAAGGTGCACAAGCTTATGATTCTCTTTCTGTAGGTCAGTGGGAGCCCTGCGTCGATTGGTGCCAAGAAACGCTAGAGAAATGTTACAACAGTGCTTCAAAGCGTGTCAATGACATCTACACTAGTGACGTTTCATGAATCTATGCTTACAGGAATGAAACAATGCGGCAACTTCGTCTGAACTGAAGTTGTTAAGAATAGAATAGCTTTGAAGGCAATGGACGCATTTTTCATCAATGTTAAAGGACAAGTGGCCTATATAGCTTATGAGGATAGTAAAGTCGTCAATTCTGATTGGTACACAAAATTTGATTAGCAAAAGTGTTCATCAAAAGAAGGGAAATCGGGTCAAAACTCCCTATCGACTTGTATGTACCGCGAAAATGTTAGCTACCACACCACTTGTCGAACGAAGGCTTTTGTAGTTATTAAAAACGTTTGATTGGTCAGCTATCTACCGTACAATGAAGATGAGGCATTGAACTATTAGTTTTTCCCTTTTCGTGAATAAAAACTTCGTGGAGTGTTATTTTAATAGCGAAAAGCAACAGATGATACATTGAAAAGACGCGTTTTTGAAGTGTCTAAAACTGAGGACGCTACATAAAAGTGATCTAAGAAAAGTTACCATAAAAAATAGTCAAGTTTAAAATGGGATCGGCAGATTTGCGAGTTTCGGCCTGGAAGTACCCGAGGCCAGAAACATAAAAGGCAACCCTCGTAAGGTGGCATTTTTGCGACACACACTCCACATGTTTGTTCTGTCTGCAATCAAAAACAAATTTTCAGATTTTTCGATACATGTTTCTCACAAACAAATCTGATGTTCCAAGTAACTATGCCGTCCGTATCAGATCTATATGTGAAAGTGGTTAGAAGATTTTTAGCACCGTACTCTTTTCCGAAGAGTCGTACTTTACCCACAGGATTTGAGCCTGTGTGCCTTTTACTAGAAAACACTAGCTTGGTCTTTTTAGGATTTACAGTAAGGTCGTTCTTCCGGAACCAATCTTCAACAAGCATCACTGAGTCCCTAATTCGGTCCCCTGGCGTACTCTCAAACTTTCCTCTAATCAGAATGGTGAGATCATCCGAGTAGCCTAACAAAGTAATGACTTTATCGTTCAGGTTCCTAATGAGAGAACCTATCACCAGATGAAAACGGCGAAAGAATGCCTCCTTTGCGACATTCTTTTGATACACAGAGTCTTACTACCACCTTACTACCGGATGGGCATCGGAAAACGGACGAAATCAGATAGGGTGGAGGGTGTCAACTTGATTCTAAACACTTTTATGAGCATTTTGGTCCAGGAATGGGAGTTTTTTCAGTTACATTTCAATACAAAAATATAATTTAAAAAAACTGACATATTTAAACGAAAAAGAAGAAAGGATTTTAATTACCGCAAAAAAATATAATGATATCCGTGGAAGTTTTCTTAGTTTTTTCTTTTTTTTTTTAATTTTTAAGTTTTTTGGTTTTATTTAGTTCTTTTTACTTTTCGCGCCGATCGAACCTGTTTTTTATTTGTTTATTCACCCCTCGTACTCAACTGACATCTTTTTTATGCTTTTAACACAACTCCCACGATTCAGTGTCAAGAATTACTCTCCTGTTGGATCAGTTGGTGTAAAAAGAAATTCGCATTTATTGGAATAAATTTTGCACAAATTTAGATGTTTGTGTTGAATAATTTTATAGATGGCAGTTGTTATTGTATGCTTTATAGCTGATTGACAAGCAATACATTTTCGTATAATTAACATCACCAAAATATTCGGTTATGATATTTGAAAATTTAAATTATTCATTTCCATTCAGCGTCATCGTCAGGGCCTCGTTTTGGTTTTTGTCCAAATTTCAGCTTTCATTTATTTACCAAACAGTTCTGTAGGAGATATCCCATACAATGAAATGTACAATCAATTCCGGAATAAATGTCCAGAAAGTTTCTGTTTGAAGAACTAATTATTTATCATGTTATTGGACAGTAGCAATGTAATGAAAGGCTCATAGTTCATTCGTAAAATGGTGGTATTGACATTCTGAGAAGAACCAACGACCAAAACAAAAGGCCGTACAATGCATAAAAAACCAAGCGACGAGAATTTGTGAGAGAAAATATATGAAAATCTCTCATCTGATAACGTCGCTAGGCTTTTTATGGGCTATAGGGCAGAGTTTTTCGTCCCGTTGAGCATTTCCTGACTTTCCTAGATAAATCCTCATAATTCAACGTTGTCATAAATAGTATTGTTTGTGAGGTCAAATATGTCAAACATAGTACGTTGTTGCAAGGGGGACTATGGCTCTTATTTTCGCCTCACTAGTCCAGACAACAAATGACCAACAAACAACGTAATATGCTTCGAATATTTCTAAGATCGCAACAATCACCTTGAGGCAGTGGATTTACATTCAAACACTTTTTTCGCTTTATTATGTATTGGTGTGTACGTACAGACCTTGCGTGTATGAGGTTAATGTACTTTTACGCATCTTTCATTGTCAGATGTGTGAGTGTGTTAAACTCAGAAAACGTATTAGTAAGATTGTTAATCTCGGCTTACCCTTTAAACAGTAAGCCCTAAAAGCTTAGTGAATATCGTGAAAAACGTACCTTGCATATCAGCAGATTTTGCGGTGGGAACAGTAACTGCTGATACTTTCCATAGTTGATCCATCTATATCCATCTTTAATACATCATCGAGTGTTGAAGGAAAAACGATGGAAACAGAGCGATCCAAAGTGGAAGCAGTTGGATCCAAAATGGAAACAGATGGATCATCGACGGAAACGAATGGATCGACAATGGAAATAGATGGATCGAAGATGAAAAAATGTGCAATTATAAAATTTGAAAATCACCGATTCAATTCTGCGCCAGCTGATACACTCATACAAAGAAAAGTAGATATATTCGTAATTGTATTCAAAAAATTGGCAACAATGAACTATTGCCAAATTTGTTGACTCACAATTACAATTTTTCTATGTTCCTGTGTATGAGTGTACCAGCTGAAACATACCATGAGCAAATTATAGATTTGGAAATTGTTCTGAAAAATGCTCGGAAAAAGCCATTAAAAAATTCAGTGAAGTAAATATCAATAATGAGTGCTTCGCTACGGTTCGAAGTGTGGGTTTAACTTGTTAAAAATGAGATGTAGGGAATCGACTTCAAGATGTCATTGCAGGGCTGAATCAATGTTATCTCATTTTTTAACTTTGAATAATGACGTGTTTATAGTGACAGATCATTAACATGGGTATAAAAAAGTAGCAATAGTGTATTGTTGAAGAATTAAACGAAACGGACGGGTAGGTTGGTTAGCGTACTGGCCTTCCACCAAAACGTCGGGGTTCAAATCCCGTGTCGGACAAATCTTTCTACCAAGTGTATCGCATTAATAACGTCCTAAAGTTCCTTAAAGCTTCAAAAGTTTGGTAGTTGTGGATGGTTTGGTGCCCATAACGACGTACGAATCGCATGACGTAGCCCATATACGATTCGGTGTATGAAATATCTAAGCCTTCATTTATAGGCGAGATAATAGTGGATGTGCAAAAATAGTGTAGAATTATTGTGCAAACTCGCTTTTTTCGGTCAATAATTGTGATCCGGAATAGGACGTTTGACATACACACAGAAAGAAATCTTTACATCGCGTAGTTATTCATTCATCTAACAGAACATTATGAGGCGTTCTCACTTCAATGCTTCCCGTGGTCATCGGTCGCATATCCTGAGCTATTAGAATTTTTGCTATGTAACTGAAAATTTTATGTAATTCTATCAATTTGATGGGAAGGCTACAGGCCTGTACAGGGACCAGTTCGTGTGTTTCAAGATCAAGGTCAAGAATTCTTTTGTCTCATTTGTGGGACTTGTTTCATATGTAAATTAAGACAGATAGGTAAAGTGCATGTAAAATGTTGAAGGAACACGGAAAGACCTGGTAGGCTCGAAAATGGTAATATAAGATGGCATAAAGCTACACCAGGTCCCAGGTAATTAAATTAAATAAAAGATTTACAAATATCATTTATTACACCGAGCGGAGTTGTTGTTAGTTCTCGATGCACCTCTCAGTAAGATATAAAAGTACCAACATGGCAGGTCTAAATGGCAAGCGAACAGCGTCCTGTTCCACTAAAACAGACACTGCGCGCCCAAATCCGGACAAGGAAGGACTTAGGAGTCAATGATAACCACAACGAATGTTGCTTCAATTAAACGCGACCGTATGAAGGGGACGTTGACTTCTCTAAGAATGTCTCTGACTGGGATCCGCGAGATACGCAGAGTTTGTCATGTAAAGTCTGAAGTGTACATTTTGGCGAGATAATCGAGCGCGTAACAATTCTTGAAGTAATTGCATAATAACAATGACGCTACATTCGGATTAATCTGAGACGTGATTCGGAAGTTAAGTTAACCCGGTGGTCCAGACAACACTTGTTATTGGCTATAAAAAAGCTGTTAGTGGAGTCTCTAAAATACAAAATACAATATGTATGACGTCATAACTTTTGGTCATATTTGTGACGTCGTATTTTTGACGTCATTTTTGTAACGTCGTATTTGTGAAGTCATTTTTGTATCGTCATTTTCGTGACGTCCACTAAGAATATCCACGTTCAATCCTGGTGGTGACAAAATTATGTGTAGGATTTTAAGGCCGTCCGTCCAAGACGCTCGCCCTAGGGGGAAGGAGTATTTCTTAAAAGCGCATAAAGTGAGACAGGGGGAAGATGGGGGTGAAATGCATTTTGGACGTCCAAAAGAGAGGAGCAACAGGACAGGGAGGAGAGGGGGGGGGGCGAAAAAATGGCTAAAAATGGGGACGTCCCGAGTTGTCACTCACTTCAATGTAGTCCATTTAATCCACGAGAAAATGTGTAGCCTAACTAACAAATTTGGGCCGTACGCGTCAGAAACTAAACAATTAATTTCGAAAAATAAGATTCGAAGAAGTTTGAAGGTGTTTGAAGGTTATGCGTGGTTCGGAATTCGCATTAAGGCCCATAACTTGTATGCTAAAATATAGTCTACCTTTAGGCGCTCAAATATTATATTTTCGCTGATATCAGTGGACAAAGACGCAGTTTCAAAAAAGTAAGTCAGCATTTCCCTTCCTAAAAATGTTGCCTTTTAATAGCAACTAAACTTATTTTTTGGGATCCTACCTACTCTGAGAACGGCGAAAAAATCGTAAAAATTTGCACAAAAACTCGTCGTTCTGAGACAAGGTTCAATCCCAAAAAATAAGTTTAGTTGCTTTTAAAAGGCAACATATTTAGGAAGGGAAATGCTGACTTACTTTTTTGAAACTGCGTCTTTGTCCATTGATATCAGCGAAAATATAATATTTGAGCGCCTAAATGTAGACTATATTTTAGCACACAAGTTATGGGCCTTAAGC
>CM055404.1:125156115-125177346 GCA_029228625.1 Pseudolycoriella hygida
CAGGGAACGTCAGTCGCGGCCCCAAATGAAAAATTTCATATGCCGCTTTTCCGGGAAAATTCTGGAAAAGCCGTGGCATGGGAAAAAGTGGTCAATTTTGAGGGTTTTTCGGTAATGCTCGGAGTTTTCGAATTTTAGCTCCGGAGTGACAATAGCTAGAGAATTGGCTTCTTTGGGAAAGTTTTAGAGTTTGGTCAGGAGAATTTTTTGGGATCTTAAGGCCCGTAACCTATATGCTAAAATATAGTCTACCTTTAGGCGCTCAAATATTATATTTTCGCTGATATCAGTGGACAAAGACGCAGTTTCAAAAAAGTAAGTCATCATTTCCCTTCCTAAAAATGTTGCCTTTTAATAGCAACTAAACTTATTTTTTTGGGATCCTACCTACTCTGAGAACGGCGAAAAAATCGTAAAAATTTGCACAAAAACTCGTCGTTCTGAGACAAGGTTCAATCCCAAAAAAAGGGTTTAGTTGCTTTTAAAAGGCAACATATTTAGGAAGGGAAATGCTGACTTACTTTTTTGAAACTGCATCTTTGTCCATGGATATCAGCGAAAATATAATATTTGAGCGCCAAAATATAGACTATATTTTAGCACACAAGTTATGGGCCTTAAGCATGTGGTCCAAAAAATGACTGCCGGTCAAACACATTGATGGGGCGAATCAGCAGTCTAAGGCCTACTAGCGCTTACGCACCTAGTACATCATAGATGGCACTAGGTTTAGGTGCAATTTACTACTGACACAGTAAAAACTTCGGTAACGAAAGGATCTGTAAGAAGAATCCATCTGAATAAAGCTCATAAAAAATTGCGGGACTAGTAAATAGAAAATGATCTAGCCGTTAACCGGACGGGTTGTAACGGCGGATTATTATTATAATTATGTGTGACGTCATCTGTGTAACGTCATTTTTGTGACTTCATAATTGTGGCGGTGCACAGACGGACACGAAGGGTGATAACATAAAGTAGCTGTCTAATTCCATCGGTAACCCATACATTGTCGCTACCATGTCACCTGGGGAACGAATGTGTTTTGTCTCATGTTGATATAAATCACATTGAAAGAATGAAAGAGATGAAATTCGTTACCCAGGTGACGGTACCGATGGAATTAGCCAGCTACTTAATAAATGATAAGTGAATTTGTAGAAGGTAAGTTGATACTCAAACCAACTTTCTTGAAGTTGAAGTTGTTAATATCTGCAAACCTGCAAAGAATATTTTATGTGTACGTTACGCTTATTAGGGAAAAATGGAATGCTGCCGACGAATAAATTAGGAAATTAAAAACTTACCACCTCCCTCGCACCATCACAACATCTCATAAAATCCATATAGCAAATTGCACCGAACACAAAACATCAATAAATTCCACGAAATCTGTGGAAATTTCAAGAACAATAAGCCCTGCTTATCAAATACAACAAAAAATCTTAACAGAAGAGACGACGAGGAAATATTGCCTGAGGGTGACCCCTTGTCTAAATACGGTGTCTTGTTTATTTGTGAATTTTTATTTTGTATGTTATCTCGATTAAAATTTAAGTATTCACTAGAGCAAAGATTATTATACCAAACAAAATAAAGTTTAAGATGAATACTCCGGATGTTGAAGTCTGCCAAAGGGAAACTATATTGCAAGTTTGTGCAAATGGTTACAGGAACCGGATGTTAGCTAGAGAAGTTGTTTATAAATAGTAAATCAATTTTAAAACATTCGTTCATGGGTACACGGCGGTTGGATAGTTAATTTGGTTATTTTTCAAAAATTTCTTGTATACATTTAACATTTTTCGACAAGCGTTGCGATGAAGACGAGTCTTTGGAAAAACTCTAATCCGCTTAAAGGAAAATTTAACTTTATGGAAATGATGTGAGTTAAATGCAGTAGCTTCTTCGTTCGTTTCATGAAACCATAAATACTCATCAGAGACGTGACGACTTAAACTTCGTAAAGGATTCGATTGAATGGAGAAGATTGTGTAACAATCAAATAGGTCAGGCTGAGTTCATCGGATTCTTTACTAAAAAACGTGATATGCACATTGAGTAAATAGTTTTTATATTATCAGGTCGGCTATTGGCACATTTAGCAAATAGTCTCTTTTTCACTTCATTAGGAATTCTGCTGATATCACTAGGTCACAAATGAAAATCAAAGTCATTTCTTTTTTAGTTTGGCTCCAGACTCTAAAATTTTTTGATTCCAGAGCCAAACTAAAAAAGGCAATGACAATTTTTCGTCAAAAAAGCGAATGTCTGTAGAGCAGCTAAAAAAACCTTGTTGTCTATTGTATTTTCTTCATTTTTTTAAGCAAATCTAAATGTAAATCGGCCCCTGAAAAATTTAGGAGCTTCAGTTGATTTTATGTTATGAATTTTAAATTAATGAGACAAAAAAATTCGCAGACAGTTAGTTTGTCTTTTGAGGTAAAACACTTTTTTTAATACGGTGAGAGTGTATTGGTGCGAGTGTGAACGAAAAAGTACATTACATTGGACTGTGCGAAGGTAGTTCTTTAAATGAGGGCACAATTTCGTGATAAGAGCCAAACCCACGAGTGTTTTCCTAAGCAACAATCTTTGGAAACTGTTGTTTTTACGAGTGCAGTGTTTGCGTACCCCATCCTAAGATACTGCTGATTAAGTGGTTCTGGGTCTTATTAATTCGCTCTTCAAAATTTCTGCAACGACAAACACACACTAGTTTCCTTACAATTTGCTGAAGTAGCCTAGCAAGACTATAAGTTTGACAACTGTCATTTTATAGGGAGTTGCTGACTGTATTATTCTGAGACATGAGTCGAGTGCAGTGAACCGTCTCGCGGTTATTCCCTTGACGGTAGTCAGGGTCTTACGGCCGAATTAGGATCGATTTTGTCCGTGTGGCCGCGTCCGTGTGGATTTATTCGCAGGTAATAAAGTTCCATTGTTCGAGCAATGGCATTCTGAGAAATATGTGGATATTGAATAAAACTTAAAAAATAAATGAAAGTAATTGTACGCTGAACCAGTCGAAAGTTAGTCATTTTTATGTGATCATGCCCGCAGCGGTAGCGGAGGGCGTGACGCAGTGCCCACACGCCAAAAAAGAAGTCCACAAACTCAAAAAACGCCATACAAAAACATTTGGGACAAGTCACCATATATTCACGAACTTTTGAGTTTTTTCTCCCTGCCCCCCTGCCCTTCTAAATTATTTTTTAAAAAAACTACGTCGTAGCAGCCTGGACTCATCAAAATCGGTTGCAATTCGGTCAGAAATTCTAAGAAAGTTGTCAGCAAGTGTCAGACATTCTCAGAAAGTTATCAGCAAGTGTCAAAAAGTTGTCAACATGTCTTAGAAAGTTGTCAGCAAGTCTTAGAAAGTTGTCAGCAAGTCTGTAAAAGTTGTCATCAAGAGTCAGACAGTCTCATAAAGTTGTCAGCAAGTTTCAGAAAGTTGTCAGCAAGTGTCAGAAAGTTGTCAGTAAGTGTCAGTTAGTCACAAATTGTCAGACAGTTTCAGAAAGTTGTCAGCAAGCCTCAGAAAGTTGTCAGCAAGCGTCAGAAAGTCTCAAAAAGTTATTAAAAAGTGTCGAAAAGTTGTCATCAAGTGTCAGAAAGTTGTCTGCAAGTGTCAAAAAGTTGTCAGCAAGTGGCAGAAATTTGGCAGAAAGTATGAGAAAGTTATCGGCAAGTCTCAGAAAGTCTCAGGCAGTATTCAGTAAGTGTCAAAAAGTTGTCAGCAATTGCCAGAAAGTCTCAGATTATTTTTATCCATGGTATCATAGGTCGCAGAGATCGCCTTACAAAACTTACAAAACTACTGATATCACTGTAAAAAAATTTCTTCGAAGTTAAAGTGTGACGCAGTAAGTAAGTCCACTTTCAAAATTATTGATATCGTCAGAGGTGAAGCTTTCGCTGATAAGGCGCAAATATTTGTTTGTATAGAATGCTTGCTTGTGGTTACAGTTTAATTCTTAAAAAAATTTGCACCACTTTTTTTTTAAAACAAAATTACGTTGTGTTCAAAACATTGCGTCACAAATGACAGACCCGACGACGAAATAATTTTTCTGTACTTTCAGTTTGAATGATAAACATTAATAATCAAAGTCAAGGGAGTGTCCACATCAATAAGATGTGACCAAGTTCTTTATGTGAAAACTATTTACTACTCCTACCAAACTTGTTCCTTTTTTACAGAGAAATGATAAGCTGATACCCCTGAGTCGAGGTGGAACACACAAGTGAACGACAGCTGAGTTGTATGGGACAGGATGGAACCAATTTTGTACGCAATTCTCTCACATTCTCTCCCATACAAACCAACTGTCATTCACATGCGTGTTCTACCTCGACACAATGTAGTACCAACGTATCATTTCTCTGTTTTTTTACAAAAAATTGCGGCTCATATCTCATAAACAAATTTTTAACAGTGTTATCATCCGTACAATGTACTTTTTCGTTACTTTATTTTTTTTTTTCTATATCAGGCGCGCCGACTTCTAGGTGGCGTTGGGTGCTAAAGCACCCAACAACCAAATCTGTTGGGTGCATAGCACCCAACAAAATCTCGGCTGAAACTTTTCAAAATTTGTTGGTTTACGGCTGAGCTTTTTCTTTCGTTTCCAAATTATCAAATTAACTGTCACTATAAAGTTATGCAAATATACATTTTTCTGTTAGATTCCAATAGGGATTGGAAGCCATTGTAATAAATTCGTAAGTTTTGAGAATTGCTTTTCTTGGAAGAACTCCCACGGGGCTTTCTAAGGTTCTAACCGCTATCCGCGATTAACAGAAGTGAAGAACATCGTTCTCACTTGGCGATCGACATTGACTGAACTTCGTTTCGTTAGACCATAATCGAAAGTCTCAACAACTCCTCAATAGAGACGCAGATAAAGCACGGTTGGAGAAAAGCATGAAGAACCGCTCCCGAATCGTTCTTAACTTTGTCTCGGCTTCGGTTCATCAAACCAACGTCGAAAGTCTGAACCCTCCATTCTCCGCCAACGAGCGTAAATGGCGTGGGCGGGTTACAAATCAACAAAAGCCCGTTCGAGCGAAACAAGCAATTTCTAATTCTAAGCCTCCACAGCTCTAAGCAAAATAAAAGCCTGAAATAGTAAAACACTGACAAAGTCGGTCAAACGTTGCGTTCTAAAGCAGGAAGTTTCATCGCTAAAACACTAGAGAGTAAAAACACAACAAACAGCGCTTTTCTTCGCTCTTACCTTGTCGTAGAACGTTTCACGATAAGTGAATTTAACAGAAGCGAAAAAGTGCTTCAACCTCAGGGTTCAGTGGATGTTTAAGGCTAGCCTGATCTAGCCATTTTCAGTCGCTTCCACTGACCCCTTCACGATAAGGCAGCATAATTCCTCCTGTTCCTAACTTTATGTCATGAAACTTAAAATTATATCTTTCTCCATACGTGTCATCCCACAACCCCCCCCCCCCTACTACGCTACCGTTCCTTCCTAAAGCCCGTATACATACTTTGTGTGCAGCCCTTTCTTTCTTATTCTTTGACGTTGATGTCTTCAGCACCCAACACTCAAAACAAAAGTCGGCGCGCCTGTTCTATATGGCTCATTCCACGTACCACTCTACCGTTGTAAATAATCTTCGTTGTAAATTTTCTAGATGACATCGCAACAGAAAGGAAGAAGTACGAGAAATCCAAGAAGCCGCTCTATAGGGATAACCTTTCAGTGAAATGTGAACTTAAGCGTCTCAACAGAGAGGTTAACAAATGGCAAGCCTATTACAAGCATCGTTATTATGAGACATTATTTGAGGTAGCTAGCGACGTGGAAAAAGATTAATTCTGTCATGGGTAGGAAAAAGGAGGCCTCTGAGAAGGTTAAAAAAATAATTATGGAAGGGAAAGAGCTACATGATGATTTACATAAGGCATCAGCGTTGAATCGTTTCTTCGCGAAAATAGATACCAAAATTGCTGACAGAATTAAATATTTCCGGGTGTACCAACAAATACTGAACGGTTAATCGTAGCCACTCTCTTTTACCATGTTCGGCTTTTCAGTAGACAATAAAATGTTTATCATCATCATCAATCTATCCGCAGAGTTTAAAAGTTGCTTGTATCTCACTCAATGTTAGTGACTTCTTCTTCTTTTTTGTAAGAGTGAGGAAATCTTCATAGATTCCATTTTTCCATTGCAGCTTCCCCATTATTTTTGCAATTACATTGTCCACTGCTTTCCACACCTCCTCATCGCGGCACATCTCCGATATTATGTTTTTGGCATTTACCTCTGACGGTTAGTAATCAGCTCACTTCGATCTTGTTCGAAGCGAGGACAGGCAAATTACACATGCGCCGCAGTCTCTTCCTCCCTCTCGCATGTCGAGCAGAAGGGTGACTCTGTGAATCCTAACCTGTGCAGGTACTTCCTGAAGCATCCGTGGCCCGACAGAAACTGTGTCAGTTGGAAGTTAATCTCTCCATATTTCCTCTGTACCCATGTCGTTTTGTTTGGTATAAGTCTATGGGTCTACCTTCCCCTTGGAGTCCCACTCTCGCTGCCACTGTCTCGTGATTCGGCCTTTAATTGCGTCGTCACTGTTTAGGTAGTTTGACTCTCCCTTCTCTTATCTCAATATGTATAGGTTGACGCTTGCTAGGAGCCTCCTTTAGCTGCTGCGCGGTCCAAAGCCGTTTGGCATCATCCACATGACAATTAAAATTTCTGCGGTCGCCCAGCATAACTCCAAGGTACTTCAATTGGCGAGTGGATGTGATTTCTTCACAGTCAATGTTCAAAACGATCCGCTCAGTCTTTTTGCAGCTACTCACTAACATGATCTCGATATTCTGGTGTGCCAGCTTCAGTTTTGCCGTTGTCATCAATTTTTCGACAGCTTCTAGCGTCGCCTTCGTAACTACCTCTACCTCCATCTTCGACGTTCCGGACACCGTTAGGATCAAGTCGTCGGCGAAAGCAAGTCGAAGACTCAACATTGCGGACGTGGTGTTGAAGGGGCAAGTGATGAGCATTTGTCTGAAAAACCGCAAATTGACCGCAGTGAGTGAGGTTTTATGTAAGCTAAAGCGCTTTCTACCACCTAATAATGTACTATATGGGGTGAAAAGTCCGCAGCCTCATATAAGAGATGACGTCATTACTTCAAAATTTTTGTTAACATTCAGTAGTACCATCCTTTGCTAGTCTCCAGCCAAAATTTCATGACATTTGGTGTCATAGTTTTCGAATTACTGTCAATAGGGTGCCGCAGGCTTATATTGTTCGTAAAAAATGGAAAGGTAAAAAATTGAGAAAAATTGCGTTTTGGTAAAATGACGCCCGCTTGAATCAACATTCAAAAGCCAATCACAATTCTTAATGCTACTTCCAATTGTTTAACAAAAATCGAAAAAACTAAAAGTGCTGATTTCGTCGTTTACGACTCATCAGTACACCTTGTCTCAAGACCATGTGTATATCAGCATAGATGGCCACAGAATGATACTCAGACTATGGCAACTCGCCTTTTATACAATCCATAACTCATAGCCATAACTCAATTTCGTCGATTTCATTGGCCCTTGTGTCCCGACTCCTGACACGATTTCCACAAAATTTATTTCCCAATTTTCTGACATCAAATCCTTTTATTTGACATCAACATGAGCAATTTCCGTGCTACACTTGCTGAGATATTTGCGGAAAATCTTTACCGACTTGAATCGTGGGAGGCGTGTACATTTCAGGGGTCGGTCCCACCTCGATCTACCCCATGTTACATTAAAATTGTTTGTAGTAAACGTATAGGACCTTCGTACTTCGTACGATCCAAAAAAATTTGTCTTGCAACCTGGCGAGCTTATGTATTTTATCTCATGTGAATATAAATCACATTGAAAGAGTGAAAGAGATAAAATACACTACCCAGGTTACGGTGCCGATGGAATCAGCCATAGGCATGCTGGAAGTGCTATGAGGTAGCCCCGGTAGCCCATTCATTTCCTTCGTAAGTTAACTAATTCATTCAATAACGAACAGGCTCCCATATATATTTTGAACAGATTCTCTAGAGCGCAATATTTGAAAATCGGCCACTGTGCGGTGGTATGTCTTTTTTGCTCGCAGCATCTTCCCTTTCAAATAGCTATACGCATGGAGACAAATAGCGTCGGCCTATCATTTACTATCTAACTGCAACACCATTGGTTTCTCCAAGGCGCTTTTTTGGAGTCCTTTTGTTTAAATTCATCCAACATGTCCCTTCACAACCAAATAACTAACAAGACCCTCGTTATGTTTTCTAAAAAAAATGCTATTCCAACTTAGCATTTAATCCTGGAGAGTTAAAATATTTAAGTGGTTGTGTAAATCACCAGGGAGCAAAAGTCAGAATTTGCCACGCTTCAAAATGTAAGAATTAAACAGCATATGTGAAGTGAATGAAATTTTTTTTATCCAATTTCATCTATTTTGAGATCGTCGGTGGTGTTATGTATCCCTTGATGTCATTCAAACATTTCCAGATTCCAATGTTGACATGACAAAAAGAATCGAATTTGAAAACAGAAATTTTTTCTCCATTGCTTCGCATTCATGTAATACATTGAAAAGCTAAACTCAATTTTATTGCAATATCCTTGGCAAACCTTCGGGAATATACATAGCTAATTTACCACCCTTTGATTTTGGCTCTACAGACTTTGACGCACTTCCGTCGTATGGAAACTTTATAACGTAGCAGTGGATGTCGCTTCAATCTCCCTTATCAAAAATGCCCCATACTCACTTGTCTATGTGTTATATAACTTTGGAACATAAAAGCAAAATAGCTTCTATCTACCCATAGGGTTGCACAGTCTTTGCATGTATTTAAAACGTGGGGCTTTTATCGGATATATTAGTGCGTTCATATTCATAATAGACATGTATAGCTTTTGCATTAACATCGATTGATAACTGAGCAACAAATTTACAATATTTTCGTCGTGTACATGTTGTTAGTGTAGTCAGTCACTTATCTTTTCCTCCTCCGGTCTTTATTGGTAAATTGCGAATCAACAACCTAATATTTCATTTATTTGGGGAGACGAGTATCGGAGGATGAATTAATTTTCGAAACGCTCCATTGCGTTTCATTCATCGCAGTACGAAGTTAGTTGTATAACATGGAAAGTGTAAAAATAAATCGGTAATTTTGAATGACTCGTCGCCATTCAAAGAATGTAGTTAGCAATTCTTTAGAAATGTATTTTCTGCATAGAAATCGCTGCTATTTACGGGGCTTTGCAAATAGAAGGGTATGAAAATTAGTTTTGAATAAAAATTTACTTTTTAATTAGATATTCGAAATCAATTGAATTTGACACCATCCCTTTTGTGCTGTTGGAAGGAATCGTTAATGTATGCTAAATGGATTTGAGGTTTTAACCAACTGTTCCATGCGAAAGTTTGAATATTTTCACAAACTTTTGTTGCTACAACATTGCTAGAGTGAAATGAGAAAAGTGGCATGGCCACCAGCTTCGACACGTTCAAGTTGAGAATACTGAATACATTTTTATCGTTTTATTCTTCTTGACAAGCCCCGTTTACTCGTTGCTACTCATACTTCGTACGGGTCTAATTAATGAAAGAGATGAGAGAGATAAAATTTATATTAAAATATATGTAGATAGTTGAAGAGAGAGAGAGAGAGAGAGAGAATCAGTGGAAGAGAAAAACGATAATAATAGCAAAAGGCATAAATGATAGAAAGAGATACACACCGTAGTGATTTATGAGATGGACTGTAGATTGTAGAAGAGAAAATGTAGATAGTGAAAGAGATATAAAAGAGAGGTACCTGAATAGACAGAGGAGGACAAATGACTCATCGATGATTCCCAAGTGGATCATCAGTGAATCGCCAGTGAATCATTGGTGATTCCCAGGTGAATCATAGGTGATTCCCAGGTGAATCATCGGTTATTTCCAGGTGAATCAACGGTGATTCCCAGGTGAATCATCGGTTATTTCCAGGTGAATCATCGGCGATTCCCAGGTGAATCATCGAAGATTCCTAGGTGAATCATCGGTGATTCCCAGGTGAATCATCGGTGATTCCCAAGTGAATCATCGTTCATTCTAAGGTGAGTCATCGAAGTTTCCCAGGTGAATCATCTGTGATTCCCAGGTGAATTATCGGTGATTCGCCGGTTAATCATGTGTGATTCCCCGGTGGATCATCGGTGATTCCCAGCTATCGCTACTTAATAAAGATAAGACAGATGTAGAAAAAAGACGGAATGCAACAGGGAAGTGAGGGAAAGATTAAGATTGTAACCTGTTGATACAACGAAAATGAACGAATTTCGCTCAACTAACGTATCATGTGACCTCAAACAGATCAAAATATGTGAATGGATGTGGTTAGAGATGAGCGGACACCACTTTTTTGCTGCGCATGCCCTCCCTACCTTAGCCTAAAATTTTAAAAATTGCCCGCCCCGAAACGTGCCCGATAAATGTGTGCCCTGCCCGAACCATTCCCTATAGGGCACGGGCATAGTTTGAAATTCCCTCACGCCCGCTCATCTCTAGATCTGGCAATAGACTTAGTTGGCTTTAATTGGGTAATAATAAGTAAATGAGAGAATTTCTATCAAGTTCGGAATTACATTTGGATTCACGTGTTTGAGTTCCAAATATTAACTATACTATGGATTTAGATGAATACACAAGGTAGATGGACAGTAAAAGAGACATGTTAGTTAGTTTGACTGGGCGGAGTTAAGCTCCAGCACCTGAGCCTCTATTGGGCCTGTTGTGCATACCCACATTAGACTACCTACAATCTTCTATTTGGTCTGTGAATGAGTTCTCGCTGTTTATTCTTAGATGGCGTCAGATACAAATATAGCCAGCTACTGTCAGTCAAATTATATTTTTTTGACAGGTATGATCACTGTCAATAAAATTCAGTAAATAATATAACACGCTTCTTAGCAGAACATAAATTTTTCCTTCATTAAAAATGTCTAATTTTGTTCCAAGAAAGGGTCATTTGCGGGAAGTTTTATTGTACTTCTTTAAAATAAAGAAGACTGTGGCTGAAGCTCATCAATTACGTGTAGAAGCCTATGGTGAACATGCTCTATCAGGAACAACGTGCAGAGACTGGTTTCGACGCTTCAAAAGTGGTGATTCTGATGTTGAAGACAGGGAGCGTTCAGGTGGTCCAAAAAAATTTGAAGATGAACAATTTACGACGTTACTCGATGAAGACTCATGTGAAACGCAAGAAGATCTTGCAGAATCGTTAGGAGTTGATCGAACGACAGTTTCCAAACGTCTAGAAGCCATTAGAATGATTCAAAAGATGTTACAAGGATGCTGAGTCAATAAAAACAATGCCCTTTTAGTTCGTATACCGTTTTCACACATATACGAGTTTTCAGATTTTTAATCACATTGGGTGCCATATGAATTAAAAGAAAGAGACGTTGAAAGAAGAAAAACCACTTGTGAATTATTGCTTCAAAGACATAAAAAGAAAGGGGTTTTTGCACCGAATTGTGACTGGTGAAGAAAAGTGAGAATCCCAAACGCTTAAAAGCCTATGTAAGGCCAGGTGAGCCAGGTCCATCGCAACCAAAACGAAATATTCACTGTGCAAATATACACACAGGTGGGATATGAAAGGTGTGGTGTATTATGAGCTTCTGAAATCTGGTGAGACAATTGATGGGGAACGCTATCGACAACAGTTAATGCGTTTGAAGCGAGCTCTGGCCGAAAAACGACCAGAATGGACCGATAGACATGACAAGTTAATTTTTCAACATGACAACGCTCGTCCACATGTCGCAAAAGTTGTGCAGAACTATTTAATTGGAACGAACTGGGAAGTTCTACCCCACACGCTGTATTCGCCAGACATTGCCCCTTCTGATTACTACTTATTCGATTACACGAATAACGATTTGATTGGACAGCGCTTCACTTCTTTTGAGGGTATCGAACAATGGCTCTCTGATTGGTTTTCTTCAAAAAATGAGGAATTCGACACGGAATCCCTAAATTACCTGAAAGATGGGAAAAACTAGTGGCTAGCGATGGACAATATTTTCATTAATGTATTTATTCATTTTGTCATTGAAATAAACGCTTATAAACGGCAAAAAAACAGCGAGAACTCATTCACAGACCAAATACATTCTAGCAGTTCGGTTGAGAAAGTCTAATATGTTGCTGGGCGGAATGCTCCAGATGATGTTATAAGGGAGAATATAAGCTCCTAGGCATTTAGCTCGATCTGTGATGTTTGCTGGGCATTTACATAGGAGGTGTTCGGCGGTTTCTATGTCGCCGCAGTTCGTACATAGATTGTTGTTTGTAACGCCGATGGTGTGTAAATGTTTGTTGAGAGGGCCAGTAAGTATACCAGTATACCAGTAAGTATAGAGGTCATTCTTCTGATGTTCCTCCTGCTAAGAGAAAGTAAGCGTAGTCTATCGAGTGCTTTTTGAAGGATTCGTTTTTCCAATTGTTGGTGATGCTCTTAAGGGAAGGCTTTGGATTTTGACATCCAGAAAATGGTAATGACGCCATCTCTACATTTGAATCAAAACTATAAATTACTCACTGCGGCCTCTTTGTTTCAAACTTGAAGTCGTGATTTGAGGTCAATCCAAACTAGATAACAGCCCTGAAATCGGCATCGAATATTCGACATGTAATCATGAGAAACAGATAGTCCAATTAGATACTTCAAATTTTATAGTCACGTCAGAAATTATCGTATTACAGATCCACATTCACACATTCGCAAACACCGAAACCAGTAATAAAACAATTTATTTGAGCCTGAAGCTCTTAGCGATTGCTACCATTAGAACTCACTAACAATTTGAATCGATTGAATGCACTAAACATAACAACTATATTGATTTTCTACACGAAAAAATAAGAACAATTTTTTTTCTCAAAAACACGAAAATCGCCGTAATGGCATTTGTTTTGACTATTTTCACTCACAACATCTACGACGTACTTTGATTCAAAGTCATTTACATAGAAGAGTAATTACTGCGACACTCGATACCATAGACCAATTTTTTTCCAAACTTTCCCACTTTTTTTGAATTTTATCGTATTTTTCCATAAAAACGAAATATTTATGAAACACAATAGCCTGTAATACACGGTCGAGTAGCCCGACTTCGGCTCACTCTATGGACTCTCAACACCGAACCATTCAACCGATTTCCACAAATCTTTTTTCCTTGTTTCCCGAGATCAGTAGTTTCCGAAGTGTACTGAACGAGATATAGACGAAGAAGTTTGACCGACCTTCCGATTTAGCTCGTCTTCAAAGATTACTCAAATAACTTTCAGAAATTTATGTATATTTGAGAATCGATCATGATTTCCTCTAGATATTGTGTTGACGGACGGACAGCGCCTATGTTAGGTGCTGATATTTTCTACAGATTAAGACCTAAGCTATAACGCTTCGTATATTTCGTAACTCTACTCAAGACTTTTATTTGCCAATTATAGTTGCTCGAGTAGCTATTCGAAAATTTTCCGACAGACCCCTACAATGACGGCATGTACTACCACCATTCAATGTGATTCTGAGCCTGCAGGGGGTGGAAATCCTCCAATCGAACAGTGGAACTTCTTCTCAAGTACATTCTGATCAAATATAATCAAATTTGTGCTAACGCTCAAGCTGCGGTCAATGAGGAATATCAAATTTACAAAAACCTTGATTTTTCACGATTTCCGAGATTTTTTTCACTTTTCGTCATTGAGCGCCCATCAAATCGCTTCGGATCTTGTCCGGTCCATAGAAACTTTTTCTCATTGCACCATTTTCCGAGCTAAGCCCCAAAGTTTACGACAACTTTGTTTTTTGGACCCCCCTAATACTATACAGCCTTCCCTATTGTATTTTAGAAAAATATTCTAACAAGAAATGCAATCATACTGACAATTTATGTATTGGTGCTGAACTAATTGAGTTTGATTTTATTTCTTGTTAGAGTATTTTTCGTTTTATGAGCCTCATTTTGCGAATGAGACGACCCTTTTTGTTTATATTTATAATCCTAAAAAAAATTGAAATTATAAAAAAAAAACAAAAACGAGAATTCGAACAAAATGATGAAAAAAAAAGTATACCAAGCAACCGCGCTAGCCATTACGCCACCGAAACACGAGGATAGTTTGCTTTGTGAATGCCTTGCATTCGTGTACATAGATACATAGATTTCGTCGAGAGAGCGACGAAACAGCCGTAAATATTTGTATCTATGTACACGAATGGAAGACATTAACAGAGGGACTCGTCCACTTGTCTCGGTGGCGCAGTGATTAGCTCGTCTGCTTGTTAAATTTTTTGTTTCATCATCGTGTTCGAATTCTCGGTTTTGTTTTGTTTTTTTTTTGTAATATCTATTTTTTTAGGATTATAGAATACTTTAGATAGATTATAAAATAAACAAAAAGGTTCTCATTTGCAAAATGAGACTAATAAAATTTCGTACGAAAAAAGTATATTTGTTTTGTTCATGAAAATTGCAATTTATTTCATTGTGTTGGTGAAACAAAATCGAAAACAAGCGTCGTCGCAGTACGCAAGTTAAAAAAACGACTCTAGTCAGTCGGCCAGATGTATCACTTTGAAAATCGTCGCCTGAAGAAACTTGCAGTCGTGGGTTCAATCCCCGGTTTATTCACGCGTACATGGATCGAATATTCGACCCATATGCACGTGGAAAAGGTGAGGCTGAGGTCGGCTTTTTTGCATTTTGATGTAAAAAAATTTGAGCCAGCCAGGCCTATTAAAATTTTTTTATTTATTTGAAAAAAAAAATGTAACGATTCGAACCCAAATTAATTGATGATACAAAAAAATTATAAAGCCAACGCGTGTTCCATTACACCACGGACGAACTGCAATTGTGGCTTCTATCGAATGTGAAATATGTAAATCCATAACTAAAAAATTTGGTTTGCATTTTTTCGATTATTAAATTCAACAAAAAAGTTAGATTTTCGAAAATATTGTTATGACGAGATTAATTAGATTTCAGAAGATAAATTTGGTCGCATTTTCTGTTTTTGTGAATGTGTATCAATTTTAGCTGCCCGTTGATACGTAGTAATAGTATATTATAATACTAGGGCTATGATCAAGTAATTATAGTCGAGGTTGGTAAAAGTTCGAGGGGCGTCAGCCCCGAGAATTTTTAACCACCGAGACTATAATTACGCGATTGTTTCCCTTGTATTATACGATAGTTTATCACATTTGAGCCTAAAAATGCCAATTATGCACAAAAAAAAAAACAACAACAAAATTAACATAAATCAAAAACTTCGTATAAAAACACTCATCGACTTTGTTGCAAAAAATTTCGTCTAGATTGATTTTTCGATTTAGTATGCGGTTGTCATAACAACACACGTTTTATTCTCATTTTTTAAAGAACCGGGTTATAACAGCGTCATTACAACCCTACTTTAAACAAGAAAGTCGACTATAATAGGCCGATTATAGCCCCATTATTAGTGCAATAATTGGCTTATTATAGGCTCGAATGTGATAAAAAAATAAAAAAAAATTATCACATTCGAGCCTATAATTATATAACAAATTCGATGAGCTTTGATTTTTGATTTATGTTAATTTTGTTAATTTAACGCTCCTTGAAATTTCACCCCACCTCGACTATAATTACGCAATTATAACTGTATTATAATATACTATAGCATTTGCGATATTCAAGAGAGAAAAAATTTATTACTCAGGTAGCTTGAGATTATTTTGGGGTCTCGAATAAATATTAATTTTGTAGATGTCATCGAAAAAAGGAAAATCCGTCGTGACGAGCCTTGCGGTTCACAGATCCTTACATTGCAAAACAGCTATTAATCGTGTACCGTGCACAGTGTACTTTAGATATGGTGACCAAAAACATGGATTTTGAAGGACAGTGAACCTTTTCTGCAAGCATAGCGCGGAGATTGTTTGGTGTCAAATGAAAGCATTTGATCTCACAAAACTTGAACATCTTTTTTGTGGAAATCGTGTTTGGGCACTGGGACCAACGGAATGGACGAAATTGCGTTTCTTGGCCATAACGAAAGTAGATGGTTTTTCTTCTATATTTGCTCAACAATGCAGTATGAAGATTTACTGTCAAAGGCAAAGTTGTAGAGAATAAAATTTTTGGAAAACACGTGTTTCAGGATTTTAGGGAAATATGACCCATTCCTGGGATATGACCACTTCTAGAATTGGGAGGGATGACGCAAATCTCTAGAACTATGGAAGTTAAAAATTTAATGGCAAAGTTGGTGAGAGTTACACTTTAGAGAAAATTGTTTCACGATTTCTTTGAGAAGTTTCTCTTTGTTCCTCTTTGTGAAATAGTGCACAAGGCAGTGGAGAACATTTTGACCTTCAAAATCAATAGTCTCGGTCGTGCTCGATAGTTCCGTGAGTAGTTTCTATGGATCATTGAAATTCTTATAGTTATAAAAGAACATAAAACATTGGGTTGTTTGCTAATTTCTATATCTAGATACATTTGCCTTTTTGCAACATCTATCCCGTTTACCACATCTATTCTGATACGTACGGGTCTTTGCTTATGTTTCGTTACTGGGTCTAAATAAGAGCAATCTGCAAAAAAAATTTTTTTGGTCCATACGTCAACACGTTAACTTGAGTATAGTTTAACCAATTTTCAAAAACTAATTCTTTGAAAGTTAATCGAAAAAGTGAGTGAATTTGGGCATCTTTGAGAGATGATCGAGAGCCGAATGGTATTCAAAAAGAAATTTAGGGCCGAGGCCTGCACTTAGGGCCTAATATTTGCTCAAAACAAAAAAAAATTTTTGCTATGTTGATGTTGGTAGAGAAAATTGAGGTAAATATTTTTCTCCCTGTGAACGTGGGTCCGAGGCCTCTTCTAAGTACCGTAGGTCGTTCCAAAGGTTGGCAATAGCCCAAAAAATTGTTTTCCATTTTGTCGAGAAAATCGAGGGAAATCTTTTTCCACATGTATGTATTGGACCGAGGCCTCTCCTTAGGGCCTTAGGTTGGTCCAAAAATTCATCGTTTTGAAGATGTGGCTCTCCCAGTCGAAATTCAACTGGTTACAAACGTCGTGGTAAACGCATAGGACCCCTTTTCGAAGAACTTTTTTCTTCGTGTGGGTCTAAAAATGAGGTTTTCCGAAGGTGTGTGAAATTTTTTCGCTTATACCTCCACAAGAAAAACGAGAGAAGAAACCTTTATGGAAACCGGTTCGGACTTCTCAACCGCATATTTTAGGTGATGATTTTCCATAAACATTTCATGATGTTTTTGCTGTGCTGTACATACGCTGTACGTCTCTATGGATGTATGTTTACTAGCTTCAGTGTCTTTATATGATGTACTGTACATGCAATTAAGGGAACAATTTGTTATGGATCGTAGAGCTTATCATAGCGTCCTAGAAGATTCAACATGGGGACAAAAATTAACTTCTAATGTGTTGTAGTGGCCATTCACAGGAAAATATTTGCCCGCCGTAGTAGGTCCGAATTTGAGACACTGAGTCTTTCGTTCACGTTCTTTTGACACGAATCGTACGAGTCTAGCGTAAGCCCCACGTTTGATTGTATGATCAAGTGACACATTACACTGTTGCGATCCGCTCATCCCGAACATGGCGAACGAAGCTATGACGAACGGGTGGAAGTACTATCATCGTAGTTCGAGTGACGTATCGCAGCTCTCGAACCCCCCTCCCCCTTGTCTCGGATGTCACAGACCCTCCCTCCTCGGCGTGACATCCTTTATGAACGGGCCGTGCGTCAATAAGCATGCACAACGCTTCAAAAATGTTAATATTAAACTAGTCGCCTAAAAACATAAATTTTTTCCCCTACCGAATAACACCCGTGCACCGGCGCGATCCGCTGCAAACGCAGTTTAAGAAAGTGCGAAAAGAGTGCGCCACCATTTATACCAAATTTATCTTTACAGAGCAACAACTACAATACAACTACAGTAGAGACATGAATTTTCAATGCATTTTATTGCGAGTTAATTGGGAAACGTGTAAAGTGTAATTGCTGCAGCTTTGCTAATTTACTTGTAAATAAGCTTGTACCCGTTTTGGGAACCAACTATACGCACTGCTCGGTCTAGTTTTTTTTTCCTCAAGTATGTTGCCATCAAAAAATTTATACTCGTTCGCAAGCATTTTTTGGCAATGTATGAAGAAGAATTGATAATAATTATGTTTCCTTTCTGCTTTATTCGGACGTTTTTAGCAGAGTTCAGTTTGGCGCCTTTGGCTCTATTCCACAGATCTGATTGCTAAAAGAAAAGTTTTGTTAGTCAATTTATCTATGTATCTACACATATGTAATCAAACTTTACAAAATCAGTTATATTGATGGTGATATCGCCACAATCAATTTCATATCTGATAATTTTCCTTTTACGTTTTTTTTCTGTTTGCAATGAAGAAGCGCTGCCCTCGAGGGATGGATTAGACGCTTTATCAGATACCTTTTTTGATTTTTGTGATGCGCTTTGTGCTTTGACTTTAATTGCCCTAACAGTTTTCCGTGTCAGCATTGGTGCTGATCGACCAGCTAGCCCAAGATCCACATCATTTCTCAACTCATTCTTTTTAGCCTAAAAAGAATACGGACGTACGACATGAAAACCTAGTTATGTAAAGCCCAAAAAAGTTAATTACCATTTTTTGAAGCACAAATTAACAACACGTTATTAGAATCGGAAAATTAAAGGACTAACACAAATTGTAATACAAATGGAATAGCCTACTGTCCATATGATTAAGTAATCAATTGTTTTCACTACGGCACTCTTACGCTATAAGGTTGTAAGCCACATATTTAACTCCACAGTCGGTATTTTTCTCTCGCTCATCGGAGGTGTGTCAGAAAGAAACAACTATAGCAGGTTGTGGAGTTACATATAGATGACAGAGTAGAGTTGCTATATCAATTTTAAATTTGACATTTGCGCGATAAAACGTGACAGCAAATTATGTAGTCTACAACATATAAGGGTCTGCTCCGCTCCGCCCACTCAAACTAACTAACTATAAGGGTCGGAAATCGTTCTTCGAGGTTTTGAATCAAAGATGTAGATCTCGGGAAGCTACAAAAAAAATAGGTAGAGTGGATTGGGCTGTAGGATCCTTAGAGTGAGCCTAACTCGCACAACGTGACTCTACACAATAGATGGTGGTTTTTCGTAATATGGCATGTAAACAGCTCATTAACGACTACCATGATAGTGGTTTTTCGTGTTTATATTCTACAAGCATGTAAAATACAGGAAGTTACTTGTAAATGGGTTGTTTTCGATAGTGCCTTTGGTTCGGGCTATGAACCTTCCACTAGTCAGCAATCAACAACAAATTTCCAAGCAAACGCGTAATCTACTATTGATGATGAGGCTTTTTGGGTTGCGGTGTATAGAAAATTGAAAAGAACATTTTTGAACATGGAAGTATGGTTGGAGTCTCACAGTCCTCACAGTGGAATTTTTTTATGAAATATTTTTGTATTTTATTTTTTGTCAAAATTTCTTTTGAAATTTATTTTGAAATCATTTTTTGACAAATTTGTTTTTGAATTTTTTGCGACGAGTTCCATAATATTGGCTTTTAGGCAATTTCTTATAATATCGAAGTAAGGACTCAATCACTAATTCATAATTTATTCTTCTTCATCCTTTGCGTCAGACATAGGCTTTATACGGAATCGTACGAGTCTGAGAAGTATAGGTTTTTTTTACAAATCCAATCGCTTTTGTTTTTCGTTTCTTATTTCATAGAGATTCTATCGAATCAGGAATTCGGTAGACAATTTAACCGAGCTACAGCCGGCGTATGTGAGTCCAAAGCACACAATTACCTATGGTTGGGTAATGCAATTGTAATTTAATACGCGTAAAAATGGCACAGTCCTGAGACAAACCTGCAGTTTTATGTGGCAAGGCACACAATTGCCAGCTAGGGCAATGGGATTGTTATTTTAATGTGCGCACATTTTTGGGCTGTTTTTCCACAAAATCCTAAATTTTACGATGAACAAATTCAGATACTTGCAAAACAGTTTCACCGACCCTCGAAAATCCGCGTTTCTTCGGCCATATCACTGGAAATACTTGACCGATTTCGCTCATCTTTGAACTTGAATCATGGCATTGTACTCCTCTCAGGGAAAAAAATTATAGAAAATTATAGAATTTAAAAAAAAAGTGGAGATGGACGGACGGATGACCGGACATTTTTTTTTTTTTGTTTTTACTGATTCGTCATCCATAGACGACAATAAATGTATCCACTTTTTGGTAGAAAATTGGAATCGCTCAATTTTAAAATTAATTTTATAATCGAGCGATTCCGAGTTCTTATCGAAATATTAAGCCACAACGCTTCCAATATCACAATAAAATTGTTTGTAGTAAACGTCTAGAACATTTTGTACTTCGTACGGGTTCAATAAATTTATTCTTGTCACGTAGGCGGCGCGTTCATTTGTTTTGGTTAGGAAAAAAACTTCAAATACGCAAAATGAAAACATTTACGTTTCATAAAATTATGAAAAACTGCGGTCATATGTAATATAAGTGATGTTGGAGCTAGACAGGTAATGTCCGATTCATTCGCCAAATTTTCAATAACACTACATTCTATGTTAGGTGATATTGGCCGTCTCATATCGAACGGAACAAACGAAATGTAAATTAAAAAAAAATTACTGAAGGACTTGGAGCGGAACAGCTTGACCATCAGCTTTAGCTAAAGAAATATTGCCACAAAGTTCCGAACCATTTTTCGTGTTGAATTCGGATATAATTTGAATAATTTCAAATGAAGTTCAAAGAATTCGAAATGATTCATAGAAACCATGGCAGGGCATGTGGTGACAAAGGTTGGAGAACCCTCCAAATACGGTGCCATACTAATATTCAAACCAGTTGGATTGGAAATTTCATGGGAAAACAGCACAACTTCATAGGCAATAAAATCAACGCCGGTAAATAAGACAAATAACAAGACTAGACAATCCGTTTTTTAATTATGCCAAAATTTTTTATTTTGAACCTGACCGGTTTCGAAAACTAAGTTTTCATTCTCAAAGATTATGGTCCAGACTAAAAACCATTAAATCATTTACATATGTGATTGCAAACCATCTT
>CM055404.1:125187349-125224374 GCA_029228625.1 Pseudolycoriella hygida
TCCGTCCTAATTTCATCCACCCCTGCGGATTTTCCTTCCCTTAATCCGCCGACCTTTCGGGACACCTCATCCAGTGTAATTTCCTCCTCCACCTCCGAGCTAGGACCTGCCTCCCTCCCATTTTCTTCTACCTGATTGACAGATGCAAATAAATCCTTAAAGTAATGCCGCCAAGTCTTCAAGACTTCACCCCTATCTGTAATTAACCCGCCGCCTTTATCTAAAATACTACTACATCCCTCTTTCACGCCACCGCGCCTAATGTCCTTAATCATCGACCAAAATTTCTTACCCCTGCCTTGACCTGCCCTTTCCAAATCCTCCCCAAACTTTTTCCCCTCCCGGCCCTTCGCTTCCCTGACTAGATCCTTAACCAGTTGCCTACAAGCCTTATAAGCCTCCCACTTCGCCACCGTCCTGTCCTGTAACCAAATCAAGTATAGTTTCCTTTTCTCCAATACAGCCCCCCTGATATCGGCGTTCCACCAACCCGTTTTTTTGTTTCGACCCCCGCTAGCGACACTGCCCAGACATTCCTCAGCCAGATCCAAGACAAATTTCTTAAAATTCGCCCACTCAGCCTCAATGTCCCCGCAGTCAGCTGGAAGCCCCTCAAATCCTTCGGCGAATTTTGCCATAAAACGAGACCTAACTGCCTCTTCCCTAAATTTTCCCACACGAAATTTGCGACTTACCACCTTCTTCCTTTTAGTCTGACAGAGTTTACCAACCGACAGATGGGTACCCAAAAAGCAGTGGTCAGAACCGAAAGTGAAACCCCTGAAAACACGTGTGTCCCTGACTACCTGCCTCCTGTCCTGCTATATAATCATGTAATCAATAATGGATTTGTGACCCAAACCCTCATTGACGTACGTATACCGATGGATCCACTTGTGCCTATAGAAAGAGTTGGTTATTGCTAACCCATTGAAATCACAAAAATCCAACAACCGTGTTTCTTCCCCAAATCTACCCACTACCTTCCCATACCCTGAGTTGCTTTTAAAGTTTCCTATTCTTGCATTGAAATCCCCCAGCAAAATCAATGATTCATTTCCCTTTTTGCTAACTACGTCCCCTAGTTGTTCGTAAAAAGTGTCCAAGCCAGTAGCATCACTACCATTGCAAGGGCTATATACGCTAACCAAGCGATAAATTCCACCCGCTAACTTTACAGAGACCCACATCAGCCTTTCATTTACGAAACGAACATTTAGGACAAATTTGATCAATTCCTTCCTGATAGCGATTCCAACCCCCCAGTTTGCCCTACCAGACTGAACTCCGGACAAAAACACCTTATACCCGCCCACGTGTTCTTCCGTCTGTCACTTCGTCCTAACGTCACTCAACGCCAATATGTCTATACCGTAGTCCTTAGCCAGATCAACTAATTCCTCTCTGCGATCCCGAAAACCCCCATTAACGTTTAGACTCCCAATAAACAAACCATCAACCATTTTGCATTGCCTGATCGTCAACGATGGGGTACCTAGCAAGTCGAGCGTTGGTCGTACCCCGTATCCAACACCCGTCCGAGGCTGTGTTGAATTGTTTTTACCGAGAATGAATACAGTGGGACGGCCTGGTAAGCCGAACCGCACCGGAAGTACAAGTTTTAATGGGTATCAAGAACGACCGTCCGGAATGCAATGTGCTTGTTTGTTTATATTTTTTACCAAACGGATTGCTATACATATAGCAGAGCCTAAAATAAGGATTTTGGACTGGGGTGCACGTTTCACTAAAGGGCGCATAGTACAAACAGAAAAGGCGTATACTTAGAAAAAAAAAACTCGCGAATCACATCACATCAAACATTACACCGAGGTTTCTGATATTACGAGTTAATTATTTCGAAACGGTAGGGTTACAATTGATTGCGATATAAAACACTGTGAGAAGAGACAAAAAGTTTATAGGCTCGATAGAATCGAGAAATTCATCAGACTGCGTCAACAAACATTCACTCAGTGAATTTACTGTTTCTACAGCGTTACAACTAGCAATGATTATCATTGTCAACTAATGATATCGGAACAGTAGAATGGTCGTCGATTCCACTATGTGAAACTGTTAGGCAGAACAATAGTAAATTTTCAAACTCAAACGAATAAAAAACCTTCAACATACCTTCTTTGTCTTTTGACCTTTGGGGCTTCTTTTGCGTCATTATTGCAGTTGTCAATTAATATCGGAACTTCCCAGTATTCAATTCGACTTTTCACGATTTCCCGGTATCCGCAAAATTACACTAAATTTCCCACTGACGAAATCAATTTTCCCGCTGATAGAAATTTTGATCGATAGAAAGACAAGTCGCGAGCGGAGCGAGCGAATTTTTTTCGAATTTCTTTCAACGCTCAAATATTTATAAAGAAAAGATTTTAGGGAGAGGAATTTTTTTAGAACTTCACCACATTCCAAATTGTTAAAATATTGATAAAATCTTATAAAGAGGAAGCCAGTCGAAATAACTATAAATTTTCTAAACAAAAGTTTTAAATTGTGAGCCTTCCGAGTCAATTTTTCTGTTACGCTCCCCACCTTGGTTTTTTAAATAAGTTAAACCATTAACTTTAACGCTGCCGCAAGCGAAATTTTCAAAATTAGGGTAATACAGGGTAAAGTTTAGCACTACATCACCGCAGGCGTAATTTTTTGATTTTGTAGGTCTTTAGTGAGTAAAGCATAGCGCCACGGAAGAAAGTTACTAATATCACTTCTCTTGTTCTTTGAACTTGCGAAAGTAAATTGTAATCAGATCACATCAATGGTTGTCAAGTTTATATTGTCAAAATTATAGAATGTGATGATATAATAACTATCAAAGCAGCAAAAAATGCCGCGCAGCGAAACTTTTACAATATACTGCTCGCATAACAGGAAAATATCACTCGTCAGTTGATTTATAGCTGGTTCCATTAAGATCCCAGGAGGGGCTCAGAGACTTCCAGGAGGGGCTAAGCCCCTTCTGCCCCCCCCTAGATACGGGCCTGCTCATTTATCATTCAATTGATCAAACGGAAATACGGAAATATTGACTGTCTCACCATTTCCTCAAGTAAAATCCCCCTCGGCACGCGAGAATTGTAGGGGCACCTCATTGGTTCTTCATAATTAAACATTAAACTCAGCACCGCAGGCGAAATTTTTTAAATAGTCTTTGTGTGCAAGGTTTTGAGTTTTTTATGTAAGGGACCATTCCAATAGTGCGCACCCTTTTTAAGGGGAGGGACACGAAAAAAGATTTCACAGAACAAAATAGAAAAAGGAGGACGTGGAGCACCGAAAGGGCGTTGGAGCACCTCAGTGGGGCGGCTGGTGCACTTTTCCCCCTGCGATATATGTTATTTTAGGCTCTGACATATAGCGAAGCCACCAACCGAAATTATGATCATAAACATTTTACTAGAAGTAGGATGCCGAGACAAATAAAGTACACAGGTTTGATTAGATTGTTTAGCGAAACGTTGATTCGAAAAACATCACAAGATTGAGGTTATGTTAACGAGACGCCATGTCATTCGGAAATTAAAATGTAAATGTAATTGAAATTCCAAAAACAACAAAATTGATATCAGAACGCGCATATCGCACAGAAAACAATCCAAAGCTCATTTCGTAAGCAATAGAGAAAGTGAAAAATAAGAGAAATCCAGCAAATACCTGCCACGTTGCATTCGAATCACAATGCAATTGAAACACGCAAAAAGAACAATAAAACCCGCGTTATGATTTGAGTGATCCGGCACCCAACACAAAAACAACTAATAAAAATTAAATTAATTAAAACAAAACCCGGACCGAAACGTAAAATTGTAAAAATAAACAAAACTTACACAGGCAAACCAAAACACGTCTATCACGGCGGCCATTTTGACTTTGATCCGTCCGAGTACCACATTATTTGGCTATCAATGCTGCCATCATTTTTCCATTCCTCCCGTGAGGGGAATAGTGTTGTGAATGCCTCGTTAAAGCGGTAAGTAGGATTGGTACTGTCAAATGGCATTTCGTAGCATGGCGATTCTGTGGTCATAGTTTGTCATAGTTTAGCATGGCCAACGTTTTGTTTAATAAGGAGGAATGATTGGTGTAGTCTTAGGCAGGTGGCTCTGGCCACTTCTTCAATATTAATGTGTAGTGGTTCTATGTTAAGTAAGGCTTCATTGCACCTGTGATGCTTATGAGTGCTAATCTTTGTATTTTGGCGAGTTGTTTTTGGACTGTGCCAACGTGACAACGCGGGCACCAAATGAAAGAGGCGTAAGATACCATCGGCCTGACGATAGCTGTGTAAATCCAAAATAAGACTTTTGAGCTAAGTCCCTAGAGACATAGTGCAAGATAGAAAACTTAGAGGCAAATGGAACAAATAGATAGCGGAGAAGAGAACTGAAAATAGAGAGAAATTAAAGAAGGACAGAATTCTGGAGAAAAAAGAAGTGAAAGATAGACAGCATAAGAGATTAGAAGGAGAGAGAGAAAGGGAAAGAAACAGAGTACATCTAAACTAGAAACCGTGTTATTATAAGAGCAAACATTTACACGTCTGAAAACACTCATCAGTTTCCTCAATCGAATCTAATTATACAATCACATACACATACCATCGAATCTACACACAAATCGAAATTGTCAGTCTTCGAATGCAATTACAGATAACCACTATGCATACAGTCAGAAATCTGAATATGAATGTGAGCAGACAATAACAGCAAAATCAATTAATCTGAGAAAGTGGTGTAATCCAATATTGTTCATAATTATAGAACTACCATCACAACTATATGATCCGACACTTAATGAATGCTGGTCTGCACATACAAATAAAATCAACAAAGCAAAATACATTTTCGATTTTACTACCGTTCCAATATTCATTTTGTGAACTGTATTCCATTTAAATAAATTAAATAATTATAGAGGAGCAAGGACCTACATTTCCGTTCAGTTGCTCTGTACATCCAAACGCTGAGTTAAACGCCAATTCGGTTCGGAATTAAACCTAAATATTTTATTGTTTGCTATATCCAAGAATCTTTACATTAATGCTCTGGACTGTGTGTGTGGCAGGATAATAATTAATTGCTTTCCTGTAAATTTATTTCTTCCTAACCGAATGGAATGAGTTTTAAAGAAATGTTTTTTTTTCGAGCTATTTGCCATTAAAGTCGACTTCCAACAAATGGCTACCAATTAAAGCCTCGTATTTACAAAATACATTCCTAAAGATATGTGTATACGTTTGTACCATTTAAAATTCCTATAAAACATCCCATCACTCCCGTTCGACAGAGTCCCTATTTATTATTCATATACAAAACCTATACACACACAACGTCAGGCATCCCATATTTCGTTTGTAACCGAATTGATCATTTCAGAAAATTATGTTATTTTTCCTTCTAAAGCAAATAAAATTTTATAGTCAGAACCCTTGGCGCCGTCAAATGAGTTTTTCCACTTACTCGACAAGTACACTCAATTTTATTCGTCATATCACTTTTATATACTCGAACTTTGCATTTAATAAAATCATGTACGACATTACAGTGCACCAAGCAGGCGGTCGGTGGTATGCGTAGACATATGTGGAGTAGAAGATTATAGGGTATAAAACAAATTAGGTTGATTGTGGTTCAAATTAGGTACGCTGTTTAACTGTTGTTTTCCAATTATGTAGAATCGATTAGCGGTTATAACTATAGTACGCCAGTCGGTCATTTATTTAGCTAAGATATTCATGTAACCGAATAGTATATTACGCACCTAGTTATCCAAAACATTTCTTAATTTATTACAAAGAGTTGTAACGTATCTAAGTAAATATTGCCTTAACTCTTAAGTGTATGAAATTACGTCCACATTAAATTAAAGCAAACGATCGGCACATAATTTTGGGTAAGTGGACGAAGTATTATTCGACAATCAGTGCATACGTTTCGATGAGTACGCGAACTTTTATTCGTCCGGTAACACTTAAAAGATTTAGACGCGTTGTTGTTGAAAACAAAAAATCTAATTGACGCACAATATCAATATTGGCACCTACTACAAAGCACAAGTATTTTTAAAAAGAAAATCAAGTGGATACGAGCCAGTAAAGGCAGCAGTTTTTTTTGAGTGCCGACATTGCCAAATTTCTTTGATGTGCTTCAGACATTGAATGGGTTGACGTTAAGGTAAGTCGTGCAAATCGATTTTTTGATTATTTTTTTTTGTTTTTCCTTCAGGTGACCTGTATTTTTGGTGCATTACAAACCGATGAATATAAGCGAGTTACTCTGGACCTTGTAGAAAGGCATGGTGATTTGCTTTTAGTTTACATATGGAAAACAAAAACTTTTTATTCATTTACCATAAGCAGCACATTCGTGAGTTTTGTGGAACACTATCACTCTTTACGGCCAGAATTAACGGCACACAAACGCTTCTTTATACATTACAGTGCTGGTAAATGTTCGACTCAAGACATTATAGGCAAAGACAAGTTTCCCGAAATGCCGCAGAGAATCGCCTCGTACTTACAGTTTTACTGTTTACATTCATAATGTTGCAATAATGTTGTTGTTTCGTAGGTCATTCAATGCGGCGATTATCGGCCTCAGTTTTAGCCAATGTTGGTGCTAGCATGGAGCGAATTATGAATACCGGTGGCTGGAGCTCGATGAGAACAGCACAGGAGAGGAGAGGAGTCTCTGCGTTACAAAAAGAAAACAGCTGAGATGATCACGTCGACTATAACTACGAAGTCGGTGTTATCGGAACCCCCAGGTCGATTGTCCTCATCGATTGAATCGACAGCGACAGTCGCATCTCAACTACCGGTAGTAGAGGCATCTCAAATGGTTGTGGCATCCCAAGGCTACATGGACAATGTGCAGGATGACGACGATGACATCGATTTTGCGACTTTGTGTGTGATCTATCTGTCGGCATGAATAGCTTAGCTGATGTAACAAAGAAAGCTAACAATGCTGAAATTTCATCAAAACAGAAAGAACACGTTGAAAAACTGATAAATCAAACGGTTTTCGTTTCACCAATTGTGATATTTAAATTTTAATAGGTTAAACTTTGTGGAAAACGCAATAGACCCTTTATGAAGCACTACGTTCTAAAAATAGTTGCACGAACGATCAATAAATCTGTTATGCCCATCCTATCAACTGATGCTTACCTATTGAGCGGTATGACATACCGAAATAGAGGCGTGACTTTAAAAGAGCGATTTTAATGGATCTCAGCTGAAAGAACTGCAAAAGGTTCTTTCCTCATCAATACCAGAAACACAATGAGCAATAGCTGGTTTAGATGAATAGCTCCGCAGCCCGATTCGAGTCGGTCACCTTTGCAAGAAATGACAGTTCAGGAGTTACTCCTGGAAAAGGCGAAAATGAGTTGGTAGGAACAGTGTGTAGGGCGGTGATTTTGAAGGGATGAGAGTTGAAAGTAACAAATTTTAAACATTTGGCCACTTTGGGGTCTAGAGTCACCCCAGTCACCCTAAACAGGAATTTCAACCCGTTCCCTACTTCTGTCAATGACATCAAATTTCACGTCACGTCAATAATTCAAAAATCAGTTTTCTAATTCCGATCGACCAATCACTTACTCATTATTAAAACCAATTTACTTGAGTTATAAAAGTATGAATTGTTCTGATAAATCGATTCATTTATTTTTCAAGTGTACGTGGACAGCCATTAAATGTGTAATACATTTTTATAATGCCACTATTCACACTCGATTAATTATTTATTATTAACTTACGTACTACAGTATGAGTAATTCATGAGGTGATTGTTAGAAATAATTACTTAAATTTTGATTAACTATTAACTGTTACACTAACCCATAATAATTATAAATTATAAATGATTTCTTTTTTCATATTATTTCATTCATTAACATTTCCAAAATATTATTTGTTCAGGACAGAACTCAAGTAAATTGGGTAGGGTTCCCATATCAAAAAAATCAAAAAGAGACTTTGTTGTTTCTAAAAAGAGAAAGAAAGAGACTTTTCTTAAGGCCCATAACTTGTGTGCTAAAATATAGTCTACATTTAGGCGCTCAAATATTATATTTTCGCTGATATCCGTGGACAAAGATGCAGTTTCAAAAAAGTATGTCAGCATTTCCCTTCCTAAATATGTTGCCTTTTAAAAGCAACTAAACTTATTTTTTGGGATTGAACCTTGTCTCAGAACGCCGAGTTTTTGTCCAAATTTTTACGATTTTTTCGCCGTTCTCAGAGTAGGTAGGATCCCAAAACATAAGTTTAGTTGCTGTTAAAAGGCAACATTTTTAGGAAGGGAAATGCTGACTTACTTTTTTGAAATTGCGTCTTTGTCCACTGATATCAGCGAAAATATAATATTTGAGCGCCTAAAGGTAGACTATATTTTAGCTTACAAGTTACGGGCCTTAAGTCAAAAAAGAGGAAAAAGAGACGTTTTCGGCCTTGAAAAAGTGAATAAAAAAAGTCAAAAATGTTATTTTTTTCTCGGATTCTTCAAATTATACAAAGTGTGAAGGTGCTCGATCCTTTTTTAGAGTTTGTCAGTTGAAAAATTTAATTTTACTTTGTAACACCCAAACATATTTTAATTATTAACGACACCAACATGTTGGAAGATAACGAAATATATGAAACACCGCAGCCCTAAGAATATGACATTACAAGATAGCAACCCTAAATAATATGAACGACATAAAGACGGTATGACAACACTGCATATAACGTCAGTCAACCATGATGAATTTTGTCGTATAAATAGAAGCCGTATTGCATAGGAGAAATCACTTTGGTTTGAGCTCTTGAAATGGTAACATCGATAGCAACTGTCTATTATCAGTTTTAAAGGGAACACACCAACGAGGTTAGAGGAACCGTGGTGCGACCTTACTTTCAGACTAGCATATCGTCCGTTAAATTATTATTGAACTAGTACATCGTCCCGTCATTTCAGTCTTTGGATTTTTGTTCGTATCGTGTCGTCATCGAGAAGAGACATTACATTTATTTCCGTAAGACAAAGATGAAGGACTAGCACATCGTCCCGTCAAAGTATTCGTCGTACGTGTCGTCGTTCATCAATCAAGCAACGTCCCCATACATCGATACATTGGTTCCATTTGGCCACCGAATATCTGGTATGGAACGTGTCAATCGACACCAAAGTAAATAGAAATACATACGTTTATGTATATTACTGTAAATAAACCTAAATTCTACACAGCAGTAAACCTACGTCTTTTACAACTTTTATTTCTACGTTCGTACACATATTTGTGAACATTTTTTGATTAGGACCGACCCTAGGGTGAGTCCCGGAAGACATATATAAGACATACTTTCGAATAGGAATCGGATGACAAAGTATCTATTCAAAATAAATTTCAAAATGGCTGCACATAAGGGAAAAACCTTAAATCGTACCACGCAGCGAAACTTTTTGTGTACAAAATTTGGTTAATCGTACAAAAAAGAGAAAGGAAGAGGACGGGCAGGCCGAAAAGAGATGTTCTAGCGGATTTCGTCTAAAAGGAAAACTCTAGGCGAAAAAGAGACTTCTGGGAACCCTAAAATTGGGACATATGCAACAAAAAAGAAACCTTGTTCATGCTTCACAGCCATGACAAACATGGTTATGGTTATTGGAAGCATGTTATGTTTACTCCAATTATGAAGGGGAAATTTTCCATAATTGGCCCCGATATAATTGAGGTAGACATGAGATTTTGTGTGTGGACGTAATCCACGCAGATCATTGACGGATTATCAGAATGAGTGCTCACAAATGCCGTCACGCTCAAAGGGAAGGATGTGCGTACATGGTTCTGACTAATTCGGTTCAATTTTGACAAGTAAGAGGGAATTGAAAGTTCCTTACTTGCTTACTTAACCGGCACTACAACCCATTAAGGGTTTTGACCTTCTCCAACATGCTTCTCCAACCAGGCCTATCCGCAGCTAACGTCTCCCAGCTGGGTAACTCCTTCAGTTCTTAAGTTGGCAAAAGCAGCATCGCTCTACCTGTATTTGGGTCGCCCTGCACTCCTATGCCCTCAGGTTTGGATTTCAGAATTTTTCTCGGAATACGATGCTCATCCATTCGTTGTACATGACCGAGCCAACGTAGTCTATTTATTTTCGTTGTTCCGACTATGTCGGGCTCTTCAAAAAGCTCTCTGAGCTCGTCATTATATCGTCTGAGCCATCAGTTCAGTTTCCGGTCGAATACTGGTCCAAATATTTTACGCAGTACGTTTCGTTCGAACGTATGCAGAGATTGTTCATCTCTCTGTGTCAAGCACCACGACTCCGAACCATAGGTAACCACCGGTCTGATCACAGATTTGTATATTGCGCATTTTGAATTTCGACTTACTGACTTGGACTTTCGAATTTTCAGCGGGCTGTAATAACTCCGGTTGCCCAAAGTTACTCGCCTCTTTATTTCGTCCGCAATGTCGTTGTTTATGTTCAGCTCTGATCCAAGGTATACGAACTTGTTGACCATTTTGATTTTTAAATGCGTGTATGTCGATCATTGATCATGTATTCCGTTTTTCCGTCCTTGACCTTCAACTCAAGGTCGTAACTTTTCCTCTCCAAGGCCATAAACTTATCTTTAACAACATCCATATTTCGTCCAATTATGTCCAGGTCATCTGCAAAACAAGCAACTGACTGGACTTGGTGAAAATAGAGCCTCTGGAGTCTATGTCCATGGTTTCCAAGAAGATTTCCTATACGTGGGCCTTCCTCAGTGTCGAAAGTCTCTGACAATTGATTGCGGATCTTTACTCGGATATTAGCTCCGTTCAGTGTTAACTTGGTTAGCGAGATCAGTTTGTTGGGCATTCCAAATCCTCCATTACTCTCCATAGCTTACTTCTTCTAACACTGTCATAGGCTGCCTTGAAGTCAACGAACAAATGGTGTGTTTCAATGTTGTACTCCTTGCATTTCTCCACCATTCGTCATCTGCTAAGATCAATCCATTCTTGTCTTTACACAGCAAAGGTTGTTGACTGTAGCCGTTTCTGGATTCATTCACAAATTTCCTTGTCACGCTGTCGTTTTTTTCGTCGGAAGAGTTTTCAGACGTGTTGCGTTTTTGTCATCCACGGCTTCAATCTTTTATTTCCCGTTCTCGTTCACACTGTCTCTGCTGCGGCGCTCTCTACATTCCGTCTAATTTTACTCCACGTCTACGCTTTGTTGCTCGCTGGCCATTCCGCCAATAATATTTGTCTCCAGACTGTCCACGTATTGAGTTTTAATGTCTTCGTTCTGTAGTTTTTCCATGTCCCACTTTTTCAATGCCGGTTGTCAATTGTGTTGAACCGATATTCGAGACCTAACTACCGCTCCCACCAGGTAGTGATAGGAATCTACATTCGGTCCTCTACAGCTTTTGACATTCAACATATTTGAGCAGTGACGTCCATCTATCAAAATATGGTCAATCTGGTTTTTGGTTCGCTTATCCGGTGATATCCATTCGCTTTGTGTCTTTGATGTCTTTATGTTGGAAATAGGTACTGCTGACAAACATGTTTCTTGAATCAACCACCCGCCATCCATTTTCGTTCGAGTTTTCGTGAAGGCTATGTTTACTGATTGTGGGACGATAAAAGACTATGTTAACATTAAAGTCTCCAAGCACAATTTAATGTCTCGTTTCGGTGCTTCATCATATACATCCACCAGTTTCTCCTAAAATAGCTCCTTCACCTTGTTGTGATTTCCCTGCGTAGGCACATAAATGTTGTTTATAGAGTGTAATTGAAAAATTTTCCTCTTATCTATAGAGCACAATCGCTCGTCAACATGATTGAAAACAATCACCGCGTTTCTCGCTCTGCCGAAAACCATGAAACCTGTTTCATGCTCTCTTGGACTGTCGTTACTCTTCCCATTGTAGTAGAACTTATAGTCGCTACTGGTCATGATGTCCTTTCCAGGCCATCTCGTTTTTTGCGCTGCTGTAATGTCCATTTTTGCCGCTCTTAGAGCACTTCATAGAGATCTCAATCCTCCTGGCCGCAAGAAAGGTCTTACATTCCATGTTCCTAATTGTAAATCGTTGTCCTTCTTCCGTTGTTTGAGTCGTTAGCCAAGCGCCCAACCTACTTTTGTTCCCCCAATGACCCGTAGGAAAGTCACCAGGCTAGCGTTAAAGCACCACGTTTGCTATAGCGGATTGGTGAGTGATGGGTATGGGTAGTCCATCTGACTAGGACTGTGTATGCTGCCGTTGTCTCCTGCTGTTGAGATCATCCGCCTCATACAAAGTCGCCATCTCATCTTGATAACGCCTAGCTGAATTCGGCCCTCCATAAACGTGACGACTCGAAGACAGCCCCACACATCCTTATGCTAAGTGACCCACACTACTACACCAGGGTTGGTTACCTGATCGTTCATGCGGGTTGCTCACTATAACAGATGTTACCACGGGTAGGATAGGGTGTAGACGTAGGAGTAGGTGAACAGAGGCTGAAGTACATAAAAGAGTACTATATTACGCTTAGCACACCATTTGGCACCTCATTGAAAGTTCAGTCATTTCTAAACGACCCTAAACGGTCAACAAGCTCTCCAATCTAAACAATTTGTCAACAAAATTCAATTCAACCAACCAAAATTTTTCAATCCATCAAACCAAAAAACCAAACCAAATCTAACCCCTTTTTACTATGAATACGATTCTAGTTGGCCGTAATTTGTCCAGATTGCAACACAGGCTCAGTTCGACGCGAATTAGCTAAACATTTACCTGAAACTGATCTCAAATTGAGCTTCAACTTAGGGTTTCATGGCGAAGCTGAAACCTAAAAATGAATTTTTCATTTCATGTTTTAGTCCATACGTAAGGTAACATTAAAGTAACATTTCCAACATTATTTTCTCCAAACTGGCGCAGGGTAATTTTAACTCTTCTAACATTATCTACCCTTTCAAAAATTGCATAATGCAAAGTGCTATTAATTTGATACAATTTTGATGTGACTTTGATGTAATTGTGATGGAACTTAGATAATAGTATATTATTAACCAAGGGATATAATGGCGCGATTACAGTCGAGGTGAAGTGAATGTCCGAGGGGCTATGTCCCGAGGAATATTCACGTAGAGACTATAATCAAGCTATTTATCCCTTGGTTAATATGATAGTTTATATCATTTGGGCAAATAATTCGCTATTTGACTCGTGGCTTTTTTTTGATTTCCTTTGAGATTTGACGTCATGATATCGTAGTCGGACTATAATAAAAATTATCGTCGAATCGAAAATTTTAATCGGATTAAAATGGAAACCATAATATGCCTATTATATACCTCCCAGTTTGTACGAAACTCGACTATAATATGGTAATTATACCCCTACTTTCAGCTATATAAATGGCTAATTATATGCCCGAATGATATAAATGTTCATGTAGTAATAACAATCCGCCGTTACAACCCGTCCGGGTCAAAGGCTAGATCATTTTTATTTTACTAGTTCCGCAATATTTGTGAGCTTTCGATTATGTGGATTCTTCTTAGAGATCCTTTCGTTACCGAAGTTTTAATTGTATCAGTGGCAAATTGCACACAAACCTAGTGCCATCTATGATGTACTAGGTGCGGAAACTAGTAGGCTTAGAATGCCGGCGGCTTGCATAATCAAAATGTTTTTACCGGCAGTCATTTTTGGACCACATGCTTAACGTGAATTCCGAACTACGCCTAACGGTAGCTAGCATTTTAACATTAGGATTTCTTCTGGTTCTAATTATATCTCCGTCCAAAGTCAGACTCAGATATTTGTGCAGAGAATTCGTCGAATATGCGGGACGTCATATTTGTCATTCTTCTGTGTACGATTGATTCGTTGCGGCACCAAATTCACAACTACCCAAATTATGAAGCCTGGAAGTGCCTAGGAACGTTACTTTCATGCTATACATTGAAGAAAAATCCTATACAGAATTTGTCCCCACAAGGATTGAACCCGGACGTAACCTATGAGCTAACCCGTTCCTTAAATAAATGTTCCTACTACATATAAAAATGACTTAAAAGTGATACTTTGAAACGCAGAAATAATGAATGAGTGCCCGTGAAATCTGCTTCTCAATCACTTTTACATCATTTATGCATCAATGAAACTTTCGCAACAGCGTATATAGTTTTCAATGCTGTAGTGAACAGCATTTTGACGATCAAGTAATTAGCGAAGAGTGAAATGTTTTCGACAACAAATATTTATTTAGCACTTTGAAAATCCATTGAGAAAAGCGTCAGATGGTGCACGTCACATGTATTGGTTTTTTTATAAGCAGAAAAGGGTAAAAAAAGGGAAAAAATGAATTCCCAAGAGTGATTTTCAGAATATTTTCGAAATTGGCTATAGCAACGGTTACAATATTTTTTTATTTTTTCTACATAATATCGGCCGAGTATAAACCGTCTAATAGTTTCTTTATGGTAATTACAAGAACATTATATCGTTTCAGAGAAATTTTTTTTTATAAAAAAGCAAAAGAAAAAGAAGAATTTAGAAGCATCTGTAGGGCACTCTGAGTCGTTCGTTTTCGTGAATTATCTCAAGTGTTTTATGATTTACATGACTTTCCGAATAACATCTTTGAGATTTAAATTAAAACAGGGTTACGTTAGTTAGTGTATTACATAACAAGGAGCTGAAATGACTGATTTAGCCCAGGTTGTGAGAACAAGTTAGAGGTGGAGCGCAGCTGAGCTTGAGGACTTGTTCATCACCGTGGTCTAAGTTAGCTGTTTCAGCTCCGTGTTTTATATAATATTTTTTGCGCAGACGAAAGCAAGATTTCGAACAAGACATGTAGGGAAATATACTTTAAAAAAACAAATGAATTGCTTCAACCTCCGTAGGGAAATAATTGACAAGTTAGAAAAACATAACCAAAGACCCGTACGTATCAGAATAGATGTGACTCGAACGTACCTAAATATACAAATAAGCAAACAATCCAACGTTTTCTGTTCTTTTATAACTGTAAGAATTTCAAAGATCCATAGAAATTACCCAAGGTAATGTCAAAGGCCCTACCGAAGTACGTCTCAGACCATTCAAATCTAGAAAAGCTTATATCCAAGGACTAAGTCGTTTTCCCTCAAACCCAGAAAAACGTGTTATCTAAAATTTTATTGTCTACAAAACTTTGTCCTTGGAACCAACTTTCTACCTCTCATAGTTCTGAAGATCCGGGTCATCCTGCCCAATTGTGGAAGTGGCCATATACCAGGATTGGACCATATTTCCCCAAAACCCTGAGACACGTGTTCGCTAAAATTTGATTCTCTACAACTTTGCCTTTGAAAGTAAGTCTCTGTATTGCGTGTTTAAGCAAATACTGAAAAAAAAACTATCTCTTATCATTTTGGGCAGAGAAATTTATTTTCGCCCATTCCATGGCTCCCAGTGCTCAGACCCCTGACCCGACTCCAACAAAAAAAATTCCCCAGTTTTTTGGCATCAAATGTTTTCATTTGACACCAAATTGAGCAATTTCCGTGCTTTACTTGCTGAGATATTTGCGAAAAAGTTTCACCGACCCTCGAAAAACCATATTTTTGGTCACTTTTTCGACCATATCTCCGGAACCACTTGATCGATTTTGCTCATCTTCGAACTTGAATCATGGGAGGCCTCATGGTACCTTTCAGGGAAAAAAAAGTTTAGGCTGATCGGTTGAGCCGTTTGGAAAAAAAAGTGGAGACGGACGGACGGACATTTTTTTATTGCTGATTTGTCGTCTCTAGACGATAATAGATGCATCCCCCCACTCCCACCTCGATCTACCCCATGTTACAATAAAATTGTTTGTAGTAAACGTATAGGACCTCTTGTACTTCGTACGGGTCCAAAAATAGGGAAATAAACCATTGACATAGGTATCAAACAATAGCGATAGTTCATTGTTCAAGAATTCAACGAAACATTTTCTATGACGTCATAACATTCGGTTGTGATGTCATTTTTGTGACGTCGTATTTGTAATATCATTTTTGTGACGTCATTTTTACGACGTTATTTTTGTGACGGTGCACAGACGGACAGAAAGGGTAAAAACATAATGTAGCTATCGCTACTTCATAATTGGCAGCCGGGAAATAAAGTAGGGAAATATTTGACACATGGGAAATAAGGCAGGGAAATAATTGACACATAAATTCTTTGAGGCTTTATCTCAAAAACGGTCCGAGGCGTTCTACGTCATTTAAGGGGCCATTCATAAATGACGTCCGGTCGTTAGGGGGGGGGAGGGAGGTACCAGAGAACCGGACGAATTCGGACCAGGGGGTAGGGGGGGTCGGAAAATTGTCAAAATAACCGGACGTCATTTGTGAATGGCCCCTAAATAGTACGTTTCAACATAGTCCAATACACACAAGATGAGCAGAACGAGGAAAGAACACATCGCGTGTGTATTGGTCTATTTCGAAACATATTTTTCTGTATATGCGAGAGTGTGTTGGTGCACATGTAGCGAAAGCAAGCTTATTGTTGCAGCGGACGATAATATCGTTTCTCGGACAATATTATTGTTGCAGCGAACGGTAATATCGTTGCAGCGGACGATATTATTGTTGCAGCGGACGATAATATCGTTTCACGAACAAAAATATCGTTGCAGCGGACGATATTATCGTTGCAGCGGACGATATTATCGTTGCAGCGGACGATATTATCGTTGCAGCGGGCGATATTATCGTTGCAGCGGGCGATATTATCGTTGCAGCGGACGATATCATCGTTGCAGCGGACGATATTATCATTGCAGCGGACGATATTAGCGTTGCAGCGGACGATATTAGCGTTGCAGCGGACGATATTATCGTTGCAGCGGGCATTATCGTTGCAGCGGACGATATTATCGTTTCCCGTACAGTAATATCGTTGCAACGGACGATATTACCGTCCCCGACGATAATACACTGGGCGATTTTGGCCCCCGCCGTTTCAATTTCAACATTTTTAATCTTTGGCAGCAGCCACGCTTTTTTTTCGGCTGTAAGCTGCGGCGCACTAGTCTCCCTTGTTTGTGGAATCTGTTTCATAACATAATAATTCAAGATTCTTCATTAAAATGCACTAAAGCTTTGATTTTAGTTGGAAAACATGATTTCCCCTCAAGAAACGATATGGTAAAAGATTAACAGACAATCTAATAATTTCTCAATTGTTCGTCGAAATCGCTAGAGAAGAAAATGGTAGCAGTCATTATTAAATCATTATTTGACATGAGAAATCGTGTTAGGTACACACGTTCCAGGGATACATATACACATCAGATCCTTTGACTAATCAGAAGGCAAAGAAAACTTAATCCTTCCATTAAAACTTGATTAAGAGCATTATATCTCCGCAACGCCTACGTTTAACACGAATATCAGCAATGGTGTGATTAAAGTCTTTATATTAACCCATAAGTACATGAGCGACTAATGTTACAACATTGTCATATATCACATGATATTGACGCATAACTAGCAAATTTATGCATTTCATTATTGAAGTCATGGGATTTATGGGCGATAAGTTTGAAATCTTTATTTTCAGGAACATAATTAAGTCATTTTATACACTTGTCGCGACAATAATAATTACAGTGTGTTACAACGAAAGTTGTGTATACTTTTCGTTGGGGAAGCATTCACAGTAGCGTGTTAATTTTAATTGAGTTTTTTTTGTTGTTGTTAATTTCTAAATTAATTCTAAACATGAAAGGTGAAATGAAATGTAAAGCGTACGCCCGTAATGAAGTGCTATACGAACAATTTTAAATTTCATGGCAGCTACTTAAATTTATCGCTTTAATTGGAGATGAAGTTATGTGAAGACTTTATTAGTGAATATAGTTTCGTTGCATTATTTGTACTTTAGCACAACAATTGAATTGAAATATTCACGCAAGTGTTGTGGGTATGCCACAGACATGACAGCCGCCACACTTACGCGGAGCTAACAGCTTCCTGTTTCCTTGTAACTTTTGTAATTTTCAATTCCTAAACATAACTATTGTTATGGACAGAAGTGATTTTTTATTTAATTTTTTTTAATCGTTTAAAGATCAACTAACAGGTCAAACACCCAATAACAAGTTAGTTTTGCTATATGTACAAGTTTCAGTTTACTTTTTCGAAAGAATTAGACTATTCTTTCTATTTTGGACAACCGTGTTCTCAATAAAGTTATAGATTTTTGCCAAAAACTGCGGTTTTTAGAAAACACATAGGGTTTACGTTATTCTCAATAATTCATGAATATTCGAATATAACTCACCGCGAAATATATTTCGACCCGCACTAGGTCATCTTTAGTCGCGTGCTGATTTGAGACTGTCGGTCTTAATCTGATATTTGATGAAAACGAACTTTACATTATTTGTCAACACGAACACAATTACACCGGGCATTCCGACGACCCACAGAAATTACCCAGGGTAATGTCAAGAACCCTCCCAAAGTACAACTCATTACCTATGCATAGGTATGCATAGATCATAGATCAATGAAAAATGCTTTGTCTCCTCTTTAAAATTTCAGTCTCTACAACTTTGCATTTCCAAGCAACGTTTTAACTATCATAGTTCTAGAGATATGAGTCATCCCTACCAATCCTGGAATTGGCCACATCTTAAAAATTGGGCCATATTTCCCAAAAACCCTGAGACAAGTGTTCGCTAAAATGTGATTTATTTTATTTTTTATTTTTATTTGTTTAAAGACCAGTTAACAGGCCTAGGCCCAATAACAAACAAGTCTTTGTACAAAAATTTTAAACAAAAAAAGTGTAAAAATAAGGACATTAGTACAAAACGTTTTCTTTTAAAGAATAAAATATAACTATATAAAGACATCAGAAAATTTAGAAATAATAATAGAAACAATGAACTGCAAAATAATGTATCACCAACTAAACGTACTCCTTACTAATCTTTTGGATGGTTTCAAAGTTGTTTTGACTACATTTAAATTGTGAAAATATAAGTCGTGGTTACGTTAAATTCTATAAATTGGAGCATTTTCCTGGTACTTTGTCTCCATTTTTGGCAGATAAAAAATCGAATTTTGTCTCGTGCTCCTCTTTGGCTTTGGGAACGTTGGAACCATTTATACATTGACAAAAATATCACATGACTGTGGAAGGAAATTGAAAGAAAAGTGTCAAACAGTATTTTCGACGTTTTTTTTCTCATTGGTTGCGTTACGTAACAACCGGAGGGGGGGGCCTTGCGTTACAGGGGGGGGGGGGGGTCTAAAAAATGCCAATTTTAGCGTTACCTAATTCTTGAACGGCCCCTAATCGATTTATACAGTTTGAGATCATCCGCAAAACCAGAACATGATGAAAGTGATTCTAGTAGGTCGTTTATGAATATGATAAATAAGAGAGGACCAAGAATTGATCCCTGGGGAACTCCTGATGTAAGTGAAGTGCTATTTGATCTAGAACCGCCAATGACGACGAATTGAGACCTGTGACGTAAGTACGTTGAAAACCATCGGACTAGGTCGTCTGAAAAAAGAAAGGACTTTAATTTGAGCAATAATTTGCTATTGTCAACCTTATCGAAAGCTTTCGCAAAATCTGTGTACAGTGTATCTACTTGACCACCCCCACCATGGCATCTGCGACAAATGAGACATATTCCATAAGATTAGTCTGGGCTGACCGTTTTTTGAAAAAACCATACTGAGAGTGATGAATACCGGTTTTTACCTGGTCGAAAAGCTTATTGAAAACAATCCTTTCAAATACCTTTGATATAGCACATAATATACTGATCGGTCTATAGTTTGCCACATTATTCATATCACCTTCTTTAAAGACTGGCGACACATAGCTGATTTTCCATGTCAAAGGAAATTTACTCTCAACCAATGATTTGTTAAAAAGAATACTCAACGGCAGACTTGACGCTAGGGATCGATGCATGAAGAACATAATTGGTATATTATCAGGACTTGCAACTTTATTTTTATCAAACCCGAAAATCCACTTCGACCATATATCCGGAACAACTTGACCGATATTGCTCATCTTCGAACTTGAATCATGGGAGGCATGCACCTTTGAGGGAAAAAAAGTTTAGGGTGATCGGTTGAGCCGTTTAGAAAAAAAAAAAGTGGAGAACGGACGCACGGACAGACAGACATTTTTTTTATTGCTCATTCGTCATATTCGTCGACAGCATCATGGAGCTTCAAGTCAGCACTGACTTTAGAATGTTAGGATAATCTCAACAGCATATCCCAAGCGTACGACACTAGCCTAATCTGGGTACCGAAACACAGTGGGTTCAGTAATCGGACCGAAACAGCCGATGGGGAGGCTTCAATCATATTCAAGAAACATCCTCAAACAACAGGCAAAGAGCTGCATCAGAATCATGCCCGCAGCGGTAGCGGAGGGCGTGACGCAGTTCCCAACCCAAAAAAAACGTCCACAAACCCAAAAACCTCCATACAAAAACCTTTGGGACAAGACACGATGTATAGGCGAACTTTTGAGTTTTTTCCTCGCCTCCTCCCCCTCCAAAATATTTTATTTTATTTTTATTTATTTTGCAACACAACGTAATTTTGTTTCAAAGAAAGCGCTGTAATTTTTTCAGGAAATCAAAACTTTTAACACAAGGTTCCATTCAAACGAACTCCTGCGTATTATCTGCGATAGCGTCACCTCAAGCGATATCATTAATTTTGGAAGCGGACTTACGGACTGCGTCACACTATACCTTTAAAGAGGTTTTTGTTGTGATAAGCAAAAAAAAAACACCAAATTTCTCACTAACGTAAGCCGCACGAGACTAAAAGTCTTTGCAGGTGTGACTACTGGACACTACGGCTTTAACGGACATCTAACTACAATTGGAAAAAGATCAGATCCAGGGTGCGATCCGTGCGGTCAGCACACAGACACATTCGAACACTATCTGTGTAACTGCCCGGTATTCATCACAAACAGGCGAATACGTTTAGGAGGATATACGAGTAGGTTTGAAATGATAAAAAACTTAAGGGATGTCCCAAACTAAATCCGGACGATTTTAAATGCAGTAAAAAGGCGAGTTTTACTGATATTGAGAAATGTTTGTTACGTGTCTGAAACCTCAATATATCAATTTATATTTAAAATAGGGATAAGGTTGAAGACAGTTCTAATTGCAAAAATTTTCGACTTTCAGTTCAAGACGAGCCTTTGAATTCTGCACAAAATAGTTTCTTACTTTATTCGCAATTACCTATGAGAGGAATGTCAGTTTTATGCTAATTTTTCATTGTAGAATATTCGTTTACAAATATATTTAGTGTTTCGGAACACAAAAATCCCAAAAAACAAATTTCTGTTAACTTACGTGAACCTGATTGCTCGAATGCCTTTTTTGGCAAAGTAGCAATTCAACATCTCCCAGAACAAAAACTTCTCGTAGAGTTCAATATTTTGCTAAACTGCCTTAAATTTGTTATAAGAGAAACGGAAAATATTATTTTTATCGAAAAATATCAAAAGTTTGTTGTCAAGACGCCCTTCGATCAGGGTGAAGTTGAAGGTTTCACGAAAGTGATGTTTTTTTGACACATCAGTACATTCCCTGCCAAAAGCAGCGAGTTTCGCTGAGTAACCCAACTTTATGGATGAGTGGTCATCAGACACATTCATACCTCTCATACTGATAAAGAATTTTCCACAGAAACCCCGCTATGAATTTACTTTTGCAGCATCCTTTTTACCCAATGCTCCAGGCGCTAAGAATTTGGTCAGCTGAAATTACAGATATTCTTGTTTCAATTTTTAGAAGAGGTATGTTGTCCCTCGTTAAGCTCTTCAGTTTTTAAGGCAACATTAGACCCTAAACTAACATTTTAGTGTCATTGTGAAATGTTCCCACGTCAAGAAGCGTAGCTAGGAGCTTTTAGTCTGAAGGCTTGCGCGGTGGTTTTCTCTACTGATCATGTTACTTATGCTGACAGTTTCACAAACTGTAACAGCAAATTTTTGCTCTCTTTTATTTTATTTCGTACTAATAGAAGCAATATCAGAAATGATTCCCCTTCTGACGATGAAATTCGGAAATTTCGTCAATTTCACAGGAGTCAAATGTGAGGATGCTGAAAATTTTGTATTTTTGTGCAGAATTTTTTTGCACTAGTTTCACTCCATCGCAAATATTTCAGCGAGCAAAAAGTTTTATGTCTACATATTTACAACACTTAATTGTAACATATCAGACTTCAAAAGTTGAAAATTTCAGCTAATTTCGAGCAAAATTAAGAAAGTTATTCATTATTGAAATCGTCCGGATTTAGTTTAGGACATCCCTTAGAACCGAAAAACATTCTGAACTGCATCAGCAGTACGGGCAGGTTTGATATAACAGCCAATGTTTTATCTATCAGCTGGCACAATAGGCCCAACCGGAGGCTCCCATGGACCTTTCAAAGAGCGCAAAAAAAATATTGTAGTGTTAGCGTACACAGCTGACGAAGGTGTAGCTGTCAATATTGTTGTTAATGAACATTGTGTTGGTATTTTTTAATTTCAAATATTTTGTTTAAATTAACTGTTTTTGATAGTGATAAAGATCATATTGAAATAAAAAAAGTTAAAATATTGAATAAGATTGTGAAAATAAGTGCATCAAGTGAAAATATTCGGTCGGAAAAAATTTTGTTTTGACAGTCACACCTACAGCAGTAACTGGGCCAAACTAACAAAACTGGTCTGTCTCTCGTTTGGAAAGGTATGATTCTATTTGATTCTAACTAAGACTAAAGCTCAATAAAACAATATGTTTTTCGGACTAAAGTCAGAAGTAGAATGATTCTTATTTGCACAGACTTCCCTATTTATACAAATTTCAGTAAAGAAAAGCTCACTTGATTCTATACAATTAAAATGATTACTTCGATTGACAATATTATTGAGTTATAAAAACTGATACGCTACAGTATATAGGGTAAAACGGCTGTTTTTAATAAAATAATTAGCAGAGTATTACAATAGTTAATCACACATCTACGTTCAACACAAGCATCGAAACAATTACAGTTTTAGCTTGATTCAACGTTGTTGTTTTTTCGAATTATTGGCTCATGCGATTCAAAACGTACGAAAAGCGTCAATATATCGCCGCAAAAAATATTTTCGCCATTTTTCGAAAACAGAATATTTCCAAAAAGAATATTATTTGTCCGAATCAGAGAGACTTGGGATCGCTTTACAAGCTACAGTTGATCTTCTAGTCGTTAACAATGTTCTCTAAAATAGTTCTTTGATGTTGTAACCCAATTTCTTTCACATATATGAAACAGCAGAAAAATCTATCCCATAATAGCCATCATTGATCGAAAATTGCGTTACTGCGTAGTCAGCACAGAATTTTCATCTGTCCACTGCATGGATGAAATCGGCATGTAGAATCCAGGAACAAAGTGTAAGCGAGTAATGGTCAAGTGTTACAAGTTCTTAAGCCGAAGATACCGGCGCACGGCTCTGGCACTGATGCTGTAAGGTATTGGAAATAAGGAAGCCTCAAACCAACGCCATGCCATCTCTCTGTGAAATGGTAAAAGCTTAAACTGGATTTTTGTTTTTGAATGACTTTTAAATATTGAGTATTTGCTGTTCAGTTCAGCCTTTTCCGAGAGCACGAATGAGTTCAGGAGGTGCTCAAATATGGGCACTATGACGTACAAAACGATAGATGGACGAATTGGTCGACTTTATTTTAAAAAATGTTTACAACAAAAACATTTAGCTGTCAAGATTCAAACAGTTAATCCAAAATTTATCGATTGTGTGGTAGACATGTCTAGACACCCCTGAAAGACCATGTGCCTCGTTGGGATAACTCTGAAAAAATGTTTTCCTTTAGAATTCAAACCTGTCATTAATCGTCGTGTTCTTACAGCTTGTTCGAATTGTACACCAGCCTGAACCAATGCCCTAGTCAATACCATGGATTGTTGGAAGTGAACATTGTCATCGGCGTTGCCATGCATCAGTAAGAGGTCATGAGTCTTGAGTTCGTCAATGTGTTGCGTCACATCAGTTGCATTGTAGTTGAGAATGTTGTCTGAATCCGTCGGTAGACCCATGTAGCGTTCCGTGTAAATGGAGTCGTAGTAAATCCAAGCGGTAACTGGAGCTACCGAAACGCCACATTTGAAAACATGCTCTTTGTCCGTGGACAGTGCCATTGCCGTTGCGTAACCACCGTAACTCCATCCCCAAATTCCTGTTCTTGTTGCATCGATGAACGGATACTTTTCCTGCAAATATTTCGTAACAGCAATTTGGTCTTCGATTTCTACCGTTCCCATTTTGTTGTTTATCGTAAACAGTAGCCTCTTCCCTTTGTTACCAGAACCACGTCCGTCAATCTGGCAATGGATGATTTTGTGCGTCGTCACCTGATAATCTTTAAAGCCCAACGAAAATGAATTTGTCACTCGAACGGAGTTCGGACCACCGTACACTTCAACGACCATTGGATATTTTTGAGTTGACGAATTCAAATCGATTTCTGGTGGCAATGTTAGCTTAACAGATGCGAAGAAGCCATCTACCACCGGGACACTTTCGAAATGAACCAGCGGTCTCTCATACTCGAACAAACTTTCACGATTCACAGTGTTTTCTTCCCAGGAAATTATTTCAGTTCTCTGGAGAAATTTAAAAAATTAAAAATGTGGACGCTATTAGCGCATGGTATGCGAAGCATAGAACTGAGAATGGCGGTCTGAGTGATGCAAAGACTATTCGCACCAGGTGCTTGGAGTATTTTCAAATAAAAAAACGAGGCACTTACGTCACTTGTTCGATAAATCCTTGTGTACGATGGCCGCGGTCCAGAGCATGTAAAAGCAAAGTAGGTGAAGGATTCACTGAAAGTTGCACTTGCGTAATCGCACACCTCGTCTTCTGGTCCAACGATGCCACATGTCAAGCATTCGTTGTTTTTGTAAACATGTCGCGTGTGAGGTTGATTGTTGAGGGTGGTGGAGAAGTACCTAAGCATTGAAATCGAATTGGTTTCTCCCAAGCACAAAATCAACAAAGAAAAACATTTCAATTTACACATCGACCCCATCGTCACTGAATCCATTTATACTTAGAACGGTGTATTCACTGGCATAGACAGGAACGGGTGCAACAGTTGGTGTGCTCAATGTGTAACGATGAACATTCCTCCATTCACCGCCTCCGAAGCCAATGAAAAAGCAGTGACTGCCAGAAGGTGTACAGCGTGGGGTACTTATATCCACCCATCCTTCCGGTTCACGTAACTCAAACGCCTTTCAATTTGGACAACACATTAAAAAGATGAAATTGAAGAAATTCCATTTTAAATTGTCCGATTGTTTGAACGAAATAAAATGGAGGCTCTGTGTGTTCGTTCGTACCTCATAGCACGTCCTATCTCCCGATGTCCTGCATATTTGGTAACTTCCCACATTTTGACGTCGGTTCAACCAAAATGCACCAACTAGGTCGGCAGTTATCCAATTCACGGAGTAAAGTATGTGATCTCCAGTTACCTTATCGATTGGCGCTGTGAAGGTGTGCCATGTCTCGGTGTCGGTGAGATCAATGTACCGAAAAGCTACAGTGGGATTAACACGCCCGGACTGGGAAATGAAACGTTTTGAGTAACTAGAGGAAAACCACACGAACACGTACCTTTGGATATCTCAAAGCCACCTCCTTTTCGTATTGATCCTCATATAAAATATATGTGAATTCTTCAACGTCTGTATCGTCAAAACTGGCTATTGCAATTTTATTTCCATCGGGCGAAAACCATAGAGCTCCTCCACTACCGAGGACTTCCTCTGTTAAGATTCAAGTTTTTTGTGATTAAAAGGGAGAGGAGAACTTTTTACCAATTAATTTCTAAACTTTCAAAATGCCTCTCACCTCTTTAATTTAGAGAATCGTTTCTAGGCACGCGCCCAAATAAGTTTAGTGTTTAGCTTTTCCGATAAGTTTTACTTCCCGATAGATTTAGCTTTCCGATGAGTTTAGCTTCCCCATGAGTTTTACTTCCCGATGAGATTGACTTCCCGATGAGACTGACTTCCCGATGAGTTTAGCTTCCCGATGAGATTTACTTTCCGATGAGACTGACTCGTAGATGAGTTTCGCTTCCCGTTGAATTTTATTTCCCAATGAGATTGACTTTCCGATGAGATTGACTTCCCGATGAGACTGACTTCCCGATGAGTTTACCTTCCCGTTGGATTTTACTTCCCAATGAGATTGGCTTCCCGATGAGATTGGATTCCCGATGAGACTGACTTCCCGATGAGTTTAGCTTCTTGATGAGTTTAGCTTCCCGATGAGTTTAGCTTCTCGATGAAGGTATGATTTCCCGCTTACTGTCCGACGGTAAAACAAACCTTCGCCTTCGGGGAAGGTACGATTTCCCGCCAACCAGGTTTCCAGGCATTTTCATGCACGCTTTCCTTGAGCAAAGTACGTACTTATCGTTGGAGGGCGACTCTGACCTAATTTGCATAAGGAACTTAGTGCCAAAGAGACAGTAGCTTGACTTCTCGACAGTACACAGTACACAAAATGGAACTTGAAAATCGAGTACGTGTTTTGCACAAATTCATAGAAAATTTAAGAGCATCGCGGAATCCTTAAAAATGCCGAGAACGACTGTTCGGGCAATTATAAAACAGACCCGGACCCGCCAATGTAATAATTTTTCTATGCTTTCAGATTTCATACGCAAAAATTTGATTTCCTGTACAAAAATACGCCATACATCCCATAAAGTCAAATTTTTGCATTGTGAAAGCTGAAAGAACAGAAAAACTATAACACTGGCGGGTCCGTCATTTGTGACGCATTTTTTTACTCAAAAGTGAAAATATTTCAAAAGAATTTTGTGCGTTCCGTAGCTGCAAGCGTCACCCAAATTGATATCAGTTGTTTTGGAAGAAAGGACGAGGACTTGCGTCACGTTTCCCTTTTAAAAAGGGTTTTCGTTGTGATTGTAATTTTTTGCATTATTTTGAGCCGCCGCGGCGCCGAAGCGCGAATGCTACTACTTCAATTGGCGAAAATGATCCCCTCAACCTCCCCTACAACATATCAAAAGTGTTTTTTTGAGCCGCCGTCGCTGAACCGAAACGCGGCGGCTACTACTTCCATGGGCGAAAATGATTCCCTCAACTTCCTCTACAACATATCAAAAGTTTTTTTTTGAGTCCCCGCCTATTTTCCGCCATTTTGGCGGTCACCCAACCCAACAACTTTCCCTTTGAAACCAAACTATCTCGAACACACAACCATTGCCTCATACAAAATGTGCTATCATACACACTAAACTAAACACACAAACACATACATACGGCCTTCTAAGAGCCCTGGCGCCCAAACGAGGCCGGTCCCCCACTTTCCATTAACTTGGGCTTATATATAGCAGCACATTTTGTATGGAAAATGACGATTTTCTAAAGGTCATATCTTCGGATCCACTGGACCGATTTTAATGAGTAAAATGTCAATTTCGATCAAAATTTTACATGGAATCCAAAGAACTAGGTGTCTGGGGGGTACGACGCAAGGGAACTAAGTAAAAACTTAGCTTTATATGGTCCGAAGTCTACGAAAAAAATTTTTTGTTTGTATGGAGACTTGCGTTACGGGCGCATCGCTACCGCGCGCCCATGATACTCATTGTATCACTACGGGTGGGTTCACGTCAATTCGTCAACCGCATAATATCATTCATTCGTTAATTCGATATTTTGATTTTTACCTCTTAGAATTAACGAGAACCCACTGGTAGTACATTACTATGTTCCGATTTTGATGCGTGCATGCTTTATTCTGCCCTACAACGCATAAAAAACTTAGCGACGCTATCAATTGAGAGATTTTCATATATTTTATCTAAAAAATTCTACTCGTTGAGTCTTTTATGCTTTTTACGGCAGTACGGCACACGATGAATGTACGGCAGTACTCTGGAGATACAATGGGTGCGTTCACTTTTAATGAAGTGGTACTCTTACCGTGTTCTAACTCTCGCATGTACTTACCTTCGTAAACCCAATCTGGAACTCCGTTGTAGATAACGCCATCAACTCCATCAAATGTGAGCTGAATTTCAGCACCGGATGTTTGATGCATGAAAACGTTGTTATTCCGGACGAATGCAACGCCGAGTCCATTAGGAGACCAAACACAGAAATTGAGAAGTTCATTATCACCGATGTGTGTTATATCTCTACGGAATAGACGTGAAGTCGCTATCGCATTTTAAGGAGTGGGATACAAACCTGGTCGCTATGTCGTAGATATCGTAGCGTGCTACAATCGAGTGCCTGAAGATACTAGTCACATCGAATCGTACAAGTAGCTTAGTGTAGTCGGGCGAATATGTGTAACTGGGCGACCTCCAATTGCTCTGCAATGTTTTGTGCAATGTATTTTACACGTTCCATTAAACCGTACCGCTACTCGCTAGAGTGGTGACTTTAAGTCAGCGGACGTTACACGGTTCGGGCGGTGATAGTTCGTCATAGCTCAAACATGCTAAAACACTGACTCAGGGAAGATGTTCAGGACAAGATGAAGTTCTTTAGTTTTCATGATACAAAATCCTAATAGAGCAAACTTGGCGAAAAAAATCCAGATATCGAAATAGGTGACCGAGAAAACGAACGTCAGGATTAAAACATTTATAAGAGCCGAGTGCATTGCAGACAATGACTCTTCCGGCATATATTACTAAGCCTTTTACGGCATTTTGATTCGCAAATCCACTTTCACATTCACTCAAATCCATAACAACTTCCAATGAATTGGGTTGAAAAGTGCAGACATTATCATCATCAAACTTTACAGAGTGTGAGGTCTTTATGACACAACTCAGGAAAGTGTACCATCCCGTCCGTGCCTCCGCCAAGGAGATGTTTTGTTCGCCCAGAGAAAGTCCCCTAACTTCTAAATCTGATTTCATTGAATCGATAAACCTTCCCCTTGGTCTTCCCCTTGACCTTGCCATCGGGATCTGTGCATCTAAGATCCTTTTTGGTAGCCTCTTATTACCCATCCTTTCAACTTGTCCGAACCAGCACAGCCCTTGCCTCCTCTTTCACTGACGAAACCCACAAGTTTTCCCAAAGTGATTATTCCACTGCTTCCTCCGATTAACCTTCGCATGGTAGGGCTAATGAAATTGTACCTGACTGGATTTTGTAAGAAACTTTGACATCCTTTTCCCAGCTGAAGCGAATGGCTAGGAAACTGGCCCAACGCCTTGCGCTGGAGCAGAGGGGTAAGGTTCACCGACGGATCCAAGACCGTGGAGGGTGTGGGAGCCGGAGTTTATGCTCCAGGAAACGGAATGTTCATCAGTGTTCTCCAGGCTGAAACTTTTACGGCCCTGATGGGAGCCCGCGAAGTAATGCCGGGATTTGCGGGTGGAGAAGATGTCTTCATCTGTTCGGATAGCGAGGCGGTTATGAAGGCTGATGAGCTGGATAGGCTGGACTCAGTGTCCAACGAGTACGGAGCCGAATCATTTATCCCAATACAGTGAAGGAAAACAGTGAAGGACTGGGTAAGGACCAAACATACGAGGCGCTAGGAGGCGTATTGAGGAGGAGCTCACACGAAGGAATTCCTCCCTAGGCCAGCTCGCAAGTGGACCAAGGAATTGCTCGGTATGGGCCGGGATCGCGACGGGTGATAGGAGCGATTACCGGGCACTGCGACCTGGGAAAATCTCAGGTGACGCCGAAAACTTCCTGTGGACTAGATGAGGAAACGGGTTTGCATGTAAACCTTCACTTAACTCCTACGAACGCTCATATCAGAAACACCCATATCATGGAAGATGGGAGAGTTGGAGAAATTTCGGAATTAGAACTTGTTTGAATAAAAACGGAAGTCATCACCGAAGTGTAAGAAATATTACGGTGACCCGACAAATCTCTCAACTTTTTTTGTACACTGCCTCAAATATCGTTGAGTCCTACTTTGTACACCTTTCACTCAATTTCGCACATTACAACTTCGTACACCTCCTATTTCGTACACTTCCTATTTCGTACAATTCAATTTCGGACACTCCGATTTCGTACACTTCCTATTTTGTACATTTTGATTTCGCACACCCCAGTTTCGCACACTTCAATTTCGTACTTTTCTATTTTGTACGCTTCAATTTTGTACACTCCAATTTCGTACAGTTCAATTTCGTACACTTTCCTATTTTGTACACTTTAGTTTTGTACATTCCAATTTCGTACTCTTTCCTATTTTCTACACTTTGATTTCGATAACTCCAATTTTGTACACTATACTTTTACAAATCTCCCAATCTTTAATTTCGTACAAATTATTTACGTACAATTTGTTTTCGTACATTACAATTTCGTATAATTTCCTCATTTTTACACTTTTATTTTGTACACTTCAATTTCATATACTTTATTTTCGTACACTTTCCTATTTCGCACACTTCAATTTCGTACACTCTAATTTCGTACAATTCAACTATGTACAATTTCTTATTTTGTACACTTCAGTTTTGTACACTCAAATTTCGTACAATATCCTATTTTGTACACTCAAGTAGGAAAGTGTACGATATTGAAGTGTGCGAAATCGGAGTGTTCGAAATCAAAATGTACGAAATAGGAAGTGTACGAAGTTGAAGTGTACGAAATTGAGTGTACAAAACTAAAGTGTACAAAATAGGAAAGTGTGCGAAACTGGGGTGTACGAAACCAAAGTGTACAAAACTAAAGTGTACAAAATAGGAAAGTGTACGAAATCGAAGTGTACGAATTTGGAGTGCACGAAATTGAAGTGTGCGAAATAAGGTGTGCGAAAATAAATTTTACGAAAATAAGTTGTACAAAAATAAAGTGTACGAATTACGGTTGGGAGATTTGTCATAGCACCAAATATTACTGTGAAACAGTCGAAAACTTACGAAAACCGACGCTTCTAAAAATGTCTCCACGAATCCATCGGATATTCTGTAGGTATTAAGATCTCCATTTCTGAATAAGAATCGATCGTCTGTAACAGAAATATACGATAAGAGTGCACAATCCAACGAAACAACAATGTTATCTTCTATTAGCTAATTTAGTGTAATTTAATCGTTTCGATTGTTTTCGAAGGAAGCAATGATAACAGATGCGATAGTAAAAATCTTCATACCTGAAATCCATGAACCATTGAATCCTCGAAAAGAAAAGCGATTCGGGAAAATATCGTCGAATGCAAACGTTTTTTTCTCACTTTGTCTATTGTTCACAGGTATGGCAAGTACGCAACAGAGCAATAGGTAGAGCAAAACTACCGTCGTATACTGACCGGTAAGTAATTTTAGACTTTAAAGTCGATCAATTAACTTGAGGTGATTACTTACCATGAATCTTGTACCTTTCATGTTGAACAGCTAAATTACACTAATCTCTCGATTAACTCTTTATCACACAATTCGATTATTCGTGACGAATCATAAAACTTATCTCAAACAAATGTAGTTATCTGTTTCGATACAATAACGATGCATGTTTTAGTTGAATAAACGTAGTGGATAAATTTGTAGCACAACATTTGCCATAATTTCCAGACTTTAGCAAAATGTAGGAGGAACAACATTAGCCGAATTTCGTCGACCCGATTTAAGTCCGATATAAGGTCGTACAACCAGGTAAACCGATTGACATGGTTTCGTAAAAACAGGTGAATGTGCTTACGATTACCGATTACCGGTTATTCTAGCAAGATTGTGTTCAAATTGGAGTCAGGTGGCAGAATATTATCTGTAGAATAAAGGTCAGAGCAGAAGCATTTTTTAATTAAGGCGTGATAAAAAGGGACTGGTTAGTCCTTCCAAGTTTTAAGCTCGTACGAAGTCGCCCGGTAGTGTGAGGGTGCTGAAGCAGTCAGGAAATACATGTCCTTAAGAGAATAAGCACGAAATCTAGGGGTAAATTTAAAAGTGATAAAAGATAAGTTCTTCGTAAAAGCTATGGCTAAGGGGACTAAATTTAAAGATGAGTAAAGGCGATCAAGTTGTTCCGTCGTTATTAAGTGGTCAAAACGGCTTAAAAATCTGTCTAAAAAAGTAGTCTAAAATAGTATATTACACAACAAGGAGCTGAATCGGCTCATTTAGATCCAGGTGATGAGCAAGTCAGAGGGTGGAGTGCGCAGCGTAGCCCGAGGATTTATATTCGGAATCTAAATCAGTCGTTTCAGCTCCGTGTTGTGCATACTATTTTATGAGCAGGGGGACAAAAAGCCAGATTCCGAACAAAACACGTAGGGAAAATAATTGACAGATGAGAAATAAAGCAGGAAAATAATTGACAGGTCGAAAATGAAGTAGGGAAATAATTGACAGGTGGGAAATAAAGTAGGGAAATATTTTACAGATGAAAACAAATGCAGCGAAATAATTGACAGGTGGCAAATAAAGTAGAGAAATATTTTACAGATGAAAACCAATGCAATAAAGTAGAAAAATATTTGACAGGTGGAAAATTAAGCAGGTAAATAATTGACAAACGAGAAATAATGCAGGGAAATAATTGACAGGTCGAAAATGAAGTAGGGAAATATTTGACAGGTGGGAAATAAAGTAGGGAAACATTTTACAGATGAAAACAAATGCAGGGAAATAATTGACAGGTCGAAAATGAAGTAGGGAAATAATTGACAGGTCGAAAATGAAGTAGGGAAATAATTGACAGGTGGGAAATAAAGTAGGGAAATAGTTGACAAGTGGAAAATAAAGCAGAGAAATAATTGAGAGGTCAGAAATGAAGTAGGGAAATAATTGTCAGGTTGGAAATAAAGTAGAAGAATATTTGACAGGTGGGAAATAAAGCAGGGAAATATTTGATGGATGGAAAATAAAGCAGGGAAATAACTGACAGATCGGAAATGAAGTAGGAAAATAATTGGCAGGTGGTAAATAAAGTAGGGAAATATTTGAAATATGGGAAACAAAGCAGGGAAATCATTGACAGGTTGGAAATAAAGTAGGGGAATAACAACTGTCAAAAGTGAACCTAAATTTCTTGTCCTAAATTATGTGATCAATTCCGACGCTTTTCTCCGTCTGCGCATAAAATTCATGAGAGTAGCCATTAGAGTGCGTACGGAAGCGTGTAGAGGGCGGTTGGGGGGTTCGGCTAAGGAGTACGCACTCTGCTCGAACTTTTTTTTTAACGAAAGTAAGAAGTAAGTCATTGGAAATTCGACCTCCAGCCTTAGTTTGACTGTAATGCCGTCAAAAGAAAAAAAAACTTTAAGAAAATCAGCAAAGATTTTCAACAAAATTCGCTGTTTTCTTTAATTTTGTCGCTATTTTGATTCGTTGAAAATCTTCGCTGATTTATCATAATGGCCTTTATACTTTTCCCATATTTCTGGACATATTCCCATAATCAAGGTAAACAAAATAAAAATAAATTAAAATATTTGTCAGCTTTGACCTTCCTGACCTTAGGAAGTAAGCACTGTGCTTAAATCGAAACTTTTTCATATAGTGAAACTTTTATTGAAGTGCTCAAAACTGGCAAATATTTTATTTTATTTTGTTTACCTTTCTAGCCCTGATTATGGTAATATGAACCGAAATATCGGCAAAATATAAAGACCATTAGATGAAGAAAGCATCAATTGTTTCTGTTTCCAAGCAACACAACGTTTACGATAATTGACACAGAAACAGCAACACAAAAATTCGAACTTTTAACTTCGCTGATTTTCTCTAAATTTTTTTTTTTATGACGGCAGTGTAAAAACCAAAGTTGATAATAAAGAACTTCAGATTTCGTACGGTAAAGGCCGAAAAAAACACAAACGCTAAAGGCAAACGATAATATCAAATTTCAGTGAAAACGTCAAAGAAATAATCAAATTTGCACTGACATTTCTGCCCTGCAAAGCATAAAAAACCTAGCGACGTTATCAGATGAGAGATTTTCATATATTTTCTCTCACAAAGTTTCTTATGCGTTGTACGGTAGTGCAGTAATGTAGTAACTTCTTACATAAAAGGGAATGTACGAATCTCTTCTTGCAATGCATAAAAAACTTAGAGAGTAGAGAGGAGAATTTGTGAGAGAAAATATATGAAAATCTCTTATCTTATAACGTTGCTACGTTTTTTATGCGTTGCATGGTAGGGATCCGTAAGTTATTTACGTCACAAGGAGAAATACGTTTTTTGGGAGCGTGTGAGCATCACGTATTGCATTTTACATGATTTATGCCCCAAAAGTGAATTTTGAGCTTGCGAACCGAAATATTCACTTTCACGACATGAAGCATGTAAAATATATTCCTTAATATGTGCGAAGTTCTGCACAATCTCTTCATATCTAGTGTCACATTTAGACGATCCAAATAAAATTAGATTCAAAAAACTTAAATGCAATACACCTCTGCCGTACAACGCATAAAAAACTTAGCGACGAGAATTTGTGAGAGATAACGTCGCCAAGTTTTTTATGCGTTGTAGGGCAGACCTCAGAGAGGTTTCGTCAATCGGCAGACCTCAGAGAGGTTTCGTCAATCAATTTAATTACAAAAATGGTTTCGTCAATCAATTCGATCACCGGACGGTGTGGTCAATCAATAAAATCAAAGTAAAAACGAGTGAAGCAAAATAACCACAAAATAGTAAGAGGAAGATATTAGCACAATGCAAACGATCTAAACACCGAATCTTCTAATTCCAGAACATTTCGGCGAAATTCATGTGATGGTAGCGTTGCATCAACATGAGTGGCTGCAAAATTAAACAGGCGACATGCCAAGTTGAATGGCGAATATGTCGAGTAGTCGCATCTGTAAGCGTTAAGGCGGATCAGTGAGGGGTTACGAAGGGCTCTGGTTCCATCGTACATGTTAATTCGGTCTCGTAGTAATTGGGAATTGACTTTACCAGTTAACACATCGTGGATAAAAAATACTGTAGCATTTACTCGACGTCGTACTAATGATTGCAGATCTAGTTCAGTGCAACGGTCGACGTATGGTCGCAAACGATAGCTTTCGTTATCTGGGTCGACTTGACGATCGCGGTTGGCATATAGTACGAATTGCCGTTGAACGATTTCGTGTGTCTGAACGTGAGAGTCGTGGTGAGGTGATCAAACTGGGCAGGCGAATTCAAGATGACATCGTACGACAGAATTGTAGAGCATCTTAGCTGTTTCTACGTTGAACCGGCTGTAACATTGACGCTTAACAAACGATAACATGGAATGTCCTTTCTTTGAAGCTAGCTCGCGGTGTGTGTTGAATGAAAAATCGCTCTTGTGACCACTTTCGAGTAGGTTTTTCGTGTTTACGTTCCACAATCGTAATTTACAGCAAAAACGTAATCTAAAATTACAGCAACCTGTCTGGCTAAGTCGGTTTTGTTTGGATGCTCCTCCCATCCAAACGTGATATTTTTTGTTAAATAAATAGAAAAATTAAAGGGTTGGGTGATGAAAAATAAATTTTCGTGCTTTACGTTTTTTATTTTATCTTCACTTTACTTTGACTTTTTACCGTTTTGAAGACGTTCTTTCGTTTCTATTTGATTTGAACTAATGCGTCTAGTGATTGCGTACGCTTACGAAATCACACTGACAGTCCATCAGATATGTAAATGTGTCCCTTCCAATTAATATGCAATTATGCACAACATTTCCCTTTGCATGTGAAATTTATGAAAACAAAGTTGTGGAAATATTGACTTTGTATGTTATTAAAGTATAAATGTTTCGGAAACATGAATTGAGTTTCTGGCGATAAAGGTTGACGTCATGCAAATTTAATTTCATTCCGTTAAGTAAATGATACAGTGACGCGACGAACACGGAAAGCATGTATTTTCCAAACAAATTATGTGTCAAATTTGCGATATTTTTTAGAACAGAATCCTGTGTAAATAACAACATATTCAAAATTTTAGCTGCTGTGAGAGCAAACAAGCGACAAATCGAACGATGTTGTCTCACCGGTTGTCTTCTTTGCTCCAACTCATGCGAAATAATTTCTCACGTGAGATGGCAAATATAAAAGTGAGATGCGGGTTCTTGCTTGTTGAAAATAGGCACCCAAGGCATCCATATATTTCCTTTCAATTCGTTAAAGTTTACATTCTCACCCGAATCAATGCACCTAAAATAACTTAATCCTTTACACATGTACCTAAACAAATCTGTTAACACAACATATTCCTTGTCAATTATTTAAACTTTTTTAATTTAAATTTGCCAGAAATGTAATCACAATCCCATTAACTTCTATTGTAAAACAAACAGCGGGTGGTTAATAGAATCCCAAAACCATTCCCTTCAATATTAACGTTGTCCCAACTCTACACACGAATAAAATAGGATAAATCTTTATAACGACGAATGTTGTATGCTTCGCTCAACGGCATGAACTCAGACATCGAGAGTATGAAGACCACCCTCACGTCACTTTCTAAAATGTCAACACCAACCTTTTATAACTACGCTTAAACTACCTGAAAATGTACCCTTGTCAGAGGGAAATTAGTAGATTGAATTTGATAAAGTTTCTGCACAACATATATATACTCTTACTCTACATACCTTTATACGAATTTCCATGCAAAAGATTTTCATTTAAATTTTCTCAAATTTATATCTATTTTTGTTCATAAAAAAAAAGGATTTCATTTGAGATTTTTTTAAATTAAATTTTTCTAGTATCACAGCTGGAATGCGTTTAATGTGTTGCTGATCTTCAATATCATCTTCACTTGACAAACGTTATTTTTTCATCAAAAGAAAAACCTCTCCAAATTTTGTGATGAACTTTCGTTCGTTTGCTAGTTCGTTTTCACCTGGAATGCCGTGTTAGTAGTACATTACATCACAAGGGTGAAAAGCGTAGAATGTTACTAAAGTTAGTTATTCAAATAGTGCGCACGCATCT
>CM055404.1:125224874-125266313 GCA_029228625.1 Pseudolycoriella hygida
TGCAAGCTATCTCCTTCCGAGCTTTGCCGACATGCATAACCTTAGTTTTCCCTCCACTTATCTTCATCCCATACTCCTCACATGCAGCATTTAGGCAGTCAATCCCACCCTGCAACTCCGTGGTACTATCTGCCAACAGAATCAAGTCATCCGCGTAGGCCAGGATTTTCATTATTACCTCACCCACCTAGATATTTCCCTGCAAGTGATGATTTTGTCCATGAAAATTATGAACAGAAGCGGGGAAAGACAACAACCCTGACGAACGCCCTCTTTAAGCTCGAAAGACTCGCTAATTTCGCCATCTATTCTCACCGCGGCCCTGCTTTCTGAGTAAATACTCTTAATGGCACGCAGTAAACCCCCATTGATACCGTACTCGCTAAGAATCCCGAATAGCTTGTGCCTTGGTACCCGGTCGAATGCCTTCTCCAAGTCGATGAAACATAAGTATAAGACCCTGTCCTTTTCATAAAGCTTTTCGATAGTCTGTCTGAGGCAGGAAATCTGATCCTGACATCCCCTCAGAGGCCTGAAACCACCCTGAATCTCATCCAGTACTCCTTCCACTATGTTCCTAACCCGGTCAACAAGTACACCCGTGTACACCTTACCTACCACGCTCAAGAGCGATATTCCCCTGTAGTTACTGCAAACCTTACGGTTGCCCTTCTTATAAATTGGAGCAATAACACCGAAGCTCCAGTCAGCAGGTACTGTTGAAGACCTCATGGCCAAATTGAAAATCCTACAAAGCCATTGGATCCCACCTGATCCGCTATACTTAATAAATTCCGTCCTAATTTCCTCCACCCCTGCGGATTTTCCTTCCCTTAATCTGCCGACCTTTCGGGACACCTCATCCAGTGTAATTTCCTCCTCCACCTCCGAGCTAGGACCTGCCTCCCTCCCATTTTCTTCTACCTGATTGACAGATGTAAATAAATCCTTAAAGTAATGCCGCCAAGTCTTCAAGACTTCACCCCTATCTGTAATTAACTCGCCGCCTTTATCTAAAATACTACTACATTCCTCTTTCACGCCACCGCGCCTAATGCCCTTAATCATCGACCAAAATTTCTTACCCCTGCCTTGACCTGCCCTTTCCAAATCCTCCCCAAACTTTTTCCCCTCCCGGTCCTTCGCTTCCCTGACTAGATCCTTAACCAGTTGCCTACAAGCCTTATAAGCCTCCCACTTCGCCACCGTCCTGTCCTGTAACCAAATCAAGTATAGTTTCCTTTTCTCCAATACAGCCCCCCTGATATCGGCGTTCCACCAACCCGTCTTTTTGTTTCGACCCCCGCTAGCGACACTGCCCAGACATTCCTCGGCCAGATCCAAGACAAATTTCTTAAAATTCGCCCACTCAGCCTCAATGTCCCCGCAGTCAGCTGGAAGCCCCTCAAATCCTTCGGCGAATTTTTCCATAAAACAAGACCTAACTGCCTCTTCCCTAAATTTGCCCACACGAAATTTGCGACTTAACACCTTCTTCCTTTTAGTCTGACAGAGTTTACCAACCGACAGATGGGTACCCAAAAAGTAGTGGTCAGAACCGAAAGTGAAACCCCTGAAAACACGTGTGTCCCTGACTACCTGTCTCCTGTCCTGCTCTATAATCATGTAATCAATAATGGATTTGTGACCCAACCCCTCATTGACGTACGTATACCGATGGATGCACTTGTGCCTATAGAAAGAGTTGGTTATTGCTAACCCATTGAAATCACAAAAATCCAACAACCGTTTACCATTTGAATTCAGTGTTTCTTCCCCAAATCTACCCACTACCTTCCCATACCCTGAGTTGCTTTTAAAGTTCCCTATTCTTGCATTGAAATCCCCCAGCAAAATCAATGATTCATTTCCCTTTTTGCTAACTACGTCCCCTAGTTGTTCGTGAAAAGTGTCCAAGTCAGTAGCATCACTACCATTGCAAGGGCTATATACGCTAACCAAGCGATAAATTCCACCCGCTAACTTTACAGAGACCCACATCAGCCTTTCATTTACGAAACGGACATTTAGGACAAATTTGATCAATTCCTTCCTGATAGCGATTCCAACCCCCCAGTTTGCCCTACCAGACTGAACCCCGGACAAAAACACCTTATACCCGCCCACGTGTTCTTCCGTCTGTCCCTTCGTCCTAACGTCACTCAACGCCAATATGTCTATACCGTAGTCCTTAGCCAGATCAACTAATTCCTCCCTGCGATCCCGAAAACCCCCATTAACGTTTAGACTTCCAATAAACAAACCATCAACCATTTTGCATTGCCTGATCGTCAACGATGGGGTACCTAGCAAGTCGAGCGTTGGTCGTACCCCGTATCCAACACCCGTCCGAGGCTGTGTTGAATTGTTTTTACCGAGAATGAATACAGTGGGACGGCCTGGTAAGCCGAACCGCACCGGAAGAACAAGTTTTAATGGGTACCAAGAACGACCGCCCGGAATGCAATGCGCTCGTTTGTTTATATTTTTTACCAAACGGATTGCTATACATATGGCGAAGCCACCAACCGAAATTATGATCATAAACATTTTACTAGAAGTAGGATGCCGAGACAAATAAAGTAAAGTACACAGGTTTGATTAGATTGTTTAGCAAAACGTTGATCCGAAAAACATCACAAGATTGAGGTTATGTTAACGAGACGCCATGTCATTCGGAAATTAAAATGTAAATGTAATTGAAATTCCAAAAACAACAAAATTGATATTAGAACGCGCATACCGCACAGAAAACAATCCAAAGCTCATTTTGTAAGCAATAGAGAAAGTGAAAAATAAGAGAAATCCAGCAAATACCTGCCACGTTGCATTCGAATCACAATGCAATTGAAACACGCTAAAAGAACAATAAAACCCGCGATATGATTTGAGTGATCCGGCACCCAACACAAAAACAACTAATAAAAATTAAATTAATTAAAACAAAACCCGGATCGAAACGTAAAATTGTAAAAATAAACAAAACTTACACAGAGCAAACCAAAACACGTCTATCACGGCGGCCATTTTGACTTGACTCGTCGTCACATAATAAAATCTTTTATTTGTCACTTTGTCATTTAAGTTATACTTCTCGTCGGTCGAACCATATGGTCAATTGTGTCATTCGTTGCCTTAATCAACTCGTTTGAAATGATTGGCTACGTTGATAATCCAATTCGACTCGCGTCCTCTTGTGTATACTTTATAAAATCGATAATTGCAAATAAATACGTTTCCTCGATATTCAGGTAACATCCTTCAATAAAAAAGTTGATGAATATCTAGACGAGATTAGTTTCAACATTATCGATTACCCGATAAGCATGGGAAGAGGAAGAGGATAAGAGTCCCTTTTTCGCATCTCCTGTAAGCCACGCAGCACATGGAAGACCATTGTAATTTCGACGACACGTTCATGAAACCTTTTGTCGCTAAATACTGAAACCTTTTAAAAAAGATATTGTGAGTTGTGATACTTCGTGGAGTACAAACAGTTGTATACCAAGAGATACGAAATGCTTTTTGTGCATACCTAGTTATGAAGAAAGCACGTCTCCCATTCAGTGTTGCCGTATGAAATCTTCTAAAGAATGAGATGTCTCATCACTACTATAGCTTCTCCATTACAATAACGATGAGAGCAAAATTAATTGAATTCCAAAAATGCATGGTTTTTGAGTTGTAACTCTGTCTGACAACACTGAATTGCGTACATTATCATTACATTGGAGGCGATGCGATTTCCATCGCGTAAGGTTCGTGTGAAAGCTCAGCTTGTAAAAAAACATATACAGGGGATACGTACGCATCAGAATAGATGTGGAAAACAGAATAGATGTTGCAAAAAGATTCGAACGTATCTAAGTAAATGTTTAGCTAGTCTTACTGAGTCGTTATCAAGTGTCAAAAGTTGGCGGCCGACCATAGTACGACAGGGAGGAGGGACGAAACATCGAATGCACATTTTACTAGCCACCTAGTTCTCTGTGATATTTAGTATAAGGAAAATTCCCTAGCTTTGTTAACCACCTAGTTCTCTGTGACATTTTGTATAAGGCAAAATTCTCTAGCTTCGTTAGCCATAATTCTCTGTGACATTTCGTAAAAGGAGAAATTCCCTAGCCTCGTTAGCCACACCTAGTTCTCTGTGACATTTCGTATAAGGAAAAATTCCCCAGTCTCGTTAACCACCTAGTTTTCTAAACATTTCGTACTGGGACAAATTTCCTAGTCCCCCTTGTTTGTGTGTAGTACAAATTCTGTTGAAACATGTGCGGATAGCCCCACTTATTTGCTATTCTCGTACGTTTGCGAATAGTCTCACTTGCATGAATAATCCATACACTTCACTGTACCGGTTCTGAGGTCGCACTGTCATGTATTTGAAGTCAAACTCACTCTTTCACTTAGATGGCCATAACTTCGCAACGTGTTGCGCGACCATGTCGACCGCCCAACCAAAAGATGCGCGAGGAATTTACCTATTCATAGACGCTTCACTTGGCACGATACAACGTCAGATTGGCGAATTGGCCCCATTTTAGTAAAATGTGCATTCGATGTTTGGTCCCTCCTCCCTGTCGTACTATGGTCGGCCGCCAACTTTGGACACTTGATAACGACTCAGTAAGGCTAGCTAAACATCTTGGAATGTAAGAAAAAAAATTTTGTGACACTTACGTAAAGTAAAGTAAAGTAAAGTAAAGTAAAGTAAAGTAAAGTAAAGTAAAGTAAAGTAAAGTAAAGTAAAGTAAAGCCCGATCTGACGATTCTAGTCAGAGGCAAATTCAAAAGCACGCTAGGAGACCGAGTCAGAGCTGCACTGAAGGTAGTGGAGAAATGGTGCGATGAGAAAGGTCTGAGAGTCAACCCAAAACAGATCTAGTGCTATTCAGCAGAAGGCTATCGGGCTCAGATTTGTTGGGTAAGATGAGGCTCTTTAACAAGACCAAGGAACTGACTTCACAGGTAAAATACCTAGGAGTGACGTTTGATAGCAAGCTAAATTGGATTTCTCATGTCAAGGATAAAGCGCAGAAGGCTCTAGCGGCTTTTTGGATATGTAGAAACTCTTTCGGGAGGAGCTGGGGCCTGAAGTCGAAGGGCATTCTGTGGTTGTACGAGGCTGTGATTAGGTCCATGCTTAGCCACGGCTGTTTGGTATGGTGGCCTAGGCTCGAGGTTGAATGTGCGCGTAAGTTGCTAAGTGAAATTCAGACGCTAGTTTGCATTTGCATTACTGGTGCTATGAAAACAACAGCAACCGCTGCCGTGGAAGCGCTACTGGCCATGCTTCCGTTAGAGGTGGTAATCAGAGCCAGAGCTTTTGCTGCCGCAGACAGGCTGGCGCAAAACGGTATATGGGATCATAACTTTCGAAGTGGACACGCGAGAATTATCAGAATGATCTCTGACCCGATTTTTGACATGCCGAGAGACGAGATGACGCCAAGAATCGACTTCACATGGCGATTCGGCGTAAGAATTCCGAGTAGGCAAGAGTGGCTAGATGGCTGGCCTGCTGACCTGCTGGCCTGCTGACCTGCTGGCCTACCCGGCTACTGCGTGGTAGAATTTACAGATGGATCGAAGACATCTGTAGGAGCGGGTGCTGGGGTGTACGCTCTGAACTCGGAGGAAGGAAATCAATTCCATCTGTGAGTCCTTGGGAGTGTCTTTCAGGCCGAAGTTTTTACAGTGCTCGTAGGAGCTCGCGAAGCACAACGGAAGGCGAGCAAGGAAAGCATATCCTTATATGTTCAGGCAGTAAGGAGATGATCGGAAGACTGGTTTCACCAGTTGAGACTTCCAAGCTCGTGAAAGAATGTAAGGATTTCTTGAACTCGATAGGTCAGAATATTCAGATCACTCTGGTCTGGGTACCCGGACACTCGTTAGTGAAGGGAAATGAGAGGCGGGTGCTATGGCTCTCGAGAACGGCCCTGAACCGTATCTGCCGATTGCTCGATCAATCTGTTCGAAGTTTGGAGTACTGGAATAGGTACGAAGGAGGCGTTCATACAAAGCGCTTCTTCCCGACACCCAATTTGGAATGGGTCAAAGGTCTGCTAGAGATGGGCAGGAATCGCATAAGGAGGGTGGTCGGAGCGATTACTGGACACTGCGGGCTGAATGGGCGCATGAAAAAGATGAGGCTTTCGGCAGCTTCCAGATGTGCGTGCGGATCAGAAGAAGAAACGGGTATTCACGTGATATGCGAATGCTCAAAGTTCTTTCAACTGAGACGCAGGCTGCTGGGAGGATACGTCGTGCAACCATCAGATGTTGTCCAACTTGGACCTGGTATTTTGGATAGGTTCTTGGAGTCTTGCGTGATTTAAATGATGATTGGGTTGGGAACAAAGGATCGCAGGATCTGTGTTCCAAGATCATTGACATGATCGCCCGAACTGATAAATCTAAGTGTGTGAAATTGCGTTGACATCAAATTGGATTGGACATTACCTAAAGGGCACAATATTGAAAAACCCGTCCGAAGAAACGGCGTGAAAAACATCTCCAATCCTTAAAAAACCACCAAATGTCCTGTGGGGTCGCGTAGCGTGAGACTTGAACTTGAAACTTGACATATTTTCACTAACTTAATTTTCGCGATATTTTGATGTCTATATCTTTTATTAAAAACCTTTAAGATCGATTTCCGTTCTAATTTTGCAGAGATATAAACTAAAAAGTTCCACCAACCTCCGAAAAACCACGTTTTCGACCGTAACTTCGAAAGCTCTAAACTGATTTTGCTCAAATTCATTTACGTATAATTTTTGTAATAATATCAATTTGATATCAACATAATCAATGATCTTTCAGGAAAATTCTCAGGCATCCCCAGATCTTTCAAACAAACAAAAATTATGAAATTCGGAAAAGATTTACTCGAGTTGTCACGGTGACGGGCGGAAATTTTTTATTACTGATTCGTTGCACTATAGTTGGTTATCACCAGTTGCTAGCTTACGAGCGTGTCAGATATTTTGATAGTTCTATGTTTTGCGATGTTTTTTGATTGCATATTTCTAAGGCAATTTCTATTTCTATCAATTTTAAATTCCGAAACATCTACTGTTTGCATAGATTCTCTGAATCAGAATATATAATTATTGGTTCTTAGTGTCAAAATTTGATTTGAAAAACATCGTAAAGTACTCGGCTGCATAATACAATGCGATGTTTTTTCACATTTTTGGAGCATGCTCTTAAGAGCATGCTCCAAAAATGTGAACTGTCAAATTTGCGATGTTTTTTTAGAATAGAATCCTACAAAAGTAACAAATTATTCAAAATTTTAGACTTATACTGTAAGAGGATGACTCTTGAAACAGATTCAGATTCAGATGAAACAGAATTCAAAAAGTTTGAGTATGAAGGTCGAAATATGCTCTGAAAAATCATCATTCAATTGCGATGTTATTTCATCTATTTCAGCAAGTCGCAAAATGTGAACTGTCAAATATGCGATGTTTTTTTTAAAGAAGAGAATACTGCGTAAATCATAAGTTATTCAAAATTATAGCGCATGTACTGTGAGAGGCAGACTCTTGGTTGGTTGGTTGGTTTATTTGGCCGAGTAGCATGATACAAACTTATGTACTAGTCAAGACAGCACAATGCAATACAAGACTCTATGACTAAAACTACTAAGCGCTCATGCTGAACACTGAAGCCATCTTTGTTGGGCTCATTGTGTCGTCTCGTGGCTCATTCTTTGCTGTGCTAAATGTCTGGATAGTCAATCCATTTGCTGTCTGTAATGAATTATAGAACGTCAGGCAATGATACCTTTCGGAATTCCTCTAGTGTTAGGTAAAAGTCATCCAGGTGCCAAGTGTCAGTATCGACAGTGCAGGACAGTTGCACAAGAAGTGCTTCGCCGATTCCGGTACGTCTCTAAAACCCTTTCGCTTGCCTACATCTACAAGCGTTCAGCTGCTCCCACACTCTCTGATGCTTGTCTTTGGTCTTGTCTCTGATGAGTTCTGGGACCAATCCAGCGTTAATGCCGAGTGCTGGTTCTAGGCCAGTGAACTCACATTTGCCCGCCTTACATGCCAGCTCTTCAGCCTTCTCATTCCTCTCAATGTTCGAGTGTCCCGGAACCCATACCAGAGTTACTTCATTCTTCTCTGATAGGGCATCCAGGGCTACTCTACCTCTTAGGACTGATTGAGCCGATAGCTTGCAAGATGACAGCGCTTTTTGCGCCGCCTCACTGTCAGCACAAATCGAAACCTTCTTGCCCTCCAGCCGCTGCTCCAATAGCTTTTCGCAGCCCACACGGGTGGCAACTGTTTCTGCTTGGGAAACTGTTGCGAGATTCGAGCGGGATCGAGTCCTCCAGTCCCAACTGCGTACAGTATATTCCCGCACCTGCTCCCTTCTCCTTCTCGAATCCGTCCGTGAAAATTCCCACATCTCCCTCTACGGGTGACCTTTCTCCCTCCAATTCAATCTATTGGAAATAATGGTTCGGAATTTTTTATCGAAACGAAACTCAACTGGCATATAATCTTGTGGCATCTCTCTGATGTCATTCCTCAGCTTAGTTAAGATACCCGCATGACCCATGCTCCTGTCGAGCGCTAACCAATCACCGCACTAGTCTAGCTACTATCATCCATGCCTCTTGCTCTATAAAAAGGTTAATCGGACTCAATGACAGTAAAATTTCCAGAGCCGCAGTCGGAGTCGACATCATCGCTCCCGTTATGTTAAGACACGCTAGTTTCTGCACATGGGCAAGTCTCCTTCGTATGCTCATCGTCTCTAGCTTGTGTGACCATACCATGCAGCCATAGCTCATTATTGGTCTCACAATGGCCGTATACAACCAGTATAAAGCTGAGGGCCTAAGCCCCCATCTCTTCCCGATCGCATTGCGGCATTGCCAGAAAACTCTGATTGACTTACTTATCCTCTCGGATATGTGTTCACCCCAGTTCAGCTTCTCGTCTAGTATGACCCCAAGGTACTTCGCCTTGTCACGCGAAAGCTCTCTGCATGAGCTGACTTAAGACCTCTTCAAAAGGTCCTGATACTAAAATCGCTATGTCATCGGCGTATCCTATTGCTGGGTACACCTCTGAGTTAAGCTTAGTGAGAAGGTCGTCGACTGTCATGTTCCAAATGATTGATGGTAACACATCTCCTTGCGGACAACCCCTGTCGACTGTTCCCTGCTTACTGACTCCAAACAATTGCACCGTCAGCAGACTGTTCGCGAGCATTGCCATAATCCACCTAATCAGTGTCCTGTCGAGATTGAACTTTCTCAAAGCAGCGTTCACTGCTCTAAAAGTTACCTTGTTGAAGGTAAAGCTGTTTCCACCGATTTCCCAGATTGATAGGAATGCTGATATAGCTGTCGCACACCCTTTCCAACGCCTTCATGATGAAAGATGTAAGGCTAATCAGTTTGTACGAACAGAGGCAGACTCTTACACAGATATTAGGTGAATCAGAATTCAAAAATTTTAAGTAAAAGGCGATGATTTTTCAGAGCAACTTTCGACCTTCATACTCCAACTTTTTGAATTCTGATTCATCTATTAATTGCGTAATAGTAATGCTCTCATAGTACATGAGCTAATTTTGAATGATTTGTTATTTACAGAGAATTCTGTTCTAAAAAAAACGCAAATTTGACAGTTCACATCTTTACGATTTGCTCTTAAGCACAGCTCTCAGTTGTGCAACAGAGTGCAAAGTACTTTATTGAGAACTAGATGTGTAATTTATTATGACTCGAGGCCGCAGACCGAGTTGCACACAACGCTTTATGCAACGGAGGCTTTTAAAGTTCTGCTTTATGACACTCAGTTGTACAAAACATTTTTATGACTTTCTAGTTAATAAGAAGGGGAAAAGACAGGATCTGTCTGTAACCGCTGACCAAAATTTAAGTAAGAAATTTCTGAATTTTGTACTTCTGGGCAGGTTTTTAACACAGCGAAGTTCTTGTTTAAGTCTTGGTCATTGTATGGTTCAAAGGTCCATCAGGACATGATCCTCTGCCAATCCCCTTTTGAATTTCTTTTTTAAAATCTTTCATAGTGTTGATAATTCCCTTGATTATAATCTTGCATTTATTATTTACTCTTTTGTGCTCACCAAGTACGGAAAACAAAAATAAATGTCGTCCTTTAGAACAGCAATTTGATCCCTTTGGCTTCGCGACATCACTGAAAGATTTTTCTTTATCTCATAAAAGGCGCGCGAACTAACGAAACCATCCAAAATATTTAGTTCACCGGATGCCATCGCCCAAGACATAACCTTCATGGAGATATTTTCGATAGTCAATAAATACTTTCATTCTATCGCAGACTCACTTGTACCGCATGTTTGCTTCCCTCCGTAAAGTTCGCCAAAGTGAAGTCAGAATCGATACACGGACGAATGAAGGAGTTAACCACATGCCAATTTCTGATTGTATACCTAACTGAAGGCCGCGTAATTTTCGGGAATTTCATCAATGGAGGCGATTCCTTAGACCGCTGGTTATCTTCTGTGGTATACGTTCGATAGGTAACCGAACCAAATACATCACAACGCTGAGTCGATTGTAATATTAAATGTTTATTTAATTGTTTTGTTTGCGAAACGTTGCTTTGGGTTAAGTAGCTTGATGAATGTAAGCGATACAAATTTCGGAATTTATTTGTCAATATTTTGCTTGCTGATTTCGTTTCATTGGAAAATTTATTTTGACTACGCGATAGAGCGGTCCTCGTGTTCAATAATGAACATTTTTGTATAATTTTTTGTAAAACTGGTAATGCCATCATTTAGCGTATGATGTGTAACTTGCCTCTTTTATACTAAGGTATGGTCGATGAAGTTGCCTATGTACAAAACCTACCTTTTTCGAAACCCGCCACTGAACTTCGAATGAGAGCGAATGTGGTTGGGAGTTGCGGCAAATGTTATTTTTACTGATAAATTATAAAAATTTAAAAAAATGTAAATTCACTATCTCGAATGTGAAACGCTCCAACGTCGTGGATTTGCATTTTCCCAACGCAAACTGGCAAGAAAATCCATTATTTTATTCCTATCCGGTCTATATTGCTTTTAAATTATTCATGTTAAAAATGAGATTAATCGGAAAAAGAGGAAATTTACACTAAACTAGCAAAAAACACGTTCATAATAAACAAATTTCATTGAAAATTACGCTCATCATTCACGAACCAACTATTTACACTGCTGGGATTGCAATCCTAAATAGACAGGGTACTATAGGCCACCTGTGACGAGTAATTTGGCGGTGTTTTTGAGACTTTTGCATAAGTTGTGAGAGGACTCACAACAGAAGCGAAGCATGTTTTTCGGTGACATTAACATCAATCTTATGGATGAAACCCAAGCAAAGAATCCCAATTCAAATTTGATAAAATATGTTAGTCTTCTCTTATCCTACGATTTCTCTGTGCTGAATGATGAAGTGACCAGGTCGTGTAGTGGATCAATGCTAGACCACGTCCGTCGCCAGTAACTTTGCGCATGACATCTCCACTATTAACGAAACGGTTGACGTAGACTTTAGTGATCACAGAGCAATATTTACCCATGTACCTATTGAACCAAAAGTAGTTAAAGTAATTTCGGTAAGTAAAGATACGGATTACGCTCGCGTAAACGGTGATCTTATTCACCAGCTAAGTGCAATGTCGGAAAAACACTACGAGGATCCTAATCAAATGATGTTAGATCTGAGTATGGCACTGAAAACTGTATATGAAGGAGCAACAGTTGAAGTGCGAGAAGTGGTTAAGCCTAAACATGAGCTGTGCCTTTGGATGAACGAGCATCTAATATCTGTCATTCAGGAGAGCCAGAGAGGGTTTCAAAGAGCAAAGAGAAGTGGGAACTTAGCTGACCAGAATGTGCGTAGTGAGGTTAAATTCCTGAATTCGGAAGTGTCAAAATGGCAATGGCACTATAAATCTCGTTATTTGTTTGAAAAGTACTGTAATAATCCGGGGAAAATGTGGAAGGATATAAACAGAGTTCTAGGCAGGAATAAAAGGAAAAAAAAGATAGAGAGAATAGTTAGTGAAGGAACTGAGTATGTCAATGATCAGGATAAAGGGGAAGCCATGAATAACTTTTTCTCGAAAATTGGGCATAAATTAGCTAGTGAGATTGCGAACGCAGGAGATATCAACAAATACAACACTCTGCAGAGGATTATTGTGAATAGTATTTTCCTGAGGCCCACTGATGAATTTGAAGTCAGTGTCTCAGAATATCACAAGGGGTGCCGGGTTAGACGGCTTATCGGCTATATATCTAAAGAATTGTGCGAATTTGATCTCGCCAGTTCTGTCAGAGGTGGTAAATCTCTCTTTGCATGTGCATGTGTCACATCAGTATACAAATCTGGAAACGAATGCGATCCATCAAACTACAGGCCCATTTCTGTCTTGTCAATGCTGAATAAAGTATTTGAAATAGTAATCCGTGACAGGATTGCACTGTTTCTGGTGAAGGGTGGATTTCTTTATGACAAACAGTATGGGCTTAGAAGGAGATCTGGTACACATGCTGCCATGTACGATATGCTTGACGCTATTGACAGATATAGATAAAGGCAATAGGGTGAGTGCCCTGTTTCTAGATCTGACTTAACCTTTTGATTGTGTAAATCATGAAAAGCTATTGAGGAAGCTTGAAATTTTAGGAATCAGAGGTGTTCCACTTCAATTGATGAAGAGTTATCTGTACAATTGTCAACAATGCGTGCAGATAGACCCGGCTAGGAGTAATCTCAGGACCATGGGCATCGGGGTCCCTCAAGGGAGTGTGTTAGGGCCACTGCTTTTTCTGATTCATATCAATAATATTCACCGACTATCAACTAGGGGTAAGATAAACTTATTCGCAGACGACAGAGTGCGTTTGGTGCATTCTGTCACTTTATCACGGAGTTAAATTTATCGCAATAGATATTTGGTGAAGGGAATACCCAGAATATAATTTTTGTAACATTCTGGGTATTCCCTTCAGCAAATATCTCTTGCGATAAATTTAACTCCGTGATAAAGTGACAGAATGCACCAAACGCACTCATTGTTAAAAATATCGTGATAAACTTATTCAAGCCCCGGGGCTAGTATATTGATAAATTTATCACGTTAAATGAAAGGGAAAGTTTGAATTTATAATTTTATTGTCGAAAGACATCAAAAATATGAGCATTAATGTTAAGAAAACGTTAAAATTTGACGTTGCAACTCTTTCGATTTTTTTGTTTACATTTTCCGATCTGTCATATTTGACTAAATAACCACGAGTTTAATTTATCACGACAGATATTCGCTGAAGGGAATACACCTATTATAAATTGTATGATGAATAAAAAAAAGAATACTATAAATTACTCACTTCAGCGATCATTCATCATGGTTCCACGGTAGTAAGGGGCAGTGATGCAAGTCTTACACGCCAAAAAATTCACAAGAAATTTTTTCATAGACTAAGGAACATATATACAGGGAGTTGCGGGAAACATACGCTTTTTGGCGCTTTCGTCTATAGAAAGCAGGTGTATTCAGTGGTATAGGTCACATCTAGGCACATTTATATGTAAAGTTTTCAGATGTGGACTCACACGTTCTGAAAGTTTGATAGAAAAGCGAAATGTGCCGTTCAAAAATTATGTGTTTCACATTTTTTCACATTTGTTTCACATCTGTGGAAATTATGTGAACGGCACATTTTACTCACAAACCGTTCATTTCAATGGTGTTAGTGCACATCTCGGCACATTCTATCATAAAAAAAGATAATTGACGTCCAGGGAGTCATATTGATCGCGTCTAACACAGTAAAATGTACGGGCATCTAATATTGTCTAATGTCAAACTCATTGTAAACAAAAATGTTTGCTTACTTTCAGTTTCGTTTCAACAGAAGGTAACTCAGTTGCTTAGAAATAATTAAAGTTAGGGATTTTGAAGAATTCATTGTTTTTTACCCTTTTTTGGGCTCTGTATATGACTAGTTGCTGAGATGTGACCTGATTTTTTGTTTGTTTCAGTTTTTATATCTATAAAAACATTTTAAACACAAAAAATCCGAGATGTGAAATTCGATTTTCACATTTCAAATATGTGAAAAAAAAATATGTGAAGTCGTCGGCATTGAACACAATAAACTAGTTTGCATATGGAAATGTGAGTGGTGAATGTGGCTAAATTTGCCTTTTTTCGTCACATTTGCCAGATGTGAACGTCACATTTCGACATATAAAGTACTTCATTGTGGGACTTTAGGTCACATCTTGGCACATTCTACCATAAACTTTTCAGATGTGCAAAAAAATCTTAAGCTGACGACAAATTTGCCGTTTGAAAATTATGTGTTTCACATTTGTGAAATGTGAAATTCACATTTTTGATTTTTTGTGTTTGCAAACCAAAAATTAGGTCACATCTCAACAACTGAAAAATGGATAAATATGAAAACTGTATTCTTCTCTTAAAACGATACAGATCTATGATTTTCTTTATCCTGACTGTTCTATGTAACATTGTAACATATGAAAATTATTTTTTGAAAAATATAACAATTTTTAAGAGTCACTTCGCATAGCACGCATGTCAGCTCCAGGCAATGCACCAGAAAATAAAATTACTTAATATTGCGGTGAGTTTTTTTACTGTAAAAATTACAAGGAAGAAACTTAAAAAGTTGAAAAGAAACAAGTAAAATACCGAGGTACTTCGAAACGCTTTCAAGATGACAAATGTTTCGTAGCTACTTCATATTTCTGTAATAAACGAATGTGTCAAAAAATTTTACAGATGTCAGTGCTGACTATTCGAATCGACTGATGTCCATCAATTGTTCGCGTTTCCCGCAACTTCCAGTCATCGATAAAAGTTGGTCGGAAGACGAAATGTGAAATTATGTGAAATTAGAAAAAATGGGAAAATCACATATTTTCGTATACTTCAAATTTTAACATTCTTGTTAGGTGTAAGTTAAAAGTAAATGAATAATTATGTCGTAGCGAAATTAAAATATGACTTCTTCACTTCTAAACTAATTTTTCGGCTCAGAATATGTTGAGAATAATGGAAGAATTGAAGCAAAAAGCGAATAAATGAAATTATTTGATGTAAATTTCAGGTAATCTGAAACATATAAATACTTCAACTAAATAAAATTAAACCATAATGTGCAAGGCAGGTCTTACTGAATAATTACTAGATAATCAACTATTAATCGGTCACTTTCATCTATAGTATGGTTTAGTGAATTATTTTCGCAATATTAACTAATTGTGACTAACTTACTGAATATTCACACTTTTCGAACACCTTACTATTGTTCAGGATCATTGTAAAATTTTACAAGTAAGAGCTTTTGATTACAAATTACGAATTTTTCTTCAGAATTTCTGCTCATTGTGTGAATGTTACCATTTGAAAACATGTACAAAAAGCGAACGTTTCCCGCAACTCCCAGAAACACTGATGGCTCTAAAACTTCAGAAGGTACGGGAGCCGGAGTATTCTCCCCGGAACCGTTGGCGGAAAGGTATTACCACCTAGGTGGGTATGCCGACGTCTTTCAGGCTGAGATTTTCGCGGCACTGATGGGAGCGCGGGAAGCAATCTCACCAGAGGCATGTGGGAAAAAGGTCACAGTCTGTTCTGATAGTGAGGCAATGATCAAAGCGCTCATCTCGCCTGTCGTTACATCCAAGATAGTAAAAGAGTTAAAGGAAACCTTGAACCGGATGGGACTGAGTAATCAGGTGACGCTGGTCTGGGTTCCCGGACACTCTGGCGTGGAGGGCAACGAAAAGGCGGATGAGCTGGCGAGGACAGGTTCGGCTACATTGGGTTGCGGGCCAGAACCTCTCATACCCATCCCACACTCGGCATGCGTAAAAGCAATAAAGACTTGGGTGAGGTCGGAATTCGCTAACCATTGGAACATTTATGAAGGAGGAATGCACACAAAGCGTTTCTCCCCGGTGCCCGATGGGAAGTGGGCCAAAGAACTGCTAAATATAGACAGGACACGCATCAAGAGGGTGGTGGGTGCGATCACCGGGCACTGCGGACTAAGCAAGCACCTGGCAAAAATGGGAATCTCTAATGACCCCACTTGCACCTGTGGCCTAAGTGAGGAGACGGGCGTTCACGTCATATGCGAATGCCCGAAATTCTCCTCAATAAGGTTCAGGACACTAGGAAGTCATGTAGTCCAACCCGAAAATGTCTCCAAAATGGGACCTGCCGCTCTAGACAGGTACTGGTGGGGACTGGAAGGTTTTCGAGATTTACATGATGAACGGGTTACGAAACAAAGGATCATCAGATCTGTGTTTCAAGGACCAGTAATTCTTTCGAAAAAAATTTTTTTCTATTAAAAATAAAAATAGCTTACAAAAGTACTGTTATCCGCGCAAAAAACTCTTACGTAGGAGGTGTTACGCAAGTCTTTATGTCTGCTTATAAAAGTTGTGAAATTAGAAAAGGGTGACGCATTAAGCATCTTATTCAAAACGTTTTCTTTCCAGTTACAAAAGTTCTGAAATCAGAGGTGAGTGACGCATTAAGTTTGAATACGCAAAAAAAAAATTAAAGCGAAGTTACGTTGTGTCACACAAAATGCGTCACAAATGCCAGACTCAACGACCAAAATAATTTTTCAACCCTTTCAGTTTTTACGCTACAGAAATTTGACTTTTAAATCTTTATAGAGATGAGCGGGTCGACCATTTTTCGAAACCCGACCCGATACAATTTTTCGAAACCCGAAACCCATGAACCCGAAAAAAACAATTCGGGTTCGGGTTCGGGTCGGGTTTTTTGAAGTTTCGGGCAACCCGCTCATCTCTAATTCTTTCCGCGAAGATTGTACTGTGCAAATTTAAATTTTTGCGTATGAAAACTGAAAGGGTTGAAAAATTATTTTCAATATTATTGTCAATATCTTCATTACTTTTTTAGATGAAATACGGGTTAGCTCAGTGGTATCGTGCTGGCTTTCCACCAAGAATATCCGGGTTCAATCCTGGTGTGGACAAATTATGTATAGGATTTTTCTTCACAACATAACATGAAAATAACGTTTCTAGGAACACCCAGGCTTCATAATTTTGGCAGTTGTGAATTTGATGCCACGACGTATCGTACAGAATGACAAATATGACTTCATTCGTATTCGATGAATTCTGTGTACAAATATCTGAGTTTAGCTTTAGGCTTTAGTTTAGATATAATTAGCACCAGAAGAAGTCCTAATGGTAAAATGCTGGCTACAGTTAGGCGTGGTTCGGAATTCACGTTAAGCATGTGGTCCAAAAAATCCCTGATTAATTCATCAATTAGGGGACATCCATAAAGTAGCACATAAAAACAACCTTTAGCGCTCGACATGTAGATTAGGGGTGTTCGATTTTTTGGGATGCCAACGAAACCGGTCTACAAAAAAATCTTATAGACCGTAGGCGTCGCAAATTGCTATGAAAGATTTTTTTTATCGCATGTTAAGGTGGCGCAAATTCATTTTCTGAAAATTTACGAGTTGGCCTGTTTCGGCCCATTCTGAGCCTAGTGCCAACGTCTCGACGAGACTTCTTTCATCTGTTTAATGTTTTTTTCACTCACTTGGATTCAAACTATTATGCTAAAGAGAAATTACTAAAAAAAAATTTATGGTCTGGCTGTGGCATTCGTTCAAAGTTCCCAACTGTGGGTTGTCATAAAAGAAATATAAACTTTGAAAATATGGAATGATGACTGAGAGACGACCAACCTTAGCTTGTTATGGCTCGTTTTTTAGCTACTTTAATGTAGATTTAGAAACACAAAAAAGTTTTTAAAAAAGTCAACCAACGTTGGAATTATGAGCGGTAGAATCCATTGCCTCATTTTTCATGAATTTTTAAGAGTCACCTTGTATCTCGGTTTATTACAAAAATGTGTTCACCCCTTAGTGCTATTGTAATTTGCAACACAGACAAAGATCAACGGTAATGTTATTTCGTATCCCGAACACAAATGTTGTTTTGTATTACTTTATTTATTTATTTCGGCCAACGGCTATCGCTTACTGGCTATTACATTTACAATGAACACATTTAAAAATTTTATCAAAACCGAAGATGGACTGACGACCCGGTCGACCCGTCGAAGTCGACAGCCATCTTTTGCATCTTGTCCAATTAATCACAGAGTAGTAGTAAATTGAAACTGAAAACTGAAGAGTCCGTACAACGAATCAAAATGGGAAAAGAAAAAGGTAATTGCCCCTTAATTGGTCGCAGACAAAAATTGAAACACGATGTTTTGCCCAGCAAAAGGGACATTTTACAGTACTTGCTGTATTTACTCCCAGATAGTAAAAGCGCTTTATCTAAAATTGAGAAAGAGGTCATGGAGATTTGGTTTTATGCTGGAGTTCCCACAACAACTACCGCCACAGCTGCGGTATTCTTTGAGAAGTTTCTGCAAATATTTTCGAGCTGTGGCGGTAGTTGTTGTGGGAACTCCAGCATAAAACCAAATCTCCATGGCCTCTTTCTCAATTTTAGATAAAGCGCTTTTACTGTCTGGGAGTAAATACAGCAAGTACCGTAAAATGTCCCTTTTGCTGGGCAAAACATAGTGTTTCAATTTTTTTCTGCGACCAATTAAGGGGCAATTACCTTTTTCTTTTCCCATTTTGATTCGTTGAAATTTTACGTTGAAAAAAGTTGAAAAAGTAAGGCACTTGAAAGCTTTTGCACCCTCACACCGTATGAATCGTAATACAAAACGACATTTGTGTTCGGGATACGAAATAACATTACCGTTGATCTTTGTCTGTGTTGCAAATTACAATAGCACTAAGGGGTGAACACATTTTTGTAATAAACCGAGATACAAGGTGACTCTTAAAAATTCATGAAAAATGAGGCCATGGATTCTATCGCTTATAATTCCAACGTTGGTTGACTTTTTTAAAAACTTTTTTGTGTGTTTCTAAATCTACATTAAGTAGCTAAAAAACGAGACATAACAAGCTAAGGTTGGTCGTCTCTCAGTCATCATTCCATATTTTCAAAGCTTATATTTCTTTCATGACAACCCACAGTTGGGAACTTTGAACGAATGCCACAGCCAGACCATAAAATTCTTTTTAGTAATATCTCTTTAGCATAACAGTTTGAATCCAAGTGAGTGAAAAAAACATTAAACAGATGAAAGAAGTCTCGTCGAGACGTTGGTACTGGGCTCAGAATGGGCCGAAACAGGCCAACTCGCAAATTTTCAGAAAATGAAGTTGCGCCACCTTAACATGCGATAAAAAAAATCTTTCATAGCAATTTCCGACGCCTACGGCCTATAAGATTTTTTTGTAGACCGGTTTCGTTGGCATCCCAAAAAATCGAACACCCCTAATGTAGATACAACACGTTCCGTATTGGGCTGCTACTATTCTGCTAAGCGACAAAGCTTCTATCCAACGTCAATTAGAAGTTGATGCTGAGTGTCAGTTTTATGTGAATATGATTGACAATTGATCTTATAATCGACCTTAACATTTGACAACATTTGTAAGCGACCAGAATTATTTCCTCTGAACATTTCGACCCTTGCCACATTAATTCATCATTTATATTCAGAATTAATTAATATTGATTCTAAATAATTCTAATTTCTACATTTATATTCAAAGATACGTCGTCATCATAGCGCGAAAACGTCTTTTACATGTTGATGTTGATACACAAAATATGGGCTTTTGCTTTTCCATCTTAGTCTCGTTTGCTTTGTGAATGAATGAATGAATATGAAATACGCCTATTTACTTTTTGGTGTACATTGCATAACCTACATAACAATAATGTAAATTTATTGCTTCATAAATTCCAATTACCGGTGTTGTGGAAAATGGCTTCTCTTCGTCTTCATCGTCTTCTCGAAAAATATATAAATTTTGTGAAAAAAAAAAACGAAAAATGAAAATACAAGGTGTACTCTTCGACGATGTTCTTTAATTTACTGGTTTTGTTGGAAAGAAAATCGATTAATTCCAAATAAAGCTTTGATAAATGTTTGGATATTAATCAATTTAAATATCACGTAAATATGGTATTCGGTACTTTGCGTAAGTCATTTATTTTGGGAGACACATATAACGTAGATTTAAGACATCTTGATTGTTGGATTAGATTTTAACATACACACTTTAGTTGAGTACACGAAACGCAATCTAGGCGAAGTGGTTTGCAGGTTGAGTAAGTTTCGGGTTTACGCTCCATTAACAAATATTCGTTCATTTGTCATCGATTCCAAAAGGAGAAGACAAACAAGCTCAATATTTTGCTTCTCTCAGAAATCACGGAAAATGCTTTGTATTCGATTAACCTCATTTCCCCGTTGTCTTTCATGGTCCCCAATTTGTTGGACCCGTACGAAGTACAAAGGTCCTATATGTTTACTACAAACAATTTTAATGTAACGTGGGGTAGATCGGGGTCGGAGTTGGGGGGATGAATTTATTATCGTCTAAATATGATGAATCAACAATAAAAACATGGAAGGGACCCGTACGTATCAGAATAAATGCGGCAAACATAGTTGATGTTACGAAAAGACAGGAAGGTATTTAAGTAAATGTTGCGTTCACATCAGACTGTATTGGAAATTGCCCGTAGGGCAGTTTTGAAAAACCCGTCCGAAGTAACGGTGTAAAAAAATTGACCGCACAAAATTGACCTCCAAGTAGAGAAAAATGTTCTCCTCAATTTTGTCTACAACATAGCAAAAAACTATTTTTTGGGCTAGGGCCGACCTTAGTACTGACCTAGGGCCTTAAATAGAGGCCTCGGATACATACTTCCATAGACAAAAATGTTTCCCTCAATTTGCTCTGCAACATATCGAAAAACATTTTTTTATGTTAGGGCCGACCTTAGGACCCACACATCGGTAAAGATTTACTCGAGTTATGTGCAAAAGACCAAAAACCACTTAAACGGCCCTAACTCGGCGGCCCTTAGGCCGACAGTGCCCAGATTCAATACCATAAAATATTTTTCGACTACCTTTCAGGAAAAAAAAAGTTTTTGAAAATCGGTTAAGATTTACTCAAGTTATCGTGTTGACGGACAGACAGACCGACAGACGGACATTGCTTTTTGCGCTGATTTGTCATCTGGAGGCAACAAAAAAAGGTTCCTCCTTACTCCCGGGTTCGAATTTGTAATGTAACAGACGTAGTAGTAAACGCATCAGACCTACGTACTTCGTACGGGTCTAAAAATGTCCGTCTGTCCGGAATGGACGAAATTGAGTTTCAGTTAACTATGCAATATGGAGATTTACTGTCGAAGGCAAAGTTGTAGAGAATAAAATTTAAGGGAACACACGTCTCAGGGTTTTGAGGAAATATGGCCCAGTCCTGGGATATGACCACTTCTAGAATATCTGTAGAACTATGAATGGTAGAAAGTAGCTTCCAAAGGCGAAGTTGTAGAAAATGAAATTTTAGCGAACACATTTCTCAGGGTTTTGGGGAAATATGAATCTATTCTTGGGATATGGCCACTTCTTGAATTTTAGGGATGAATCATATCTCTAGAACTATGGCAGTTAGAAAGTTTGTGGAAAATAAAGTTCTCAGATGTCTTCGGTAGGGCTTTTGACATTACCTTGGATAATTTCTATGGACCTTTTAAATTCTAAAAGAACTTAAAATATTGATTTGTTTGCTCATTTTCATTGTTTAGATACGTTCGAGTCTTTTGGAACATCTATTCTGTCTGCCACATCTATTCTGATACGTACGGGTCTTTGGTTATGTTTAGACCCGTACGAAGTACTTAGGTCTGATGCGTTTACTACCACGTTTGTTACATTGCGAATTCGAACCCGGGAGTAAGGGGGAAACTATTTTTGTTGCCTCCAGATGACAAATCAGCGAAAAAAACAATGTCCGTCTGTCGGTCTGTCTGTCTGTCGGTCTGTCTGTCTGTCGGTCTGTCTGTCTGTCCGTCAACACGATAACTTGAGTAAATCTTCACCGATTTTCAAAAACCTTTTTTTTCTGAAAGGGCCGTCGAGCTAGGGCCGTTTAAGTAGTTTTTGGTCTTTTGCACATAACTCGAGTAAATCTTTTCTGATTTTCAAAAACTTTCTTTTGGCCGACAATTTTTAGAAGAATTTTTGCCTGTGCTTAGGGCTCAAGTGGGCCTCATGTCGGTCCTAAGGTCGGTCCTAACATAAAAAAATGTTTTTTGCTATGTTGCAGAGCAAATTGAGGGAAACATTTTTGTCTATGGAAGTATGTATCCCAGGCCTCTACTTAAGGCCCTAGGTCAGTACTAAGGTCGGCCCTAGCCCAAAAAATAGTTTTTTGCTATGTTGTAGACAAAATTAGAGAGAACATTTTTCTCTACTTGGAGGTCAATTTTGTGCGTTTGGAGAATGTTTTTACACCGTTACTTCGGACGGGTTTTTCAAAATTGCCTTACGGGCAATTTCCAATACAGTCTAATGTGAACGCAATATTTTCTTAAATACGATCCAGTCTTTTCGTAACATCAACTCTGTTTGCCGCATCTATTCTGATACGTACGGGTCCCTTCTATGTTTTATAATTAGATTGCTAAAGGGCTTTTGTTGCTCCTGGGCTATATCTGGAGATCTGAATGAAGTAAAAGTGTCTCGACAAGTAGTTCTTCGACTTATGTCTTTTTCTCCCAGGTAATCTGAATTAACGTCAAGTCATACCGGATGATTTCAGAAGGCTGCCTGGTGCCGAAAAAGTTAATATGACAATGTTGGATGTGTGAACGGGTTTATTGATATGAACTCGGTTCCGACTAGGGAACGTAAAACAGGTTAGTCCAAAACTGGAAACCGGTTATCTCAATTTCGAAAACCGGGTTTCACGGTTTTCAAAATAATTGTTTTTCTCTACAGGATTCTTCTCAAACTTATTAGTTTTGTTGTAAATTTAAAGAAAATCCCTTTGTTAAAATAGTCAATGAGCTCGTATGTCATAAATTTCAGGATTTTTGCAACTGCCAAGGATATTTCATCGAATTTATAAATATTTCTGAGATTTTTTTTTTTTTTTGAGAAACCATCTTCAACGAATATGTCTTTCGAATTTCGGATTTTTCTCTTGGGGAGATGAAGGGAAAAAATTAATTGACGAAATAGCAAAGAAGTTGGCGGGAAAAACTGCGGAGACTCGATCCAAAACATAAGCATACTTGATACAGTGGACCAGTCTAGCGATACAACGAAGAAACGCAGGGTCCATACTCGGAACGATTCCTGACAGGGCAGTGACGAAAAATTATACACTCTACCATTTGGGGGACGTGAGGTTGTCTGTTGTACGACCACATTTACCCATCCGATCAAAACCCTAGAATGTCGTTGGAAGAAAATTAAAAAAAAAATATACATGGAATGTGCTCTTAAGCAAAGATACCCATTGGTCCAACCACAATCCGTCCACATCGTTCGAAGTAAATTTAAACAGAATGTAAGAAATGTGCTCTTGAACAAATGAAACCAAATATAAAAAAATTAGAATTTTCTTCGAAGGACATGTACAACGTACAGCAGAGAGATCGAGCATATAAATGCAATGAAGTTCCATAAAATGAACGAAATGTTTAAGATGAACTCCGATGAAATGATCGAAATGTTTAAGATGAACTCCGATGAAATGAACGAAAATTAAAAATGAGCTAGCATACTCGTTTTTCATCTATTCGGTTCTTAGGTCGAACTTTTATCTAATGAAACCGAAACACACGAAGTGTTTCAGTTGTGAAACCGAAAAACCGGTTTTGCAAACCGGTTATTCGATTAGAAAACCGAAAGCCGATTGGCAAAAACCGGTCCGGTTTTACATTCCATAGTTCCGACTCAGCTCCAGGCTGCCTACTTGAGATGTATTAATAGCCTCAAAGGAGGCAGCCTGGTGCCGAAAATCTGTTAAAGTCATCGGAACGGCAGTGGCGAATACTAGGCGTTACATAAATTTCAACTCTGCACCAGGCTGCTGCTGCTGCCCTCTATGTTAACAACAGAAAATATCAAGTACGCAGCCTAGTGCTTAGTTGAAATTAATATGAAGTATGGTATTCGTTACTGTCGTTATGATGACATTAATATATTTTCGTCAACAGGCTGCCTTCTATAAGGCTACTTATACTTCTCAAGTAGGCAGCCTGGTGCTGGGTCGGAACCGAGTGCATAGTAATGTACTCGTTTACCACTCCAACATTATGACGTTTTTGCCACCAGGTTGCCCACCTTGAAATGCAGATCTCTGTTTGTTGTAATTTTTCTCTGTGAAAATGTTCTAGATGACGATAAGATAAGGAGTTCAAGCCCAAAAAAAGGGATCATTCCAGTGCTTGAACTCCTTATTTCATCGTCGACTAGAACATTTTCATGGAGAAAAATTGTTACAAACAGAGGCCTCGTTCAGACAACACCATGTAAGGAGTAGCTATATTAGCATAATTTTCATTTTTGTCAAGTTGAACTTTCATACAAACCTTACGCGATTTATTCACATCGCGTTTAATAAGCTTATTGCTTTATTGTATAAATGCTCTGCAATGGAGGCAAGTTATATTGCGTCTGGTGTAATTGCGTGCCTTTTCTCAGAGTGTTGAAGTAATAGCTTTAGATATGGAAACATTTCTCTTTATACATTGCAGCATCAGTCACTGTCAGGTCTCTTGAAGAGGGCGAGGTATTGTTTCCGCTACTGATTTTATATTTAATGTCCTCTAAGTATATTTAATTTAAAAAATTTTCCTTTAATGTTTAGTTATAGTATAAAGTAATTTTAGTTAGACCTTAGATCAGATAGTGGATGTATGGACATTCTAGCATGACGCCAGAACTGGGACACAGATCTATGATCCTTTGTCCCAAAATCCCAGATCCTGAAAATCAAGTAAACCTTCCAGCTGCACCTGGAGGTGATTCAGGGAATAACCATCAAAACTGGGTGTATCCTCCTATTGGAGCGTTTGAAACCCTAAGGTGTATCCTGAGATTGCTTATATACAGTCCGTAAGGATAGACACCATAAAACCGGGGGATGACCACAAGAACAGTTCATGTCGGTTGACTGATATGTTCTGTGGGTGGAGACTTAATTCGTATTAAGACTACCAGTTTTTGTCAGGAAAGAGTCCAGGCGCTTGTCATCAAGTGTTGGTAGGTCTCTTACTTAAAGAGTATGATACCCGAAGGTTTTTAGCCTGAGGTTGGTGTAGATTGGACAATCCATGAGGATATGGGTCCACAAGAGCAGTTCGGGTCGATTGGCCGTCCTATTCTGTGCAGGTGCTCCTTAAAACTTATGTCAAAAATGTTTCAATAGTACTAGATTTATGAAAACAAAGATAGCATTTTTCCCTACGCCGCCGCAGCCCATGAAATTAATGCGCCAAAAAAAAGTGGGGTCGAGGGGCGGCAGTCCCCGCAAAGAGGGTCAAGAAGGAATATCACCCTTGCGGTGTCAGAGGGGCAGAGCGGGGTTTGGGGCAGAGACCCATGCACGGAAGGCCGCCTGCAGGGCGTAACAAAGCTCGCCGCGGGAGCGGGGGGAGTAATATTGTTAATATTAATCGAAGTGAAACAATTTTCAAGTTAAAAAAAAAATATTGAAAAACTTATGTCAAAAATGTTTCAATAGTACTAAAGTTATGAAAAGAAAGATAGCAGAAGAAGAAGTGCTGTAATTTTATTGCTTTATATCAATTTAATTACTGGAAGAAAAGTAATTTTTTATTGGAATGGATTTATTGGACAAAATTTATTTAATTATTGAATGAAAAGTTAATTTTTATTGGAATGGATTTATTGGCGGAATTTATTTAATTATTGGTAAATGTAACATTTTTTATTGGTTCAAAACGATTTTATTATTGGACAAAAATAGTCTTGTAATTGAACATTTAATTTTTTTATTGGTATTTTCAATTTTTTATTGGACATTAAATTTTTTAAATGGACGATAAGTATTTATTTATTGGACGGTTTATTGGTATCCCTTCTGGAATTGTGAGCGATGACTTTTGTCTGTTTTTACGTTTACAAACACAAAAGACATTCTACTCGTTATAGTCTCATGTCTGATTCACATGTACACTGTAATTAGTTCAACGTATCCATAAGGTTAAAGTTATAATTTATTGAGTTGAATTTTTTTATTTTGTCTCCTAGGTTACCGAATTACTATTCAAAATAGTTGAAACTTTAAAGTTTTTTTTACGCATCCTGTCTCAGAGCAATAAACATCTTTATTTGACTTCAAAAAGTTGAAAATATTCCGAACAATTTCGTTTATTAATTTATGACTTTTTTTATGACTTTCGTTATCCCAATATTGAATTATTGGAAGAGTTGTTTTACATTGACATTCGTGTAATTAAGAACAAAGCAAAGTTTAAAATTATGCACAACAAACAACAATGAATAACAGAAAAAAAGGAAAACTTACAATTTCGGAAACAAAAACAAATGAAGGGCGGAAAAAATTACGGGGAATAAATAAAACCATTAAATTTGCTTTGCTTTTCCTTTTGTGTGTGTTTTTTTAAAGCAGTAAAAGCATTAAAGTTTTATAGAAACGGAATGGAGGCGAGTGTCTTTTCTGCATATATTTTTTTTAGTTTTATATACACACTACCAATGAAGTCGAGTGGGCAAGCTTATTTATACTTACAGCTATGCACGACACAGTACAACTTTTTTTTTGTTATATCTCCCGGACGAAGAGATGTATCCTGAATTTTCATTAAGTGGCTGGCAGCCGATATATAGTTTATGTGTTATGGAGTTGCAAGCGGTATTGGCGACCGCGGAATAATAAAATGGTAAATTTTTGATTTATCGACGAGTTTTATTGCCCGAATAGTAAAATCGAAAGAGGACTTTATTTTATAGACAATAAGCGTCGCATGGCTTTCGGTAACCCTTAAATTGGCTTTGGTTTGCCAAATGTATAATAAAATTGGAATTATGTATTTAAGCCTCACATGTTTTGTATGAAATATGGTTCTATCAGGAAGTACAACGTAGCGACGTTGTTCCAGGGATCGCACTGATATTTTCTATATCGCAGCTGGCTGGGTTCGTTCAAAGAGAAGCCAATTAATAGGCTTCCTGCATCAATTTTTCTATATTTTCTTTCCATTCTTCAGTAGACGACGCTCATTTTTAACATACTTCGGAACATTCTACAGCCTACATTAGACATTCCGCTCACTTATTATGTTCTACACAATTTTGGATATCGTAGGCCGATTTCTTCCATATACGACAGTTGCAGATTCTATTTTAACAATGTAATAACTGTTGTGCCGATATTTTCACAGACTTCAGCCGAGTTCCTCTAAAAGTTTCGACGCAACAGTCAATACGTTGTTGGGATGGAATCTTCGGCTGTCTCATATATGCGATATCCCTGTCACTACCCTCTCCGTTAAGTACGGCGTAAATTGAGGGATAATTGGGAGCATATTCAAAGATTAGAATCGTTCTGATGAAAGGGGTACAAATACTCCAACTACCCATTTTCGAAGCTTGGGTGAGCTTAGGAACGTTACTTTCATGATGAACGTTGCGGAAAAATGCTATACAGAATTTGTCCACACCGGGGTTTGAGTTTCCTTACAACTGTAAGTGACAACTTCGTGAGATATCCCCATCATTAAGGAGATTCGCATAATTCAAAAATCATACATTTGTCACATGTATGGAAGAAATCGTCTCAGAATACCCAAGAATAAATATGTAGAACTAAGTGAGTACAATGTAGATTGTAGAAGATTCCCAAGTCTCTCAGCCTCAAATACCTGTCAACACTGATCAAGTCAACTAGTGTTTTGTTATTGTGTTTAAAATAATTTATACGTTTTCGTAGTGAAAATTGACGAATGAAGTATATTGTTGACTAAATATCCTTTATGAAGTGTTGCCTTGCTCAGTCTACATAGTCAACTATGTATTTGACGACGTATACGGGTATAACCTGGCCTTACTCAGGTCGTAGAACTGAGGCTTGCTCGCGGACACGGTTGGCTCGTAACTAGTATGGGCAGGCTAGTCTGCAAGCGAGATCGCTCAGGGCTGCAGGGAAGGCGTCGTTGCGGTGTGGCCTGAAAGTTGCGCACCTCTGAACGAGAGGCGGCCTGGCTCAAACTTCACACGGCTCGCTGTAGCGGCTACTTCCATTTCAGGATCTGACTTAATGGTTTAACAGTTCTGCTAGTTGAAGTGGTTGAGGCCGTGAAACTGAATTGGTTATAGAGTCGAATTTTTAATGATTTCAGAATTCCGGAAGACAGCTGCACGACTGAAGCATTGTTGTGCCTAGCTGTCGTCCCACTAAGCGGCTATGTCACAACTATGATACTAGGTAGCCTCGTGTTACCCGCCTGGTTATACACCATCCCGGTTTGTGAACCAGAAGACGGCCTTGGATGTGGCTCGATAGTTACATTGGGACTATTCCAACGAGCGAAAGCTTTTGGCTCTTCAGGGTGGCCGAGGTCGACGGTGGAGCATTGATGGCAGGCCGCAGAGCAGGGATGACACGTGGCTCGACTCTGCCTTGGTCGACACTCAAACAAGAAAGTCTAACGGTTTTATAAACGTATGGCGTTACACCTGGCTTGGATTCAACCGATTGCCGGCTCTTGACCGGGTTTGGCTTCAAGATTTTAATGATGACTGGGTAGTACAAAGGGCCCGTAAGAGGCTTGCGTGCATCGATCAGAAATGGTCGACCCTAAGCTGATAAAATCTAAAAAAAAGCCCCAAATACCGGCGCACGGCTTCAAACTCAAAAAATTTTCTCCCATAATTTGTTGAGTCTTCATTGACCTATCTAATAAAAACTGTTTTGGGAAATACAATAAAATTTATTCTAGTTATCTACAAACAACCCAAAGCCTCTTAGGCGGCCCTCGGGCCAAGAATTCCCATCTGCAGTCACAAAAATTTTAAAAATCGGTTGAGATTTATCCGAGTTATCGTGAATACGGACAGGCAGAATGTTGGACGGGCAGTCATTCTTTTGCACATAGCCCCTCTGTGGGCCTAAATATGCACTTCTGAGAACTATTTGTACCGAAATTCAACGGGTTACAAACAACGCGGTATAAAATTACGGTATAGAAATGGAACTATCTGGGGCCGAAAATACATTTTTCAATATATCTCTGCAGGTGTGGTGAGTAAATGCGGATTAAAGTGCCAGTTAAGTATCTAGCTCCAGGAAACAGAAATAGTTATCTTGCGCTCAGAAACTCCAAAAAATCGGTTTTGAGCGAGACGGCAATGACTTATTTTTTATCCGCAAGTATGAAAAGAGTTATAAAGATTTCTCCTTTGGTTTGCTTTCTTGGATACAAAGGGGAAGTTTTAATACAGTCATACCGTGCACGAACAGGTTAGCTCAATGGTAACGTACTTGCTTTCCACCAAGATTAGAGAGTTTGAGCTGGAGACTAGAGATGAGCTGGTCGAACTTTTTTATAAACCTGACCCGGTCCGAACCCGACTCGATCAAAATTTTCGGAACCCAAAACCCGTGAGCCCGATGAGAACAGTTCGGGTCCGGGTTCGGCTCGGGTTCGGGTTCGGGTCGGGTTCGGGGTCGGGTTCGGGTCGGGTTCGTGTTCGGGTTTGGGTCGTGTTCGGGTTCGGGTTCGGGTCGGGTTCTTTGAAGTTTCGGGCAACCCTCTCATCTCTACTAGAAACATATAGAAAAAAAAACGTAAAACTTATGTGTAAAATTTTTCGTAAAAACTCGATTTTCTATATTTCTGACACCAAAATGTGATTTTTACAAAAAAAAATTTATACGCATAAGTTTTACGTTTCTTTCTGTATGTCTCCAGCCCAAATTCTCTTATATCCGAGTTCAATCCTGGTGGGGACAAATTCTGTATAGGATTTTTCTGCAATCTCTAGTATGAAAATAACGTTCCTAGGCAAATTTGGGTAGTTGTGAATTTGGTGCCACATGGAATCGTACAAAGAAGAATGACAAACATGACGTCACTGGGGAATGCAGCCGGTAAAAAACCGATTACGACGTTTACCGATTAGCGGTAAATAAAATTTGGTTTACCGGTTTTTACAGTAGAACATTTTCACTCTGTAAATAATCAAAAATTCCTTGAATCATACTACAAAATTTGTCAAGATTACATTTTCTGTCGATCAAGTCGAGTTGTGTAATGAGAATTCGTAAAGAGCAACTCTTTACTTGAGTTTCTAGCATTTCATTTCAAAGAAAATACTGGAAAGGTTGGCCCAGTTTTTAGGTAGGTAGATTTGGTGAAAGAGAGTAGATTGTAACGAAACAACAACGTACATAGAAAAGTTTGAGAAATTTCGGAGTCTTATTGACTTTTTTTTTTTCACACGTGTAATGTTTTTATTTAAGCGAAAAAAAAGACTGCTCACAATGGCGCAGCCAGTAAAAAAACGATCTTTTCAACAACAAATTACAATAAATAAATTTCATCTACTCTACTTTTCCCTAATGTTGCCAGGATGCATGCCGCATTGCCTCTTTGAATTGCAACTGAAATCTTCTGTAATAGGAAATCTTTCGAGCGTGATTCCCCAGAAGCTGTCCTTATCAATGACTCTAATTTGCCTATAAATTTCTTCGTTTCTGGGCCCATACAACCTAGAGTTTCGAAAGCAACAGGAGTTAATAAATAATTCTCTTTTAAACGAATATAATGATTATGCTTAAATCTTTCCGCTTTATCGGCTATTGAACGCGCTTTCTTGGAAGATTCATTGACATAAGAAGGAGCTAACGTGTCTCGAACAGTCACGTCCCAGAGAAGAGACTTTCCATGACTCCACGGAATTAGAGTCATGCCATCAGGTCGTTTACCATCATCCCTAGAAATTCCTGGTGGTTGTATTATATTTGGAAATCCTGCGGAAGACAATGCGTGAGAAATAATTTTATTAACTTCATCGTGCCATCATGCCATTATCCCTGATTTCTTCTTGCAAGACAAACCATGTAGGCTTCTTCTAGGATCCTTTTTAACCATAGCACCACAGATGCATTTATGTTCTTCACATAATTGAGAACCTAAACGAAGACCAACAGCAATTCTCGCGGAATTGTTATCTAATAGATTTTATATAAACCAATTTCGGAACACACAAGGGGCCATCCATAAATGACGTCCAGTTTTTTCAGTGCTGCCAGCACATTTAAATCCGTTATAACTCGATAAATATGCTTTCTGGTGATCAAATGTGTGTTGTACCCCTCCAAATACCCCCCTAATTGGGGGGGGGGGGGTGGAACACACGTTTTACTCGCCAGAATGCACATTTATCGAGTTATTAACGATTTAAATGTGCTGGCAGCACTGAAAAAACTGGACGTCATTTATGGATGGCCCCCAAAAGGACTGATAACTTTAATGGAACAATAGGATTTCGAAAGGATTACCCTGCGTAGAGTAGAGTAAAATGACCAACATTGAGAGCAAAGAGGGCGGAGCTTCAACTCAATCGAGATGCGAAATCAAATATAGTGTTCAGCGTTCGTCGCGAATTTTTTTTGGGTTTTATTATTGAAAATTGAACATATCGACAGATTTACATGTAAAGTAAATCACCGGTAATTTACCGGTCAATTTACTGAAAAATTTCGGTACTACCGTTTACCGGTTTTTAGAAAATGTACAGTAATTGCATTCTCTAGACGTCCGTCACACATACTCGAAGAATTCTGTGTACAAAATATCTGAGTCTAACTTTAGGCGGAGATTATAATTAGCACCAGAAGAAATCCTGATGGTAAAATGCTACCTACCGTTAGGCGTCGTTCGGAATTCACGTTAAGCGTGTGGTTCAAAATGGCCTGCCGGTAAAACACATTGATGGGGCGAACCGGCATTCAGGGCCCTACTAGTTTCGCCCCTAGTACTACTAGGCTTTTATGCAATTTTTGTGCGGGACTAGTAAATAAAACATCTGCAGAGGACCCGTACGCATCAGAATAGATGTTGCAAAAAGATTCGAACGTATCTAAGTAAATGTCGCTTTAACTCTTAAGTGTATGAAATTGCGTCGACATCAAATTGAATTGGAAATTGTCGAAAGGGCAATATTGACAAACCAGTCCGAAGAAACGGCGCAGAAAACATTTCCAATTTTTAAAAAAGCCCGAAATTAAAAAAAAGGAAAAAATTGGAAGAAAATGCACCAGAACCGATCTTAGAACCGACTTAGACCACTTAGGAGAAGTCTCTGACCCTTACTTCCACGAACAAATAAGTTCGCCTCTTTTTTCTCTGCAACACTGCACAAAAAGCCTCTTCATTAAGCTTTCCTCCTACTCCCAGGTCGAAATTCGCCCGGTTATTAACATTAACGTCGCGTCGTTGTAAAAGTCCCCTTTTCGAAGAACTTCGCTCTGTCGTACGGGTCTAAAAATGATCTAGTCTCTGACCCGGACGGGTTGTTGTAACGGCGGATTATTATTATTATCCAACACCTCACTGCGAAAGAGTTGTTATTTTGACGTAGAAAGTGGAGCCATGAACGACATAATGGCGAAAATATTAACTAGTAAATTGCAATTTCAGCAAAAAAAGTGTGTCCATCTCTTGAAATAATTGATGTTGGATACCGTGCACGAAAAAGGAGATGTTATTGACCAGTTTTCGTGTAAAAAGTCAGTTAAATTAACTGGTTATTTGAAGGCAAAGTCAAAATTTACCATACAAAAGTTTGACAGTACCTACGATAAAAACCAATTTTAATGGCTGGGACTCGCCCTCATAACTGACCCGGTAAGACAGTCAATAGGAGGATATTAATTATCAGGCTATGTTCATATTCTATAAGATTCTATAAGATTTCTATAAGATTTTCATTTTTATAATTCACGATTCACACAGTCAAAGTTATTCAAAAAGCATCATGTGATGACAATCCAACCTATCCCATTTGCCTCACACACATTTTAGACTTGAACGATGTATTTACGAAATTTACTTATGATGCGCACTCGTAGAGGGTCGTGCGATTGGCTCACGTCGTTTGTGTGAAGGTTGTGTGATGAAACTGAACTGACAGTGACACGTAAATAAATTATGAAGATTTTGCGATATCAATCAATTTTTTATTCCTGCATTAGTACAATTATGTCAGTCTAGTTAAATATTCTTCGCTACAATAAATAAAAAATCTCCTCCATTTTATCAGCGGACCTAAATGTTCCCATAACAGCCACCGCATTACCCCTTTGTATTGCCATACTCAAACTTTGTTTGAGGACTGTCCTCGATCGTGGCTCGTTAGTCCTATTTGCTATCAATTTGGTCAGCTCATTGAAAAAGTGTATGGCCTCCGTGCCCCATAGACCCATTGTCTCCACTGCGAAAGGTACGAAGAGGTAATTGTGGTCTATAAGTGGCGCGTATTTTCGACGTTTTCCTTTGTGCCTTGTCTTCGGCCGCACCGCCCGCGCACGTTGTAATGAACTTTCTAGCTGGCTCGACACCAGAAAGAACACACAGTTCCGTTCACAAATGAACGGCAATTATGAATGTCAATTTCAACTCAAAATACTTTCAACAAATTCTTTATAATCTCATGAGAACCAACTCATACCTGTAATACACTTTGTAATGAACTCTCCTCCGCATATATTACGACGAATCGATACCAACTCCTCTTCTAATAACTAACTAACCAATGCTTACTTCGACTATGAGATCATGAATGAATGATCCAAAGGCATAATGTTCACCAGAGTAACGACCAAATTCCTTAATCTACGTTTCAGCATAACGATCGCCGCTAATGGCCAGGTGATTCTCCAGTGCGCAATAAAATATACTATTAATGTTGGATCCTTATTGGATCTACTTAAACTTTATTGTAAACAAATTCAATTCGTAATTTTGATATATAAATTCTTCGTGTGTTTAATATTGTACGGATGTACGAGAAAGTGATCTGATGTAATCGTTAAACTAGAATGCTCTGAGAAAGTTAAAGAACTTGCATTTATAGAGACGATTTCGTTTGAAAATACGCGCGAAATTGTCTCTTTACATAATGCTCGAAAAAGGGTGGAGCATATATTTCAATTTAGAACATTAAATTAACGGTCGTGTGATGAGGTGTGAGTCGAATTCTGTTAATTATATTTGAATTTTGCTCGTGAAGTTTTAATAAAATTTTATGATGTGTGTGTCGATTATCTATTTATCGAACCAGTGGAATTTGAGTGGAGTGTTCCACGACAATAATGAGATCAAAATGGTCTCATTATAACGTACCACTGAATCGCAAATTGCTCGGGGCCAACGTGTCGATACAGGTTTCGACCACGGAATTAAAGTCATGACGTCACTCCTTGATAACCCAATCGGTTCCAGTAGTGCTGGTATATCGGCTGCATGTAACGCTTTCTTGATTATGTTGTTTAACTCAGAGTGTCTCGCAACGCTCGCTTTTTCGGCATTTGAGACCATGTCGACCCTTTCTGTCCACCAGCGAACCACAAGCACATGTGTGCGGCGTGCAAATGAATTATTATCTACCGTCACTATGTTTTGCGCAAATTAGAAAATTCCATAGAATCAACGAGAACGATTTCAAAAAAAATGTTAAGAAATGAAAGATATGTGTGAAGCCTGCCATTTGTACAAATTTGACTACATGTGAGCGAGTAGTCATCGTTTAGCTAATTTATTCAAATTTAAAATGCTCGTTCAGCGCATTTCATAAATCACAAATTGCCATCAATCATTACGATGTCAATTTATGGAGGAGTTTTTTTTTCATTATCTCTTCCTTTATTACCTTCCATAAATCAAACGGAAAAAGAAATAAAAAAGAGAAATAAATTGTTAAAGTTTCCTAAGCGCTATGCCCACACACACCACCATTCCTTCCAGCTAAAAAAATTCTTTTGTTTTAATATAAACATTCAATATCAATTAAGAGACAATTTTCCACATTACGTTCGAGTCTTACTTGTGTTTTCACCGTACTCATTCATTTCGGGAATGTTACACAACTATGTAGGAAAATATAATTTTTTTTTTCTTTTCACCACTCCTTCAATATTGTCCCCAACCTAAAATTCGTATAGCAAGTCTAATTTACGAGTATATCGGTGAAACAGATCTGTTGGAACAAATGTGCTCTTAATTATTTTGCTTGACTAAACTTTATCAAGAAAACAATCATGATGATGTTTGAAAGGAAATGATGGAATGAGCAAAGTGTGTATCTGGTGTAGACTGTTGTACGATGCGGTTCGGTGTTTGGGGTAAATGTAGATGTATGTCTTGCGGAAGGATAGAATTTTATTAATATAGATTGTGATAATGAAATTTTTTTATAAGATTTACTCTTTATGTTTAACAAAATAAAATTAATCAGAAAATGTGAATATAAAATACGTCAAGTGAGTTACGGGAAAGAGAATTTTTTGATTCTTTTGTCAAAATAAAATTGGTCGAGTGTGAAGGGTGGATAAGATGTGGAAAAGCTTTTAATTGTTTGCACTTTCAGACAAGTACATTTTTATGGAAAAATCAAAAAACTTTTCACTGAAAACGTTCATCAAAATATTGCCTTCTTGATTTTAAGTGACTTCATAAATATTATGCCAAGTTTCTTTTGTCTAAATAATTGACACGCCATTCTTGTGACGTTTTGAATTAAGAAAAAGTTCAATAATAAAATTGTTGTTTTCTATTTCTAATTTTTGTTGCAGGGGTCCAGGACGCCAGACCCTTGACATAAAAAATGATTCTTTAGATCTCATATCAACTTTATGCACGTTACGTTAAGGGTAATGGTGGTCGCCAACGGACTTTGCTTGCATCATCCCGTTGGTCCACTGGTGCGTACCATCACCATGGTTTCCTGAGCTGATTCAATTCTTTTTTCAACTCATTCCCACTACTTTACATATGAAAGTTAAGATAAGCTCTTGAATTATTTTGTCATTGGCATGACGCTCAGACATTAACACATCTAGAACAGTTGAGTTATGGAGATTAATGTCGTTAATGTATCTAATTGACTCAGTTAGAGATACTTTCGGGTCTAGCGAATCGTAACAGTAATGTTAACAGTCGCTCTCTGTTGGAGAACCTCCAACTATTTCTTACTCTAACTCTGGCGTTATTGCCTCCAAAGTTAACTCATTGAGCTTATCACGTTCATCAAAGCTATGCACCCACTATGCCACCTAATTGTAAAATGGAATGCGAGGTTGTAGTTCGATTTTAACTAAGTAGCACATATCGATAAACCACATCTATCTAAGATAGCAATTCGGTTGAATCATGGCTGGCGTTACGGAGAACAACTTCCACTATGTGAGAGAGCACACAAACTCGTAATAAATTCAGAGAATTTTTTGTTGAGCGTCATGCTAACGACAAAATAATTCAAGAGCTTATCTTAACGTTCATATGTAAAGTAGTGGGAATGAGTTGAAAAAAGAATTGATTCCAAGTTTGCGGGCTTTAATCCGTAGAGATACGAAAAATATCGTAAGACTTTTCATCGTTGAGTTCGCTCAACAAAAAATTCTCTGAATTCCTGAGCTGGTTCAGCGGTACCAGGAATGAGCGCACATTCCTAATGAAGTTCGTCAAGGGCCTTAGAGGCCGAGGAAAGACGATTACGAATTACCCAAAATATTAAAAAGATAACTGCTTCCTATAGAGCCTGTTGAGATCAAAAGTCGCTCTATTCCAGGGGGGTGACAGTCCTTTGATAAAGAAGTTGTTAGGTCTCGCATATCGGTCCAACACAACCGACAACAAGTATTGAAAATGTGGGACGTTGAAAAACTGCAGAACGAATCAAACACAAATACATGGATAGTTGGGAGAGAAAAACTATCGAAGAAATGGTCAGTGAACAACACAGCATAGACGATGCGTGGAATCAAATCAGGCGGAATGTGGAGAGCGCCGCGGCAGAGACTTTGGGAACGAGAACGGGAAATAAAAGAAATAACTGGTTCGACGATGAATGCCAGCGAGCTCAGGAGAACAAAAATGCAGCTCGACTAAAAACTCTGAGTCTATACACTCGAGCAGGCCAAGCAGAGTACCGTTCGAAGAGAAATTTAGCTCGAAAACTGTTCCAAAACAAAAAACGGCTGCAGGATAGGAACGTTTTGATCGAAATTGAAAAGTTTGGCAGTAGGAAGCTCGGAACTTCTATCGGGAAGTAAACGAATCCAAAAATGGTTACAGTCAACAACCTTTGCTGTGTAAGGACAAGAATGGATTGGTCTTAGCAGGTGAGGAAAAGTGCCAGTCGAGATGGGCTGCGTACTTCAAAGAAGTGCTTAATCCGAACACACCGCTCAACCGAAACGAAGAAAACAACGAATTGCCATTTCATACTGCGCAACCATATATAGAAGAACCAACGATGCAAGAAGCGTAAGCTGAAATTTCGAGGCTCAGAAATTTCAAAAGCCCGGGGACAGACAATCTATCCGGCGAACTTTTCAAGAACGGCGGCAACGCGCTATATATGGAGATGCACGAGCTCATCACGCGTATATGGAATGTCGAGGAGTTACCGGAAGAGTGGAAGACCAGCATACTTTGTCCCATATACAAAAAAGGTAACAAAATGGAGTGTGGCAATTTTCGAGGAATCGCTCTGCTGAATATTGCTTACAAGATATTTGCGAATATTCTTTACCAGCGCCTTCATCCATACATGGAATACTCTGTAGGTGAATACCAAGGTGGTTTTCGTGTAGGTCGTTCAACATCGGACCAGCTGTTTAATATCAGACAGATCTTGGAGAAGTGCAAAGAGTACAACATTGAAACACACCATTTGTTCGTAGATTTTAAGGCAGCCTATGACAGTGTTAGAAGAAGTAAGCTATGGAGAATAATAGAGGAATTTGGAATCCCCAACAAACTGATGTCGCTAACCAAGTTAACACTGAACGGAGCTAATAGCCGAGTAAGGATCCGTAATCAACTCTCAGAGATTTTCGACATAGAGGAAGGCCTACGTCAGGGAGATCCTCTCGTGACGCTGCTTTTTAACCTGACCCTTGTAGCAGCTATGCGCACCGTGGACATTGATTCCAGCGGCACCATTTTCACCAAGTCCAGTCAGTTGCTAGGTTTCGCAGACGACCTGGACATACTTGGACGGAAAATGAATGTTGTTAAAGACAAGTTTATGGCCTTGGAGAGGAAAGGTACCGACATTGGGTTGAAAGTTAATGACGAAAAAATGAAATATATGATCATCCCGCCTTTGAATCAACACCAGGAGGAAACCGTAACGATCGACACACACACATCAAAATGGTCAACAAATTCGTATACCTTGGATCGGAGCTGAACACTAATAACGACATCGCGGGCGAAGTTAAGAGACGAGTAATTCTGGGAAACCGGAGTTATTACGGCCTTCTGAAAGTCTTACAATCCAAGTCAGTAAGCCGAAACTCAAAATGCGCAATATACAAATCTGTGATCAGACCGGTGGTTACGTATGGTTCGGAGTCGTGGTGCTTGACACAAAGAGACGAACAATCGCTGCACACGTTCGAAAGAAAAGTACAGCGGACAATATTTGGACCAGTATTCGATCAAAGGCAGAACCGATGGCGCAGACGATTCAATCATGAGCTTAGTCAGCTTTATGGAGAGCCGGACATAGTCAGAACTACCAAAATCAACCGACTGCGTTGGCTCGGTAATGTACAACGAATGAAAGATCATCGTATTCCGAAAAAAATCCTTAAAACCAGACCGGAGGACAAGAGAGGTGCCGGGCGTCCAAAATCCAGATGGTATGACGCAGCTCTTGCCGACTTAAAAACTGTGGGAGTATCCAGCTGGTAGACGTTAGCTGCGGATAGGTCCGGTTGGAGAAGCATGTTGCAGAAGACCAAGACCCTTAATGGGTTGTAGTGCCGGTTAAGTAAGTAAGTAAGACAGTAAGACAGAGTGAAGTTAGATGTAGTTGCGATAGTAGCTAACTTCATTACAAACAAATCAGCTGATTTTTTGAATTTATCAATGAAGTCAGCTGATTTTGGTAAATTTGTGAATGAGATCAGCTGATTTGTTTGTAATGAAGTTAGCTACGAACCCAACTGCAGCTAACTTCACTCTGAATAGCATTTGCGCGGTTCAGAACAAAGGACTGTCACCCCCCCCCCCCTTGAATTACAATGCTAATGTTAATAACAACACAAACATTTTTCAAAGTACCCATTAGATTTATAGCTTTGACGTTTAAGACGTCATTTTGACAGTTTTAATGGACAAACTTTTGATTCCAACAAATTCAATGTTCGTTCGATCACATTTTTCAAATAATATTTGGACCCGTACGAAGTACAAAGGTCTTATACGTTTACTACAAACAATTTTAGTTAGGGGTAGTTTGAGGCGGGAGTGAGGGGGTGCACTCAATATCGTCTAGAGATGAAGAATCAGCGAAAGAAAAATTGTGCGTCCCGTCATTTTTATCTAAACAGCTGCACCGATCACCCTAAACTTTTTTCCCTGAAAGGTACATATGTCCCATGAATTAAATTCAAAGATGAGCAAAATTGGTCAAGTGGTTTCCGAGATATGGTCGAAAAAGTGACCAAAAACATGGTGGTGAAACTTTTTCGCAAATATCTCAGCAATTATAGTACAGAAATTGTTCATTTTGGTGTCGAATGAAAACATTATTGATCTTACCAAACTGGGAAATTTTTTTAAGGAATTCGGGCCAGTTTCCTGGGCACTGGGACCAATGGAATGGACGAAACTGAGTTTCTTGGCCATTTACCATATATACGAAAGCAGATGGTTTTTCGTCTATATTTGCTCAACTATGCAATATGGAGATTTACTGTGAAAGGAAAAGTTGTAGAGAATAAAATTTTAGAGAACAAGTGATTCAGATGATTCAAGAAAACATGGCCTAATCCTCGAATGTGACCACTTCTAGAAATGTGCGGGATGACACATATCCCCTGAACTTGGAAGTTAGGAAGTTGCTTCTAAAGGCGAAGTTGTAGAGAATAAAATTTTAGAGAACAGGCGTTTCAGAGTTTTAGGGAAAAATTATCAAATCCTGGGATAAAGCAACTACTAGAATTGGGAGGGATGACAGATATCTATAATATTACGGCAATTTGAAGTTAGAGCCGTAGAGCCGTGCGCCGGCATTTCGTCCGTTGGGTCTTCAAGACAGTTTCTAGCCTTAGGACTACATCCTACACTTGTCCAATGTTCAGTAAAAATGTAGAGGAGAGTTGTATCTAATCGGCTCTCAAAAACAATTTTGCTCGTAAATGCCACTGCAACAAGTTATTTGAATTGGGCCGACCTAAAATCGAACATTCGGTTGCATTCGGCTGACAATCGATTTTAAGTCGGCGCAACGCAAACAATTTGTTCCAGTGACATTTACGAGAAAGACTGTCTTTGTGAGCCGATTAGGTACAAGTCTCTTCTGCATTTTTGCTGAACATTGGACAAGTCTAGGATGTAGTCCAAGGGCTAGAGACTGTTTTGAAGACCCAGCCGACGAAACGCCGATGCACGGTTCTAGAGGAGGGGAGGGGGAGTAGGGGTGAGCATCGACCATGGTCCTTAGATGCCAAATCACCAACACGATAACTCGAGTTGAACTTAAACGATTTCCCCTGAAAGGTAGTACAAAAAGTGGTTTTGGCATTGCAGCTGGGCATATTTCGACCGAGGGCCATTGAGCTAGGACCGTTTAACTGGTTTTCGGTCTTTTGTACATAAGTCGCGTAAATCTTTTCCGATTTTCATAACTTTTTTTTGTTTGAAAGACCTGGACATGCCTGACATTTTATGGAAGAAAGTTTTTAATTTTGAATCAAACTGAATCTCTACTAGGGCCCAACGTGTTTTTTCTACATAAATCAGATAAATCTTATCACAACAAAAACCCTTTTAAAAGGGAAATGTGACGCAAGTCCTTCTTCCTCCTTCCAAAACAACTGATATCAATTTGGGGTGACGCTTAAAGCTTTGAAACGCAAAAATTCATTTGGAATGTTTTTATTTTTGATTAAAAAAATGCGTCACAAATGTCGGACCCCCCAATGTTATAGTTTCTCTGTTCTTTCAGCTTTCACAACGCAAAAATTTGTCATTATGTATGGCGTATTTTTGAACAGGAAATCAAATTTTTGCGTATGACAGCTGAAAGCGTAGAAAAATTATTACATTGGTGGGTCCGGCATTTGTGACGCATTTTTTTAATCAAACATGAAAACATTCCAAAAGAATTTTTGCGTTTCAAAGCTTTAAGCGTCACCCCAAATTGATATCAGTTGTTTTGGAAGGAGGAAGAAGGACTTGCGTCACAT
>CM055404.1:125266813-125308837 GCA_029228625.1 Pseudolycoriella hygida
CGTCAGGGTTGTTGTCTTTCCCCGCTTCTGTTCATAAGTTTCATGGACAAAATCATCAAGCAGGCAAACTTGCAGGGAAATGTCGAGGTGGGTGAGGTAATAATGAAAATCCTGGCCTACGCGGATGACTTGATTCTGTTGGCAGATAGTACCACGGAGTTGCAGGGTGGGATTGACTGCCTAAATGCTGCATGTGAGGAGTATGGGATGAAGGTAAGTGTAGGGAAAACTAAGGTTATGCATGTCGGCAAAGCTCGGAAGGAGATAGCTTGCAATTTAAATGGGGAGGAGCTGGAGCAGGTTTCTGAATTCAAGTACTTAGGAACCATTTTTTCAGAGGAGGGCAAGTTAGTTAGGGAATTTGAGGAAAGGAGGAAAATGGGAAACGCGGTGGCCAGTCAGTTGAGGTCGCACGTGTTCAACAAAAGGGAATTAAGTAGCGAAACAAAGTTAGCTATTCACAGGTCAATATTCCGGCCGACGATTCTGTATGGTAGTGAGCGTTGGGTTGACTGCGGATATCTCGTGCATGACCTGGAGGTTTCTGATATGAGGGTTCTTAGGAATATAGCGAAGGTTAATAGGAGGGAGCAGTGGGATAATCATATAAGGAACGGCGACATTAGGGAAAATTTAGGGATTTCGTCAGTGAAAGAGGCGGCAAGGGCCAGTCGTCTGCGCTGGTTCGGGCACGTTCAAAGAATGGGTAATAACAGGCTACCGAAAAGGATCTTGGATGCACAAGTCCCGGGTGTTAGGCCAAGGGGTAGACCAAGGAGAAGGTTTATCGATTCAATTAAATCAGATTTAGAAGTTAGGGGACTTTCTCTGGGCGAACAAACCATCTCCTTGGCGGGCGATAGGAGGGCATGGAGGACGATAGTTCACCAATCTGGGGTTGCGACAGAAAGACCTCACACCGGAAGGTACTAACGGTCTATAAAGTTTGATGATGATGATGATGATGAATATAAGACAACACTAACCCAAGCACTTTTGTATCAACAGTCTCTTAATAATGCATCCGTTGTTCTATCACAAAGACTAGACTATTTGAATGTACTGTTTGTCAATACCCTTTTCGTACAATGGCCTTGGGGCCGTTCATAAATTAGATAACACAAAATGTGAAATATTAGATCCCGTCGTGATAGTTCGTTAGGGGAATACAGAGCATATTATGACTATGGTTCCAGATATTTATTATATCCTTGCTTGTATGCAAATGCAAGTAGTGCTCGGACTGTTCCAGATTTCGTTTCAAAAATCGTTTTCACCACACACACACACTTGTTGCTTTCGTTTCAAAAATCGTTTTCACCACGTATACATAGCTGTGGTGAAAGCGAGGTGAAAACGATTTTTGGAACAAAAGCAACAAGTGTGTGTGTGTGGTGAAAACGATTTTTGACACGAAAGGAACAGTCCGAGCAATTTTGTGTTAACTATAGTTTTTTTGTTAGAGTGAGGAACATTCATAGGCACCTAAGATACCCAGGTAGTGTTGATTTCCGTCTTTCGACGACCTCCTTACTTTATCATCGTGCTCTCGTCTCCCCGGAACCGAACCGCCCCACAGCATTACTTCGGATAGGGGCTGTGCTTACCCGCCTACACTCTCAAATCAGCTGCCTCTTTTCGCTGGTCATCTCTTCATGAACTTTGCAACTTCCTCATTATTTTTGCGATCGCGATGTGAGCTACCTTTCACATCTCCAACATTATGTTATCGGCGTTTAAATCTAGCCTGCTCACAGCTATCAGCTCACATCTCTTCGAAGCAGGGGGGAGGCAAACGAATATCACGTGATCTGCAGTTTCTTCTTCCTTTTCTCCGCGGATCGACACCTATATAGGTACTTCTTGAAGCATCCATGAACTGACTGTTAACTATAGTGCTATAGTGTTACTCTTAAAGTTCCACTTTTTCCCTTTTACGAAATAAGTGCAACTATTTTCACGCCACATAAATGCAGCGTTACAATAGTACTTGAGAAAACTCGGGCACACACACAGTGATTTATGGCCTACTGAACAGGATGTTTAGAGACATTGATGACTGTTTAGAAATTGGTGCTATTTTCCTAGACCTGCAAAAAGCCGCTGACTGCGCGGATCATGACATTTTAGTTGTCAAACTTAAGTCGGCCGAAATAGGAGCTAACGCGCTTGGCCTGCTGCTCAGCTATCTAACGGATAGGATGCATTGCGTGAAACTTGGCATCACCAAAAGTTCACTCAGGGAAACCAGTATAGGCATTCCGCAAGGAACTGTTCTTGGCCCACTTCTGTTTCTTATTTACATCAATGATATTTATAGACTTCCCATATTTGGGACGGCATCCCTCTTTGCAGATGGTCTTTTATTCATCTGAATCAATTGATCATGCCCGCAGCGGTAGCGGAGGGCGTGACGCAGTCCCCACACCCAAAAAAAACGTCCACAAACCCAAAAAACCCCATACAAAAACCTTTGGGACAAGGAGCCATATATTGGCGAACTTTTGAATTTTTGCTCCTTGCCCCCCTCCCCCTCCAAATTATTTTAAAGAAACTACGTCGCAGCAGCTTTCAAACGAGCCCTCACTCATCAAAATCGGTTGAAAACACTTACGGAAAACGTGTTGGTGCGAGCGAGACCAATAGAGATACACTATACTATTCTCGCTCGCACCAATTCATTTGCCGTAAGACTTCAAATTGGAATATATCTGAATGTAGACGTCCTAGATGAAAATGGAGTTCTAATTCTGATTCAGGGAGAAAAATTGTACTAAGCTTTTCGATTTTACAATTGCTACACAAAATTTAATATATTTGTTGACTAGTGAAATTGGCTGAGATATCGAGGTTTGAAAATGACATTTTTGTATGGAGAAATAATTTTTCTATTGTTCTCATCATTATGGAAACTTTTTTCTGATCTGTCGGTTTCTATCATGGGCGCGCGGTAGCAATGCGTCCGTGACGCAAGTCTTACACGCCAAAAAATTCACAAGAAATTTTTTCGTTGACTATCATGGGCGCGCGGTAGCAATGCGCCCTGACGCAAGTCTTACACGCCAAAAAATTCACAAGTAATTTTTTCGTAGACTAAGGAACATATATACAGGAACTTTTTGACTTCCCCCCCGAGCGACGTACCCTCCGGAAAATATTTTTCCCGGATTCTACGGAAAATTTTAGGCCGAAGTGGCATTTGTGACGCAATTTTTTGAACTCAACATAATTTTGTTTAAAAATGTTTGTTGCGAATCCAAGCTTAATGAGTCACCCCCCTCCGATTTCAGAACTTTTGTAACTGGAAGAAAATAGTTTTACCTAAGATAATTAATGCGTCACACTTTTCTGATTTCACAGCTTTTGTAAGCAGACATAAAGACTTGCGTCACACCTCCTCTGTAAGAGGTTTTTTTGCGGATCTATCTATCTATCTATGTTCTATCTATATTCTATCTATGTTCTATCTATTAATAATTTTCGATCTCGAAAACTAGACAGCCGATCTTCCTGAAATTTTCAGGGATTGTCAGTTTCGGCCCCAAATGAAAAATTTCATATGCCGCTTTTCCGGGAAAATTCTGGAAAAGCCGTGGCATGTGGAAAAGTGGTCAGTTTTGACGGTTTTTTAGGTAATGCTCGGAGTTTTCGAATTTTATCTTCGGAGTGACAATAGCTCGAGAGTTGGTTTCTTCGGGAAAGTTATAGAGTTTGATCAGTAGAATTTTTTGGGATTTTCAGAAATCTGCCAAAGGAACGTTATCTTGGATTTTTGTTAGGTATAAATTATGCTTTTTTGGGTTTTCGAATTTTAGCTCCGGAATGATAACACTTGCAGAGTTAGTTTCTTCTAGAAAGTTATAGAGTTTCATCAGGAAAATTTTTTTGGGTCATAAGAAAATGGCTCCCAGCTTTCATAGCGGCGCCATCTTGGATTTTCGTTTATACTTTTTCGCTTTTCGAATTTTAGCTCCGGAATGACACTACTTAGAGAGACGGTTTCTTCTAGAAAGTTATAGAGTTTCATCAAGAGAATTTTTTGGTATCCTTAGAAAATGGCTGCCAACTGTCAAAGTGACGCCATCTTGGAATTTTTTGCTATCTTCTCAATTAGAATAGCTAGACGGTTGGTTTCTTCAGGAAAGTTATATGAATCAGTGGGAAGAATTGGTGACACGAAGTGTTCCGAAGGTAGCCGAAGGTGATACGAAGTATTCCGATGGTAGCCGAAGGTGTTGGAGAACAATTTTTTTCGGAGAAAAATTTTTTTTAAAAAAAAACTTTTTTCGGAGAAATTTTTTTTCTAAAAAAATTTTCTTTTCTGAGAAAATTTTTTTCAAAAAATAGAAATTTTTCCAGCAACTGAAAACTTCCAAAACGACTGATATCACAACAAAAACCTCTTAAAAGGTAAAGTGTGACGCAGTCCGAAAGTCCGCTTCCAAAATTAATGATATGCTTGAGGTGACGCTATCGCTGATAATACGCAGAAGTTTGTTTGAATGGAACCTTGTGTTCAAAGTTTTAATTTCCTGTAAAAATTACAGAGCTTTCTTTAAAACAAAATTACGTTGTGTGACGCTATCCTCAAGCGATATCAATAATTTTGGAATTAGACTTACGGACTGCGTCACACTCTATCTTTTAAGAGGTTTTTGTTGTGATCGTATAAGTGAATAATTATTGCGGTATTTCGTTCCCCCGGTCACATGATGAATAAATCATCATTATTTGTTTGAATCATTTGTAAATCGATAGGAAATAACTCTTTTCTGCCTTCTTACGTTAGTAACTTAGATGAAAAAAAGATGGCGTTAGTGTAGCAGTCCCAGTTACTTAAAAAAGTTTTTCAATTTGAACGGTAAAATGGATCGTTTACGCCGTTCGCGCCTGAAAAACTTTTACCAACCATCAACATTATACAATTTTTATCTTCCTCATTCCTCCGCCTTGATACCAATAAACGCCAGCCCACACTCCTTCTCTCATATAAATATGTTGCAAGTAAATTTTTATTATAAACTCAAGCAGAATTTTAAAATTAGTTAAATTTCATAGTCAATGTTTGATATCAATGTTCATCGTCATGACTGTGCGCATTGTATACTGAAAAATAAAGTACGCTATACAACTGTTACGTAACACAATTTTCGTGCTTCTGAAAATGCTGTTGGGTGGCAATCTTCAAATCTGTTGCCATGCAACACTCTTGAGCTCAGCAGAGCGTTATTCAAATAGTTAAAAAACATTTTTTATTGGATTTTCGCAGACAAACTCTTGAGCGCACGTTATTTATGTTGAAAATGAAAATTAAATCACATTTTTAAATTTATTGCTAATAAAAAGGTAATTTTTGTTTAGGAAAGTTTACATCGGGGAAATTGGAGTTGGAGATTTCTTTTGTAATTACAAGTCGTTGAAAATCAAATTAAAAATTAATAAATAGTTGAGTGGGGTTCAGAATCAACAACTTCCTTAAGTTTCTTGATATATTTCTTAACTTTTCGAGAGTTCTTACATTATAATTTCATCTTTTGGCTTGACTTCGGATGATATTTCAAATGATTAAAATTTCTAATATTTCTGGTGTCTTTTTTCAGTCAAAATCTTATTTTCTTCCATAAAGGAAATAAGAAATTAAAAATTAAACCACCAACTGACGTGAAATTTATTTATTTATTTAGCCAATGGTTACAAATAACTTTAACCAGTTGGCTTTTCACCAAAATATTCACAGTACTGGAAGTAAATCCGGAAGTGATTACGTGGCCCAGTCGACCCGTCGAAGCCCAAACCACTCTTTGCTTCCAGCCGCCTATACTGTATACATGTCATGCCGTGCCATTGTAATTGTGCAGATTCCGAAAACAAAAAAGAAAAGTCCGATTATAGATCACTCACAAAAATTCTAAACAAAAATTCAAGTCAGTTTGGCTGGATCCTGAAACCGTGCCTGCGATCGGAATTGGTAACGAGAGACTACAGGGTCATAGAGGTGAGCAAACAAATCAAAAGTCCTCGCCATATTATTTAATGGTTCGAACAACCCGTAATACGTACGATGTGCATCCACAAGAAAGAAACGGTCACTCCTCAAAGGCATGACAGGCACGTTCACTGTTAACTTTGCCTCTATGGAAGGCGCTTCAACGCGACCTCTCAAAACGTCAACAACGAAAACTGAACACAAATTCAGTCTCCGACGCGAAAGACTTCCGAGACCAATAGATCGGCACCTGTCGTCATAAGGCGGAAGCCGGTAATTTTCGTATCTCTTTACCGTGCGTCTAAGTGCATACATCAGAAACTTCTTCTGAATCGACTCAATCTTGTTGCAGTGCACCTGATAATAGGGCAACCAAACGAGAGAAGCGTACTCCTAGTGCGTCCGGACGTGAGCCAGATATATACTTCTAAGGGTTTCAACATTCCTAAAATCTTGACAAATCCTCTTGACAAAGCCAAGCATCGAATACGCCTTGGCAACAACGTACTCTACATGTTTGTTGAAGCTCATGTCTTGGATGAAGAACACCCCCAGATCTTTCTTTTCCACGAACCTTTCAAGAGTAACGGCACGAATTGAGTACACAAAAAGCATTGGGTCACGCTTACGAAAAAACGACATAAAATTACACTTAGCAACATTTAGCGACAAAGAGTTATCTCGACACCAAATTTCAAGCGCATCCAAGTCACGCTGCATCGGAAAGTTGTAACAACGTCATTAAAATAAATTAGAAACAGCAGGGGGCCGAGGTGACTTCCTTGCGGGACGCCTGAGGTAGTATGGAACGACTGTGATCTCCAACCCATCAACTTAACATACTGGCTACGATCGCTCAAATAAGACTGAATCCATTGCAGTAACGATGAATGCACACCTAGCTCACGCAACTTTCCAATCAGCATACTGTGTCGAACTTGGTCAAAAGCCTTGGCCACGTCAGAGTAAACAACATCGGCTTGGTGACCCTTTTCTATGATGCTTATCACTTCGCTAACAAAATCGATCAAATTTGTGCTCACTGACCTACCCTTCTTGAATCCATGGAAGCATGAATGCTGGTGAACTGAAATAACTTTATCAAATTTTTCGGTAAGTATTTGGCACATCGTAGTTCTACCACGGACCCGGGAGTATGGGGGGGAGGCTTCGATCATGGTCCTTAGATGACGAATCAGCAATAAAAAACATATGCAAGGGACGATGTAGTATCGTAGTAATCTAAATATTAATGTCAAATAAATATAGTCAGTTTACTGATACACCGCTACTGTAAATACGTGTTTATTGTTTATATTCCTCACGATATTAAAGATCCGTACGTATCAGAATAGATGCGGCAAACACAGTTGATGTTACGAAAAGGCTCGAACTAAGTAAATATTGCCTTAAGTTAAGTTAAGTGTATGAAATTACGTCCACATTTAATTGTATGGGGCCGACCTTAGGACAGACCTGAGTTCTACTTCAGCCCTAAACCCGTCCGAAGAAACGGAGCAAAAACATTTCCAATCCTTAAAAAAGCACAAAACTAAAAAAAAGGAAAAAATTTGAAAAAAAAAATTGCACCAGACCCGATCTTCGAACCGACCTAGACCACTTAGGAGAGGCCTCTGATACATGCTTCCACGAACAAAAAAGTTCGCCTCTTTTTTCTCTGCAACACTGCTAAAAAACCTCATCATTAAAGAAAAATTCACAAAAAGCCACCAAATATCGTGTAGGATTGCGTAGCGTGTGTTGGGTTGGGTCCACACTGTAGACTCTTTCAGGAAAATAAATTTTTTGAAAATCGGATAAGATTTACCCGATTTATGCAGAAAAAACTCGTTGCGCCCTAGTAGAGATTCAGTTTTAGGACCCTGGCTGAGCCCAAACGCTTAACATTAAATAAACTTTCTTCTATAAAACGTCAGGCATGCCCAGGTTTTTCAGGCTTTTTTTTAATATCGGGCTTTTTTAAGGATTGGAGATGTTTCTGCGCCGTTTCTTCGAACGGCTTTATCAATATTGCCCTTTCGGCAATTTCCAATCCAATTTTATGTGGACGTAATTTCATATACTTAAAATATAAAGCAACATTTACTTTGATACGTTCGAATCTTTTTGCAACATCTATTCTGTTTGCCACATCTATTCTGATACGTACGGGTTACCTGCATAATGTTTTCTTTCTTGTTGAGTACGTTCGACCTGACCCAGGCATTGCCTGTTTTTCTCAAATTTCATTACTAATCCCTCATTCTCGGAATATGACTTCTAAATACTTGAGCTCGCTCAAGCTGCAAATAACCTCATCTCTAAATTTGACTTTTAATCTTCATTCTAAACTAGAGGTGTGCGGGTCAGGGCCTATTTTAGAGAAAGTACTTTCGTCGCTTTCTTCAATTTTCTGCAATTTGTATAAAGCAGACTGGAGAGCCGAAAAATTGTCGACAGCGGGCGGCGGCGAGTTGTCGAAAAAAGACTGGCGGTCGACGGCTAGATAGGCTAAGCCGTTCAAAATGATGTGGCGGCGTCTGACCGTCGCCGCTGTCGAAAAAGTCGGCTGGCGGCGGCTAAATGACAAATTCTTGTTTCAAAAAAATATAAACTTATTGACAACTCAATAAAGAAAAGTCGAATAAAAAGGAAAATAATGCGGGCTAGTGTCTTTGCTGAACTATCAAGCAATGTATTTCCTAATTTTATGTGAAGAAAAACTAAAAATGTGATTATCCCTGTCATCTAAATCACTTTAATTCCAACTCACTGAAAGTATGCTTAATTAACGTATGCTTAAATTATCGAATGGTATATGTCGTGCTGTGGGATAAACATATCTACAGCGAGTTAAGGTGACTGAGATGTTCACATATCTCATTTCATAATTTTCTTGACATAAAATTGGCGAATTCACTGCCTGACAGTTCAGCAAAGAACCAAAAAACTCAAATTTTGACGTAAGCCGATTTCAGCACTGACGGTGTGGATTCTAAAAATCTCGGAAGACTTTGTAGTTCTCATGTACAATAAGCAAAATTTAATTTTACTTGCTGTCAAATATCAGCTGTTATTTCAATGTATTTCATATGGGCAAAACAGCTAAAATTTGACAGCAAGTAAAATTAAATTTTGCTGATTGTATTTGTATAAACGATTTTTTTAAACATCAAAAAAATTAAATCGTTAAATGTTCTTGAGCAAAAGTCGAATAAAGCTCGTTCAACTTAAAAGCAATTTGGCTAAAATTGAAACTTACATTTTGGCGTTACAGAAACATTTTTCATTTATTTTTCGATAGAACAATTTTTTGTGGAAAAAGTAGGACAACTACTTATACTAAACATTCTGAGAAAAACGGGCAGTTTATTGAATTGGTCGGCTGTTTGAAGTGAATGTTTTTCTCAGAATGTTCAAAATCTTCACGTGTATTTCACTTGTGTACGGCAAAAATGTAGGCTATAATTATAGAAGAGTGAGAATTTCTGTTGAACATTTTTAGGAATTAAATTTTTGGCGTTTGAAGCAAAAAATGAGCATCGAAATGAATGATGAATTTTCATGAGCCTCATTGTTTACATATTTTGTAACATTAGAAGAAAATTTCGCAGATTTATTTTACTATATTAAAACGAAAATACTCCAGCCGCCATGTCAGCCGTCTGAAATCCCCGTTGTACAGCCGTTAATATAACTCGGCGTCGGCGGCGACACGTTTAGCCGCCAGCCGCCGTTTTTCAGCGACCAAAAATCGGCGGCTCTCCAGTCTGGTATAAAGTGAAGAAAGGTTGGTGCTATTTCCACGTTTTAGGGGTTTTCGACTACTTTATTAGCTCTAGAACTCTAAAGTCCTGAAAAAGTAGGTTCAAATAGAACAAACTTTCTTCAACTTTCTTCACTTTCTACAAACTTCTGCAGAAAATTGAAGAAAGTCAAGAAAATACATGTTGTAAGATAGGCCCTGGTGCGGGTCAACCTTTTTTACCAAATCGGTTTGGAACCGAATTCAAACCAAATAAAAAATTCAAATCAGACCCGAACCGAACAAGAATAAAAAAAATCGAACCCGACCCGGACCAAATCAAACCTGATTAGAAATAAAAAATGCAAACCTGACCTCAACCGAACCCGAACTTTCTTTAAAAAGATTTCATTTGAAAAAAAAAACGAAACAAAAAACCCGAACCGGCAAAAAAAATTCAAAAACCCGACCCGACAAATTGATTCCGGTTCGGGTCGGGTTTTTAGTCGAGTTTCGGGCGGCCCGCTCACCTCTATTCTAAACATCTAAATCACTGAAGCTATCCATCGTCTTAATTAGGTCACCCGTGTACATCCGGACACGGCACAAATGCCTCGCTAAACCTTACATTTAACGATATCTTATCCATATGTTCCGCTGATCAATTGATTTGTCTTCATCTTCACACTTAATCATGGCCCACGATAGTAAGAAGCCGAGACGCTAATTCTACCGCCAAAAAACGTACAAGAAAATTTCTTCGTAGACTAGGGAACATAACAGACATTTTTTTCGGATTCTGCACAAAATTTTAGTCAGAATTTGTGTATCACTTATTAAAGTCAGTACAATTGATTCTTAGAAATAGTATATTACAATTGAGGTCATGTAAACAGCCGGTAACATCAGGACGAAGTTTGCAAAATCGAGCCGAAGGCGAGATTATGTAATCGTCCTTGTGTTACAGGCTGTTTACATGACCTCACTTGTACTGTGCTTTAACGTAGTAGCACTCGGTCGTTGAAACAAACAATTAAACACTAAACATTTTGAAAACAAAAAAAAATAACTCCTGAAATACAGCGTACACTATTTAAGTTCTTAGAGTAGGCTAAATATCGAATGAACTATCGTAGAACAATGTGCTGTGTTCATTTTGTTATTTCTTTGTCGATGTGATAATAACGCAAGGCACCAACGATCTAAATAGGTCAGTGAGCAATGTTGCGGCGTTATAAATTTATTTTTTCCAGAATTTTCGGTTCAAATCCTAGTTTTTTTTTACATTTTTTTTTGTGTTGCGTGCATTCCATCAAATACGTCTATTAATTTTTATACAGAAACTCTTATAAATATATAGTAAATAGACTACTAAATAGACCTACAAATTTTACAAATTGATTACATCATGTTTTCAAAGCCTTATTTCTCTGGACATATTAGTCCGATTGAGAAGCTAAGTACTTTACAGGAATCCTATGATCACGCATGACAGACTGGCATTATGTTTCACCAAAGTCCTTTTGGGCAAAATTTAATTATTTTGTTTATGTTCTAAACAAAATCAACGACGACATATGAACTTTTTGAATCGAGTAGCCTTGTTATGCCCTTACAACTAAGTGTTTGATTTTTAATCGTTGTTCGTTACATGAATCCGTGGGATAATGGTTAGCGTACAAGACGCAGCTGTGATTGTGCCAGGTTCAAATCGCGGTATCGAGATAGTTTTTTTTTTCTTTATATAAATAAGAAGAGTTCATTCTGGATGAACTGGACCATAATGGCTCATTACATAGGTCGCATCATTACTGCCTAGCATGTTAAATTGCATCTACATAGCAATGAACCTGCAGCGTATACTCAACGTACCGTGTGCGTACACGTTAAATCAATTTACGTGTTTCAGCAATGTAAATGCGATTTTACATTCGCTTCGCTCATTTAAAATGCGCATTTACATTGCTTCAACACGTAAAAAACGGTACGTAAGTGCTTCCAAATTTTTATTTTGACGAGTGGGAATACAGCCCTTCCCTTCGGGTCGGGCCGTAACCTTCCCACTCGTCAAAATAAAAATTTGGAAGCACAGACGTAATGTACTATTACATTTTTGTCCATACATATGAGTGAAAAAGTTGAGTATTTTCCTATTTCGTTACGTTTTTGGATCTCGGAAGATAACTAGTTATTTAAGTCGTATTTTAACATTTCTTCGAAATATTGTCAAAAGCAAGGTTGTAGAGAATGCAATTTTAGAAAACGCGTGTTGCAAGATATTCTTGAGAAATTATCCACACTTGGTATATGTATAGACGCTCCTAGAATTGAATGGGATGACCCACATCTGAGGAACAGTAAACTTGCTTCCAAAGGCAAAGTTGTAGAAAATTTGAGGGATGGATATATGGAAATGAATTTATCCCGTTTTTTTATCGACTTACTAAAGTTTTGATATCAGTGGGGGTGACGCATTTAGCTTCGATATTCAAAAAGATTCTCGTCCGGTTACAAAACTTTTAATATCAGTGGAGGTGACGTTTCCATTGTGCGGATATTTTCCTTTATTTTTTTTAAAGGGAATCGTGATGATTCTGACCAAATGAACAAATAGTCTTGGATTCCTCATCAGACATTCGTATCACTTTTTCAAACTCTATGAGATCTTGCAATTTTCTGTCTTTTCTTATGCGCTCTCTGAATGTAAAGTATACGAATTTAGTTCCTAGTTTGACCATTTTAAAACGATTTTTAGTTAATTTTAAGAATCACAGGAAACAAGAGACGGATGCGTAAAATATCTTGGTGTATATACAATAGGCTCTGAAAAAATTCTCTGAATACAATAGGCATGGCAGAAAAAAATGTTTTTTTCGAATAGATTTCTTCACTACCCTCAAAATATTGTTAGACCTCAAAAACGCCAAAAATTTTTTTTCAGATTTTTCGAAAGAGAATTCCGGGTGAGAAAAATCAAAAACTACATTTTCTCAAATTTTATTGGTTGCTAGCGCCACCTACTTTCCATTGTCTGCTATGGTCGATTTTATTTCAAGTACTCGAAAACTTTTTTTTTCTAACACAAATTTTAACTTGTTTACTATTTCTACTTTGAGATGATGAGAAGATGAAGTACTAATAAAACAACATTTTTGTCCATTTGATGTACATTTAATGAGATGCTTTTAGCTAGCTCTTGTTGATGTATCTACATGTACATTGTACAACACGAAATGGATAATATTATTTTGGGAATTCAATTGTTTTATTTATGATACACTAGACGAAAGTTATTTTGGTATGTCTTTCTGTTTATGTCCTCTGGTTGAAACTTTTCCGCAAAATTCAAATAATAACAAACATAAATTTTCATTTCTTCTTGAAATGAGTAATAATATATATCCGGAACGTCCATGTCGTTGACCAAAAATATTCCAATGTATACAGCTAAATATGTTTACAAACAAGATTTATGGTTTAATGTCTTTCACAATTTGCCTTTTCTAAGTAAAAGCTTTCCGTCTATGTTCCTACGATGTCTATGTGGAAAAAAAATCGTACAGCAGTATATCATCCTTTTTATTCATTTTCTTCATCAAACCGCACATATAGACACAACACATTGGACAATATTCGACGTCAATATTTATGTGTATAGCGAACGAATTCCAGTAAAAGGGAAAAAAGTGTATGAAGTGATATGGAAAAGTATTTTTTCTTTTCTATTTTCTTTCTTCTTGCTGGCTGATAAATAGCTCTATTAAATCAGTAATGCGATGTCGTAAATTTGAAAAACATAATTTTATTACACATTTTATATGAGGTTTTATTGAAATAATTGGTGGATATCGATAATAATGTTTGCTGTTACAGTACTTTGTAATAATTAGGTGCCGCGACGACGTCGTCTCAATATTGTTGGTAGAATATTGCGAAAATGATCTTCCGTTGTTCTAGAAAAGAATTCTTTGATATTGTGGGGTTCTACCAGATTGTTGTATAGAATGACAGGAGGTGTGATTTCAACATACTTCGTTTATGTTTGCTGCTACCATACATATGTTTAAGGCAACTGCTTTATTTGTTTGTAACAAACATAGATTAATTATTACGAGCATAATAAGAAGACTACAGAAATAATATGTTCGTCACAATGATATTACTTTGCCATGCATTTTCTCATGTCGCACTTTTTCGCTGTTTTGACCCGTACGAAGTACTGGTCCTATGCGTTTACCACGACGTTTCTAACACGTCGAATTTCGACACGGGAGTTGGTTTTTCGTTTTGGGGTATAATTTATTTATTTAGGGTATGGTGTTTTTACATCTATTACAATTCTTATATTACATATACATAGGACTTATATCTAATACTGGCTGAGTTAATCTTTTCCACAATTAATTGTTGTGTTGATGTCTGCCGGGAGGATGGCCTAGCCAACTGGTTCGGCAACCGAAGGTAGATGACATTTCAACTTTCGACATCGTGAAGACCCATTTTGTAAATGTATTCTGGGTTGCCATCATTCACATTAGTAATATCACGCTCGCAGGTTGTAGGCGCCATCTTATGTGCTGATTTGTAATGACAGGTTCCATTGCTGGGGAGGTCGAATCAAACACACCGATGCAAAATTTCTTGTTGAATCGTTCTGGTCCACTCTGTTGGTTCTCCTATTGTCCAACAGGTGACGCTCCAGTACACCTCGCTCTCCTTATGCGAGTGACATCACATATTTTGTGTACCTTATTTTGCGTCCCGGGCATCGAATACCGAGACTACCCAATTTATAAAGCTTGGGTGAACTTAGGGACGTTGTACAATCTATAATTTCTTAGGGAAAAATCCCCGTTCCGGGGATCGAACCCGGGCCTTCTCGGTTGAAGTGCAGTGCGTTCACCACTAGAAATCTGCAAAAAAAACGTTGTCCGTCTGTTCGTCAGTTCGTCTGTCGCCAAGTTATCTCGAGTAAGGCTTGACCGATTTTCAAAATCTTTTTTTTTTCCTGAAAGGTAATTGAAAAAGTGAGGTCAAGTTCTGAGATGGGCACTTTGGGCCAAGGGCCGCCGAGTTAAGGCCGCTTAAGTGTTTTTTGGTCGTTCGTACATAACTCGAGTAAATTTTATCCGATTTCAATAAGTGTTTTTTTGATCGACAGGTCTATGAAAGCCCAACAATTGGAATAAAATTTTTTTAGTTTTGGCCCTTGGGCTTAGTTAGGGCTCTAAAACTGATCTCTACAAGGGCTCTATGAATTTTTTGAACATAACTCGAGTAAATCTCTTCAGATTTTCATAAATCTTTTTTTATTCGATAGGTCTATGAAAGCCCAACAATTTATGCAAAAAAATTTTTTGAGGTCGGGCCATTGGACTAAGGCAGGCCCAATGGATAGGGTCAAATGTCTTTTTACTATAAAAACTGAGTAAATTCCTTCCGATTTTTTTGATCCTTTTTCTATTTCAGAGGTAATAGAAGGCCTAACAGTCCAAGAAAAAATTTTAGGCCGAAGCCTGTAATTAGGGCGCTCCTGCCGGACCCAGCACAAAAAAAAAATGTTTTGCTATGTTGTTGAGATAACTGAGTGGACCCTTTTTGTCCATGGTAATATGGGCCCGAGGCCTCTCCTTCAGGCCTTAGGTCAGTCCTAAAGGTCGGCCCCAGCACAAAACAATTTTTTTTGCTATGTTGTAGAGAAAATCTAGTTTGGTCCATGGGTATATGAGTCCAAGGCCTCTTCTTAAGGCCCTAGGTCGGTTCTAAAGGTCGGCCCTAGCCTAAAAATTTTTTTTACTATGTTGTAGAGAAAATTGAGTGGAACATTTTTGTGCATGGAAATATGGGTCAGAGGATTCCCAAATATGGGTCCGAGGCAGGCCCAAAACGAATTTTCTACAATGCTTCTTCGCACAAGTTTTTCAATATTGCCATTTCGGCGATTTCCAATAGAGATGAATATGCATGTTCAGTAAATTAATACAACGGGAATACATGCAACGGGAATCCTTTCAACGGGAATCGTACGGGTCCAAGAAGCTTATGTTTAATTTTAGAGCGAATCGGCCAATATTACGCTTAGCAATCGCATTGTAAATTGACAAAAAACGTAAGATTTTTTCAAAGAACTTAGACCCAGAAATAACTCATTTAGGCATACAGTTATTATTTCCCTCATTTTATTTTCCACCTGTCAATTAATTCCGTAATTTATTTCCCACCTGTCAATTACTTTCCTGCTTTATTTCCCACGTGTCAAATATTTCGATATCCCGCCTGTCAATTATTTCCCTACTTTGTTTCTCACCTGTCAATTATTTCACTACGTGTTCAGAATCCGACTTTTTGTCTGTCTACGCATAAAAGAGTATACATAACAAGATGCTGAAACGGCTGATTTAGACAGACAGGACAGAGGTTGAGCGAACCTGTGTCCAAATCAGCCTTTTCAGACCTCTTGTTATTATCTTACATACTATACATATATCATATTATCAACTATACTACACTTACATACTTACCACAAGGGTGATCGTCCCGTTGGTCCACTGGTGCGTAGCGACACCATGGTCTTCTGAGCTGGTCCAGCGGTACCAGGAATGAGCGCGCATTCCTACCGAAGTGGCTTGGTAAAGAGCCTTTCTGCGAAAACCCTCATCGAGATGGAGAAACTTCCGTCGCGTATGAAGATTCTGTATATCCTTATAACGGATAATGGGCATTTTTAGGGCCAAAAAACTGTATAACGGGAAATCGTTCGAGGGAAATGGCTTCAAGTTAGGAAATAATTAAAAAATGGGAAATTATTTCAAGTGGAAGTGCTGTACTTTTATTAGTTGATATCTATTTAATTATAGGAAGAAAATTAATTTTTTATTGGAACGAACTTATTGGACAAAATTTATTTAATTATTGGAAGAAAATTAATATTATTGGTAAATTCAGCATTTTTTATTGGTATAAAATTAATTTTTTTTTCATTTAAAAATTCGTTATAATACATACTTAGACTCACTACACTACAATACAAATGATTTAACACAAAAGCACATGTCCCAGCCCTGACCATCGTTAAAAGTGTCACGTATGCAAACGGAATTGCCTCTTCTAATAGCAACAGATATTCGCTGAAATAAATAATCTAATGATCTGGGCTCGCCGGACTTACTCGCCATCATTTTTCCCAAGGAGACGGAACCGCTTGTAGCCACTTTTAAGATGTTCTTGTAGATGACGCAAGAACGCTGGCTCGATCACTTGACGACATATTTGTTTTACTTTAAGGAAATCCCATGCTGATTGTGACATTTTTAGTTCTGGTGTTGTAGGGATCCATTCGAGTGGATATGACTCAATTAAAGCCAAGAAACGATCGTCCATCACGCTCAAGTTGACTGGTGAACAGATGCAAAATAAGCTGGGTGGGCCAAATCGGCCAACTTTCTAATACCTAGACCGGCCGATGCTTGAGTCCAAGATACTATTGCTCATTTCATTGTTGGTGACAGCTTCCAGTGTTGCGCGGTAGAAACCATCGATTTCGGTCAGATGCTGCATGTACCGGAAAGCTGGACTGGCCCGTATTAAGTGGATAAAACGAGGCGATGATAATGAGCAGCGGAGCAGACGTAGTGCCGGGTGCACTTCCAGCGATGTCAGGAGCTTGCAAACCGATTTCACCCAGTCTTTACAGGCGGCCAAAGCAGATCTCCTCAGTAATGAGGGCACTGTGGATATTAAGTTATGCATTAGCTAGCACTCGAACGCCTGGTAGCAGTTCATTTAGTGAAATGATTTTATTATTGGACGAAAATAGTTTTTTAATTGTACACTTGATTTTTTTATTGGATTTTTCATTTTTTTATTGGACATTCAATTTTTTTATTGGACAATATTTATTTATTTATTGGTCGATTTATTACGATCCGTTATTTACAAGCCTGTTTTGGACAATGATTTGAGGTCTTCATTCGGTCTACAAGCGAAAGTGCCTCTGATAAATCGTCCAAAACAGGTACATGTACGACTTTTCAAGCCGAGTGCCTAAATCACGAGAAAAATTCTATAATTTATGCCAAAGGCATAAAAAAATTGTTCCCCTGTTTGCACTGGACTGAAGAAATTAGTTGTGGTATAATTACTCGTACAAACATACAATTTTATGAGACATCGCGTTTCGATTCCCATTTCGATTGAAGTACGTATTTAGCTTAAGGAAATACTTGAGGCCATGACCCTTTTAAATAATATATTTTTACAATTTAAAAAGTAATCAAATTCACAGAAGGCAAATTGACATCAATGGAAAATTCTTTTGCGTTTGTTATTTTCTTTTTTTTTACTCAGATCCCGCATTCCCGCAAATTTAATTAATTTTAATTTTACTCGTAGAATGTTTCTCGTCAACAGACAACAAAAATCAACGAAAAATCTCAAACAAACATTTTTAATTTGAAATTGAAATTCAATTATCCTGCCAGCTTTTCTGTCGATGTTGGGTTGACTACTATCACCAATGTATAATGTACGAGTGGTACATACGAACGTGTATATACAGAAAATTAATGCCTTATTTGTTTTAAATTGCTTTTCAATGATGTCACTCTGATATATTATTCAATAAATTGTATGGAAATACGATACGTAGACGATATATTATGAAATAGAATATTAAGTAAAAACATTTCTATATTTTACGTTCATCGGTACTACATACGACAAAGCTCTACGGTAATATAAACACGTCATACGTGTATATGATGCATAAACAGAACAAATTATATATCCCATTACGGGAGTACGATGTCGTCTCGACTGAAACAAAATGAATGGAAATATTGTTACAATATGAAGGTGCTTGTGAAGTGTGTAGTTGCATTTTATTGAATTAAGGAAGGATTTATGTTTTGTAACGTTACGCAGGAATAATAATTTAAGGTTATTACTCTGTGCTTGTCTTCTTGGTCAAAATATTTTCGTAAACTGTAAATTGTTGTTTCACAAATTCAATCAAATGGTAATTTGCAACCGATTTTCACAGCTGGAAAAATCAACAAATTTATGGATGTTGGTTCTTAGGTTTCTTGGTGGAAATAAAAAGTATGTAATTGAATTCAAATTATGCAAACTTCTCACTTAATGATGTAATTGGAGAGCAACCCCCCAATCGCAAAATCGCCTTAAAACAGTGTTGAAACTCTGTTTGCCTCTGAAGTCTACATATTACATGCTTTATCCCTTGCTCTGCATGCTCGGGATTGGAAAGGATTCTAAAGAGGGCATTCATATGCCTTTTTATGTAGTATGTTTGAAAGAGGCGGTGCTGAGCAAGAGAAAGTTGCTTTTTACGCACTCATAGGTAGCTCATCTCTGCGTTGTCTATTTTCTTATTAGCTTCGAAGAGCAGTGAAGAGACTTGTTTTCCTTTTGTATTCAAACGAAGCTCGTCATTTAGGCTTGTAAAGGTCAGGTAAAGTTAGGCTGACTTGTTATCTGCCTTAATAAATTTAGATCTGATCCCGACCTAAAACCTGAGTACCCACCTAGGTCCTCATCATCATCATCACCAAACTCTACGCACGGTGATCATTGACCACCCTTCTCCATACCCTCCTTTCCTGTGCCAAGGAGATGGCTTGTTCTCCCAGTGAAAGTCCCCTAACTTCTAAATCTATAAACTTTCTCCTTGGGCTAACCCTTAGGGTCCATTCAAAATCCTCTTTGGGAGCTGTCCGTACCATCGCAGACGACTCACCCTTGCCGCCTCTTTCACTGACGTAACTCCTAAATTTTCCCTGCTATCGTCGTTCCTGATATGATTGTCCCACTGTTCCCTCCGATTCCCCTAAGAATCCTTATATCAGAAACCTTCAGACCATTCACAAGGAATCCGCAGTCCACCCAACTCTCACTTCCATATAACATCGTTGGCCTGAAGATTAGACCTAGGTCCAGAAAAGAGCAACTGACTATTCCCTGATGTCATGTCAAACTTCAGTTCTGAGCAGAGGCTTAACCTGGAGGCAAATCCTCCCAAAATTAAGTGAACTGAGAAAGGACAAAAGTCCAAGAAATTCTCGTGTTGTCAAGAGGGTCGTTTGTAGTACGAGTAAGAACGTAATGTAAGGGTAACTTTTCTTCTGGTAAGGAACGTAAATAAATGAAGGTACGTTTGTAGGTCTTTTTTTTATAGACAAAAAGACCTGTTATGGACACTTTGTCCGTCCGTCGGTCATATATAGTCAAATTGTCGATTTTAAAATTTTTGATTGTTGCTTTGACTATGATTCCTCTTTCTTTAAGTTTAGTTATCTAACTATCAGCTATCAAGTTGATGGTTGTCTAAGTTGATAGTTAGACAACTATCAAGTTGATAGTTAGACAACTATCAAGTTGATAGTTAGACAACTATCAAGTTGATAGCTAGACAGCTATCATGTTGATAGTTAGACATTTATAATTTTTTTTTGAATTCATGTATATTTATTATCAAAATTAGCTTGGGTAAAGGTGGAATTAACCGCCTGTAAAACCAAGATCTTTTCAATGTTTAACAGCTATTAAAATAAACTTAGGTAAAATTTACAGGTAAATATCAGCATTTAGACTAACTGCAATAACAGCAATAACTAACTAACAAAAAAGCAAAATTAAAACATATATAAAAAGGGAAGAAGAAATTTGTATAAATATCACAACATGGTGGCAGGTATCACAAGAAAAAGTTTTTATCGCTACTATCACTAAAAGTATTGCGGATGCTTATTGCATTGCCCCTCTGGATGGCAATGGAAATACGTTGGAGCAAGAAATCCAAGCTTCGCGGTTCGCCAGTCTTGCGTTTCATTAGTTTGCCCAATTTTGATAGGAATAATTCGGTTTCTGGTCCGACTGACCCCAATGATTCGAATGCAATAGGCGTGAAGTGGTATCGGCACTTAAGGGCAGTGTAATGATTGTGCTTGTCGCGCTCTGCTAAATCAGCAGCAGCACCCCATTTAGTGGCTGTTAGTTTAATGTATGATGGTGCCACTGTGTCCACTACTGTCGAGTCCCATATCAAGGATCTTCCTCTGCTCCACGGGTAGCAGGTCAAGCCATCAGGTCGTTTACCGTCCAGTCGAGACAAGCCCGAAGGTTCGAGGGTGTTCGGAAAGCCAGCAGAGGCAAAGGCCATCGACATAATTTTGTTTATTTCGGCGTGTCTGGCGTATTTCCCGATCATTTTGTTGCAAGATACCCCATGGTGGCCATTAGAATTGACCAGGCTTCCACAAACGCAAATGTGTGGTTCGCAAACCTTGCTTCCCAAACGAAGAGCAACAGCTATTCTTGCTGCGTCGTTGTCTAGCAGAAGACTCAACTGATGAGACGGTACTGCTTGCAGCATTCATAAAATTGATAGTTAACAACTATCAAGTTGATAGTTAACAACTACCAAGTTGATAGTTAGGCAACTATCAAGTTGATAGTTGTTGATAGTTGCGTTCGCCTGATTTCAACTTGTTTTAACAGAGATGCTTACTTGCCGACAGACTATAATCGATTGATGAAATATTTTGTTCGTATTAGTTTTACATAGTCCGAATATTTGATAGTTGCTAGTTGATAGTTGATACTTAGCTGGCCAAATTTTTGTTTTAACTGAGATGCTTACTGACAGAGAGGCGACCATTGACTGATGAAATAATTTTTTCGTATCATCCTTATATATAAAGACACTGGATAGTTGAGAGTTAACCGGCCAAATTTTCATTTTAAGAGATGCGTACTAGCCATCATGTAGACTACAATTGACTGATGAAATATTTACATAGTTCGAAGAGAAAAATCTTTATTTATATAAAATATACAAAAAGTGTGCTGCCCTAATACAGAGAGTTGCTAACTTACACAGCATAACGATCAATCAATCATGTGACAAAAAGTTGAAAGTTGATAGTTGATACTTAGCTGGCCAAATTTTTAGACTTTTTCGTGTACTTATAACGAAAAGCCTATTGTGCTCGGTTAGTTGGTAGGTTAGTTGGTTGGTAGGTTAATTGGTTGGTTGGTAGGTTGGTTGGTTGGTAGGATGTGCAAATTTTGACGAAGCAATATTTTCGGTTGAGGGTGAGTGACTTTTTTGGACATTAAGAATGAGTCACAAATATTAACTTGCGATTTCTTTTTATAGCTAAGAACGATTGTAATAGTCAACTATCACCATAGTTAACAACAGAGATAGTTAACAACTATCAAGTTGATAACGGGTTGGCTCAGTGGTAGCGTACTGGCCTTCCACCAAGAAAACCCGGGTTCAATCCCCGTGAAGGCAAATTCTGTATAGGATTTTTCTTCAATGTCTAGCATGAAAGCAACGTTCCTAAGTGTACCCAAGCTTCCCAACACGGGTAGTTGAGGAATTTAGTGCCCTCAACGAACCGTACACAGAAGAATGACATGAATGACGCAACCCATTCACGATGAATTCTGTGTACAAAATATCTGAGTCTAAAAGTATAACTTTAGGCGGAGATATAAATAATTAGCACTGAAAGAAATCCTATGGTGTTGCTAGCCTATAGGCGTGGTTCGGAATTCACGTTAAGCATGTGGTCCACACTCACCAACCCGCACTGGCCCGCGTGGTGTTTCATGGCTAAATACCCCTAATTGGGAGGCCTCATCCAGCAATGGATAATATGGCTACATTATATAAGTTGATAATTGTTGATAGCTAGGTAACTATCACGTTGATAGTTAGACAATTATCAAGTTGATAGTTAACCAATATCAAGTTGGTAGTTGTTAATAGTTAGACTAACTTGTCTAACTATCAAATAATACTTGACTATTATGGTGATAGTCAACTATAAAGGTTTTGCCAATATTCAACACTTAAAGAAAACCTTTACTTGCTACAAAAAAAACATGCAGGCGTTCGCCTGATTTCAACTTGTTATTTTAAAAGAGATGCGTACTTGCCGACAGACTACAATTGACTGATGAAATACTTTGTTCGTATTACCTTTACATAGTCCGAATTTTTGATAGTTGAAAGTTGACAGTTGCTATTTGAAAGTTGTTAGTTGATAGTTGATACTTAGCTGGCCAAATTTTTGTTTAGCAAAAATTGCACATTATCAATCTATATCACTTCATCTTATATAATTTATAACTGCCAGAAACATGTGAGATAACGAATATGAAAACTGGTAAGTGTGCATATATTGTCGCTTCGTTAATATGACTATGAGTACCTTTTGTCTCATAGGACAATGAAAGCAATACTTTTTCTCACAAAAATAACATTTATTCTTGAAAACTGATAGCAACGATTTAAAACATCTCTTTTATATTAAATTGAAATTGATTTATTAGTCAGTATCTTTATGCACATGTATTGATAGCACAAATTTTGGTTGAAGCGCTTTGGAAAAAAGACCTTACTAGGTTTTTAGCCGGTTCGTTTCTAGTTTCAGTATTTCCACAAATTGGCGAGATCTTGAAATAGACGGTTAAACGTACCCACGATCCCATATAAAAGGGCGTGATGCGATACGTAATGTCAATTAAATGCTAGAGCTACATTTATTGCTTGAGGCATCAGCTATTTCGGTGCAAATTGTGACAAAATTACCCTCGACATTATCCGAAACAGATACAATTTTGAATGTTCTTTTGTCAATTCTCTGAAAGGTTTTTCAAGACTCGACGTCCGAATTAATTCAAATGAATTTTCGTCACAGGTGGTCAATGTTTTATATTATTACTGGCTAATGGTTGATTTCGGCGAGAGCTAGCTAAGAGTAAGGTGCTCTAAATCAACCATCACTTTAGACTACACAAGATAATTTCTTTTTGAAATGCTTCGCAGGGACTTTTGGGGTCGTGCACATATGACGTCACACTTGCTATAAAAATTTAGTATCCATAAAAAAGTCATAACTCAGTCAGAACAACAAATTTTCTTTATAGAACTCTGGCTACCCCCCCCCCAAACAGGGGGTGTTTTTGGGGGGCGGGGGTAGCCGACGTACTATAAGAAAAATCTCTGACCAATTTACAGTAATGGACTTTTTGGATTTTATAGCAAGTGTGACGTCATATGGTCGTGCAAGTTTGCCTTTGAAATAATCTGCACGTTTCCATAATCTTCTAAACACAAATTAACCAAGCGAAATTTCGGATAAAAACAAAGAGAAATATTTTTCAGGAACTGTCAACAAACATTGTAAAAAGGATAAAAACATATTATAGATTAGGGATTATGGATCTATGTCAAAACCGTGACTGGTGTGTTTACTCATAACTCATCTATCGACATATTTCAAAAATTTGCATTAACATTTTGTTCACGTTTACCTATCATCATAACAATTTTGACATAATTTAAATAAATTGTCTAGCTCGTGTGTTTACTTCACAAGTCACATCTTACAGATAAGCTCTATGTATGGCGTCTCGTCGACAAACTAAAAATTGGAATAGAGCTCCCACATTTCCACTTTTGTGTTCATAAAATATATTTTTTGTTTTCCCATGGTTTTTTTTTTTTTTTGTATATGTTTATAAAGAAGAAAGCTAGTTGAACATTTTCTGTACCGTCTAACAATCACTGCAGAAAAGTGTATTGCAAAATGCTTGCCATATTTTCATATGAAAAAATACCTTCCCCCTCTTATCGAGCACATTCCACTTCGTGAGCACATTTTTTCACATTACCATCATCATGTCTTGTGTATGTGCTTATGTAAAATTTTGTGAAACATTTGCCTGTTTTCACACATAATAATAAGTTTAGAAGTTTACGTAAGCTTTGCAGTGACTGTGGTAAAAATTGGAAATAGGAAATCGACAACTTTTCTCGAATAAAAAAAAAACTTTTGCATTTCACTAAGTAAACGAGTAACCGTTTTGATTTGTATCATAGGGAGAGATGTCGTGGTGGCCTTCTTTTTCCATTTATAAATATTCATAGGATTTGTCTATTATTTAAAGAAAATAAAAGTTCTTGTAGAAAAAGTATATTTGGGGTGACTTTAAGAATATTTGAGAGGAAAATGTTGTAGTTAATGTTACTATTCAAACGTGTTTAAAGAGATCGGAGCTCAGACTTTGAGAATAATTTTTTTTTATTGTGAACCAGAAAGTGATGGTATCCTATTTTTCGAAAAAAAAAATTTCACTTTAGTAATTGCCAACTGTAGCTGAGATAAGTAGAAGCAAATTGTTTGTAAATAGAAGCAAACTAGAGGTGTGCGGGTCGGCTTTTTTCCTAAATGGGACCCGAACCAAGCCCAAACCAAAATAAAAATTCAAACCCGACCCGAACTAAGGATCGGAGAGGGTCGACCCACATCTGACCCACAATTTTTGTGGGTCGACCCACACCTGACCCACAGTTACAGAAGTCACAGAAATCGTGTTTCTGTGCGTTCTAAAACTGTGTGTTCGGGTCATGTCGTGTCGGTTCGAGTGTCGAGCGGCCCGCTCACCTGTGAAGCGAATTCACTTGAATCACAATGTTCAAGAGGAAAAAGTAGAATATAAATGCACTCATTTAAAGCAATAACGGCAATGGACAATGGTAGTATACTATATATATTATACTACGAAAGAATGGTCTCTTTACGTGCGACTTCTAGGGGCCATTCACAAATGACGTCACGCTTGCTATAAAAGATGAGTATCCATAAAAAGGTCATAACTCATGCAGGACAGCAAATTATGGGGTAGCCGAAGTACTGAAACAAAATGTATCACCAGTTTGGAGTTATGAATTTGTGGATTTTATAGCAAGCGTGACGTCATTTATGAACAGCCCCTAAGCACATTTTGCATTCTGCAAGCATATTGCGTAAGCCTACTAGGACTTTCTCACTCCTCGATGATACGTATGAAAGAGACAATAAGATGTATGTGGAACACTTTCATAAATTATTATGGTATTTATTTACCGAAAAGCAAAAGAAGTGACATGATGACTTATCACTTCTTTTATAAAATGTCATAATGTTATATCCAAAATGTTAACTATATGCCATAACAACGTTTTTCAGCTTTTTTCATGAAAATTACGTGGAACCTTAGTATGCGTAAAGAAAATTAAAAACGGTTATTGGCACAGGCTGCATAGTCTCTTTATTGTACTGTGGTTTGCTAGAACACTGGTGCCAAAGTCATCAACTTTTATTAAGATATGCTGGGTTTAATTTTTGAAAGATTCTGTTGGTACCAGGTGCCAACAGTCTCTTTACTATAATATGGCTAACGGCACCGGGTGCCAATAGTCTCTTTGTTTTACTGTGGCTCACGTTACCTGGTGCTAATAGTCTTTTTATAATAAGGATCGGAGTGAGTCGACCCACAATTTTAGCGGGTCGACCCACACCTGACCCAGAGTTTTAGAACGGACAGAAAAATGATTTCTTGACTTCTTAGCGACAATTTTAGCGGGTCGACCAACACCTGACCTCACAGTTGAAGAAGTTACAGAAATCACTTTTATGTGCGTTCTAAAACTGTGGGTCAGGTGTGTGTCGACCCACTCCGATCCTTACTTTATTACACTGAGGCTAATTGAACCGGGGGCCAATAGCCTCTTTGTTAACTTCGCACCAGGTGACTGTGGGCACCCAATCTGAAAGACAAGGTTTCAAATAACGGAAAATGAAAATTTATTTTGTTATTTTTAAATGGGATTTGTCTCATTCTACTTCTATTTCAATGCGGTAGGCATTTCCGCTGCAATCAATGCCTAAAAAATCAAGCTCTTTATGAGCACGGAAAAAACGTGTATTTTTTATGACTTAATCCATTGTTGCCCACGCTATCTTTTCAATCTTGCATCTAGTTAACTCACACACAACAATCATAATGAAATGAGACAAAAATTATTATGCCCACGCTTCGATATAGTCAACAGGTAAAATACATGTGTTTGAGTGATTCGACAAAATGCAATAAGTGTTAGAGTGAAAGAGAAAGAAAATTCTCTGTTGCTGCGTTTTGAGCCTTATAAAAATTGTCATGGAAATTACTTCCATTGTCTGAATACCCTCAGTATAATAATGCTTACTTACCTAATTTAAGGGCACTACAACCAATTAATAGTCTTGGCCTTCTGCAACGGGGCCAACTCGTAGCTTACGTCTCCCAGCTGGATACTCGCACAGTTTTTTGGTCGGCAAGAGCTGCATCTGGATTTTGGACGCCCTCTCTTGCCCTCCGGTTTGGTTTTAAGAATTTTTTTCGAAATACGAAGATCTTCCATTCGTTGTACATGACCGAGCCAACGCAGACGGTTTATTTTAGCGTTTCTCACTATGTCCGGCTCTCCATAAATCTCATGATTGAATCGTCTGCGCCATCGGTTCTGCCTTTGATTGGATACTAGTCCAAATACTGTCCGCAGTAAATACTTTTCTTTCGAACGTGTGCAGCGATTGTTCGTCTTTTTGTGTCAAGCACAATGACTCCGATAATAATAATAATAATCTGCCTTACAACCCATGAAGGGTTAGAGGCTAGATCATTATTTACTAGTTTCGCTGTTTGTGGTTCTACTTTTTTGAGATCCTTTCATTACCGGAAAGTTTTACTGTGCCAGTGGTAAGCTGTGCGACAAACCCAGTGCCATCTATGAGATGTAACTAGGAGCGAAACTAGTAATGACCATGACCATGACCCCGAACCATATGTAATTACCGGTCTGATCACAGACTTTCATTTCGGTTGTTGGGTACTAATCTCAGATAAAAATTTTTCTAACGAAATGTACTTTTGATGCCATCGAAAAGTGTGTTGCAGCACATTAAATGTGTATCAAAAAGCATAGAGACCGTTTCATCTTTTCTTTTGTTAATATTGTACATTTAATGTACAATAAATGTACATTTAATGGGGTGATGGGCAAAAAGTGTACACTTAATGTACAAAAAGTGTAAAAGCTAATCTTGTGGACATCTAGTGAACGGTTCAAAACTCCTTGTTGCACAAAAAATGTGCATTTCATGTACATCAACAAAAACGTAAGATCGACAAAAAAGTTATGAATTGTTCCACAGATTAGGTGTACACTTAGTGTACACTTTTTGCCCTTCAACCCATTAAACGTACAATAAATGTACAATAAATGTACAAGAAACGATGTAACGCTGTATGTGATTTTTGATACACATTTAATGTACAACATCACATTGAAAAATATGGTATGTGTTATCTGGGAATGTTGCGATCGCTATTCCTTCCTTTTTGTGCTCTTTTAAAGCTCCAAGAATGTCAACCTGACCAGTAATTTTAGAAAACAAACCTGAACTTATCTGAATCTGGTTTCATTCGAAACTTTCAGGTCGGCCTTCAGGTAACTTGCAATTTTCATGACTGTTATGTTAACCCAAGAGTTTTCTCAAGAATTTTCTTGTCTCGCTAACTTTCAATGATTTTGCTAAATTATTGCTCCTTTCTCTAATTTATTTCTTGTAGCTAACGACTTTGAGAAAACTTTCATCTTGTGATATCTTCAGCTGTAAGACAACGATATCACCACCTGACCAAAAAATTTTCTTAAATTTCTGACTGACTGAATATATCCCCAAATTAAAGTTTTTCTTAAAAATTACGGACGCCTGAAATTATCTTAAGATTAAAGTTTTCTCGAATTTCCGTTCCAAAGAATAAAAATTTCTCAAAATCCTTTACAACCGCAACAAGCAACAAGCTACTGAAATCATTGAAATTTAGCGCGAGAAGAGACATTTTGAGAAAACTCTTGGGCTAACTTAACCGTCATCCATTTTCAAACAAACTATCAGTTAAACCTGCCAGGTGTGACCTGATCATTATACTCAGGTTTCAGGTATTTTCAGTTCAGGTTCAGGAGACCTAAACCGAGCTGTGTTCCCGAGATTTATCTATTAGTTGCACATTTATAGCGCCGCAATCGATTTAGCACTCCGAATTTTTATTTTAATGAGGTAAACCCTGCGTCATAAAGTTTCAACTCAAGGTCGGTACCTTTCGCCTCCAAGGCCATAAACTTGTCTTTAACAACATCCATATTTCGTCCAATTATGTCCACGTCGTCTGCGAAACCTAGATTCTATGTCCATGGTACGCACAGCAGCTTCAAAGGTCAGATTAAAAAGCAGCGTCGCAATAAAGTTCTGATAGACTACTGGGACACTCGTCAAAAAGAACTGTTTCCAAAGTTACTCAAAATAAACGAGTGAGTTTGCGAGTTCACAGAATTGTTTCCGAAGTAATGAATTAGGTAGCAGGGTCCAATGTGTAATATTTTATTTATAGAAATGTACCATCATGTAATGGATCATTTTCGCAGTAGTCATTTGGACATGTAATGGTCGACTTGCGCATGGGGTAGGTAGTAAATAAATATGACATGTTTATGGAATATAAACACGAAAATCCACCTACAAAGTGGTCAGCAATGACGTGTTTGCATTCCAAAAACACGTTACTTACGTTTCTCTTTGATTGATTGATTTTCGCTTGAGTGAATGAAAGAATGTCACTTTTATAGTCTACTAATTCTTGTTGTAGCATGAGCATGAATATTTCGAAAATATCCTAGAATATTTTCACTTTCAATATTTTCAAAATTTCAGGACTCGTTATTTACTAAAAAATATTCATAATTTTGCTGTCTTTCGCGAGTCTGATTAAAGTTAAATAACTCAGGTGAGAACACGATTTGTCGATGTGTAAATTATTGGTAATGAAATTTTCGAACAATTTCACTAAATTTTACTTTCTCATCTAAAACACTCGACAGTACAGGAGAAATTGAAACTTAAGTAAATCGTCACTAATTCTTGAACTAGAATTTGTTGCTGACATTTGGCTTAAAAAGTGTTTAATGATTTTTTGAGGGTCGATTGAACTTTTTCACACTTTTACATATATATGGACAGATACTCGTTTCACACTGAGCACAAGTATACACTCGAGTTTTCAATAATCAAATTTATTCTCTGTGCGCTAAAGTGTATTTCACGTACCAGGGGCTGTCCACAAATGACGTCTTGAATGGCCGGAGAAGGATATCTAAAGGTGCGTAGCATTGGTGATATTCATGTAAAATTTCAGTTACTTTGGTCATTTTTCATAAAAAAAAACGTAAAGAAATGGTGACGTCATTTCTAAACGTCCCCCAATGATTTTCTATGTCGATATTATTTTCGAGTGTGAATCATTTTCCCTAAACCAATCGAAGTAAAATTGGAGGACTAAACGTACTAGATAATAATGTGTCTTTAAGCACTAAAAAGGTGTATGAGCTTAGCAAAAGAGAAAGTATTTAAGACAAATTTATTTGAAGTGCAGTCGAAGAAAAAAGGAAATAAATTTTATCAAATCTGATTCGAAGAAAAACTGATTGAAAATGAAATCGCATTAAATTGGGATTTCGCTGTCAATAATCCTTGTCATTCGTTTCATCTGTTACTTTTGTGTCCATGTCCATCTATCTCGTCTCTAAATATAAAATTCTAATAATAATATTGAGCTGCCTTTGAGAAAAAATAATATCCCTTGTACATGTACGTTTATTATATGTATTAAATGAAAATAAATGGAGTGTAGTGGTGAAATAACCAATAAAATGTATTTTATAGCTATATTGAGCATTTATGTTGTTGAAGGGATATGAACAAAAAGTACAGTGAAGAAATATGGGGAGTGGTGGGTAATCAATGAAAAAGCAATTTACTATCAATATCGAATGTCGCTTTGAACACATACAATAAATTGTTGGGGTATATAATACGTTGCTTATAAATGTTCTTGTTCCGGCATTAAAAATGTTTGAAGAAATATAAAGGTTCGGTTACGTGAAAAATTATTTAATATATGCAAAAAAGAACACAAAGAAAACCTTAAAACGATGAGAAAAGTATGTTTTCGTCCCCGACTTTTACCTTTTTTTTCGAAAAAAACAGGAAGCAAATTGATTGACTCTAACAAGTAAGAGCTATGTCACAATTCATAAAGATTGCACGGCGGAATAGAAAGAGAACGCATTTATTTTTCAAAATGTAAATGGTTTCACCAGTCATAGCTTTTCTGACTAGCAGAGTTTTGTGAATATGACATTTTACTTTTCCACGCAAATGAGTCTAAGAGAATAGGTATTGAAATGGGTGCAAGTAATAAAGATGCATGAAATTGTGTAGTCTTTTAGTTTAGAGAATAAAGAGAGAAGGCTTTTGTAAATTGTTAAACAATTGTGAAAATTTAAAATGTATCCTACAAAACGTGTATGTAGTTTTGCAATTCACCGACAAAAACTCGCTTTTTCGTGCGTCATTTCGGTGTCGCATAAAGTCATTTTGCCGCACTAGTGCGATGACGATTTTTTTACGCACTACTGGAATTGAATTTTTATATCAAAAGAAAATCTCGTTTTTGTCGGTGAATTGCAAAAAACGTTGTTTGATACACGTTACGTATGGTGGTAGTTTAACGCACGCGAAGTTATGGAAGACAATGACATTGGAAACAGCAGAGCTGGAAATGCCCTGTGAGGCAAAAGCGCCAGTCTATAGATTTGATAAGTCCTTCAAAATTACTATATCGCCCAGGAATGTCTGGCTTACCGACCTCCTGGGGCAATCCAATGGCTGTCTTGACTGGTACACGGACGGTTCGCGACAAGAAGGTAGCTCTGGAGTAGGATATTGTTGCCCTAAAATTGGAAAGGAAATCTCTCTTCCACTCGGTTACATGACCAATGTATACCTCACGGAAATCTTTGCAATAAGGCACTGCTGTCAATACACCGCACCGTAGAAAACGGATTCTCATATAATGAGATACGTATTTTCTTGGACAGTCAATCGGCCCTCAAAGCGTTACATAATTGCAAATTGACGTCCTACTTAACATTGGAATGCTGGGACGCCCTCCAGTTACTAGCATCTCGGCACCGAGTTACACTGTCGTGGATCCCTGGTCACAGTGGGTTCAGCGGCAGTGAATCAGCAGATAAACTAGCCAGACTGGCCGCGAACTCCGCTCCCATTGGCCCCGAACCTGAAGCGAGCGTGTCTCTTTCTGTTCTTCAGAGCAAGGTCAATCAGTGGAAGAGTGGTCAGTTCGCTAAGCACTGGAAATCACTAACCTTTGCTCTACAAGCTAAGAACTGTATATTGATAAGCAAATCTCGCTCCAAATCAATACTTTCGTTCAGTAGGCGCGAGCTAAAAAGGATGACAGATATTATGACCGGACACTGTAGCCTCAATAAACACCTTCACACCATAGGAATAGTCGATAGCCCAAATTGTAACCAGTGTGGTGATCCTGAAATCGCTGAACATTTTCTTTGCAAATGTCCAGCTTACTTAGTAGCTAGATCCAAGTGTCTGGGAGCATATTTGCTACATTACGAATACATTAAACATATTTCACCTAAACGTATATTGCAATATCTCATTTCTACTAAAAGAATCTAATCTCAGGGCGGGCAGGCACAACAGGCCCATTGGAGGCCTAGGTGCAGAGATCGCGAAGATTTCACCCGCTTATTATAGATATCTATCTAACGCACACGATATGTTGCCGAACTCGCCTTCGGCTCGTATCTCACATCTAGTGCGTTAAACTACCTTCATACGTAACTTGTATCACAAATTACTATTGTGCAACTGCTTTTCCAAATCTTCTGAGAATTGAGGTAATAAATGTAGTATTTTTTAAGAATTTTGTGGAACTTTAAGAATATATGCAACTAACAGCAAGCAAATCTTTCTGATTTTCATTTTTTTCGTAAAAATTAGTAATTTTAATATAAAAATTATTCTCGACATAACTTGATAATCTTTATATTTTTTTAATTTAACTTCAAATTTAACCAAATAATTCGCGCAAATTTTCACTTACAGCAGTACCATTGATACCAGCCTAAGAACGTGTTCAGGAACGAAAAATTCGTCATGAAACTTGAGCAAAGTTAATTTAATGACAGTGTTTCGACGTAAGTCGTTCAGAAACCCAAAAGTTTTACCCAGATTTTTGTCATTACAAATGTCATTATTGATCGCTAAAAAAGATACTCGTCACATCTTATAACCAAATTGAAGAATATTATTTTATTTCATGCAATGTTTACAAACGTAAACAATAACAAATTTTCTTCATGATAGTTGGGTAATCCTTCACGACCAAAATACATCGTGAAGAATATAATCTCAAAGTTAAACATTGACAACATTAACTGAGCAACTCCAGTTAAAGAATTTTCGTACTGAACGCGCTCTAACACGATAAATTTCGCATTCCATATGAGCGGGAAAAAATTTGAATTTTTCAAAACGTATAATTTCAAGCGCGAGGTCAAAAGGCGAGGGGACACTCACTCGGGTAATTGAATGGCTAAACGCGAAGGAAATGCCAATATGAATATATAAATAAATATTTGACCAGTTTAATTCCAAAACATTAACATGTTTAACATGTGCTGGGGTCCCGTATGTATCAGAATAGAATGTGGCAAACAGAGTTGATCTTACGAAAAGACTCGAACGTATTTAAGTCAATATTGCCTTAATTCTTAAGTTGACGTCCAAATAAACAAAAATGTTCTCCTCAATTTTCTCTACAACATAGCAAAAAACAATTTTTTGGGCTAGGGCCAACCTTAGTACCGACCTAGGGCGCTCAGGAGAGGCCTCAGACAAATACTTTCATAGACAAAAATAGACAAACCTTTTTTTGTCTGGGGCCGACCTTAGGACCGACCTTGGGCTATAAGGAAATGCCTCGGACACTTACTTTCATAGGCAAAAATGCTTCCCTTGACTTGCTCTGCACAGTCACCGGCCCAAATTTATTTTTAAATATAATTCAGTAATCGGTTACCTCTCAAATAGAACAAGAATCAACCAAATCGGTTAGCATTTACCCGATTTATGTAAACAAACATGTTAAGCCTTAGTTTTAGGATCCTGACTGAGTCCAAAACCTTCTATTTAAAAAAATTTTCTGCCATAAAATGTGAGACAAACAAAATTTTGAAAATTGGAAGTGATTTCCTCGAGTTATGTACAAAAAACACGTAGGGCCCTAGCAGAGACTAGTTTTTAGTGCCCTAGCTAAGTCTGAAGGGCTCTAAATCAAAAAAGTTTCTTCCATAAATTGTCGGCCGTGCTCTGACCCTTCAAACAAAAAAAGTTTTTGAAAGTCGGAACAGATTTTTTCAAGTTATGTACAAAAGACCGAAAACCACTTAAACGGTCCTAGCTCGTCGGCCCTTTGGGCCGACAGTGCCCAGATTCAATCCCAAAAAAGATTTTCTGATTACCTTTCAGGGAAAAAAAGTTTTTGAAAATCGGTTCAGTTTTGATCGAGTTATCGTGTTACCGGACGGACTGGCGGACATTTTTTTATTGATGATTCGTCATCTAAGGACCCTACTCCCGGGTCAAAATTCGACTGGTTACAAATAGTAGATTATAGTGGGGGTGCGGTTGTAAGTCATTAGGGGATCAATTATGTGAAATGAGGAAAACACAAGAGCAAAAAGCTTTGAAAACAGTTTTTTGACGAGTCAAAAAAGGGTTTTTAAGCAAGTTCCTCAAAAATACACCAATGAGTTTGCGAGTGTCACGAAATGATCCAGAATAGATGACTTGCTAAGCAACCACCACTGTATACTGTTTTACTCAATGTCTTTTACTCAATGTCCCATCCGAAAACGTGTCATTACATGTAGATATCGGCCCCCTAACGTAATGAATAGCATGTAATGAATAACTCGTGCAGTTGTATACCTCGCCTTCGGCTCCGGATACAAACTCTACACTCGTCAAAAAACAGTTTTCAAAGCTTTTTGCATAAAAACACCCTCTTGAGTTTGGCTCATTTCACAAAATATCAGTCAAAAAACTCAATTTCTCTTGGTATTTCTTGTGTAACGTAACTTAGAAAGATAGATAGATGTTCCCGCGCTGTCACATCTTTTGACTAGTTGATCCCGTCGGTTTTTTGCTGCATCATTTAACTATTTGCTCAGCTGATTATTGACATTAAATCTAGAAAACAACTGTACGGTGTGTTATAACGGCTTCCGAAATGATAATCTAAATAAAATTATTGGTGATGGCATTTGTCCACAAGTTTTGGTGATGGTATTTGTCGACAAGTTTATCACGCTGAATGTGTTAATTTCAACAAGGATGCACTGTTACAATATAGGCAAATGCCGAATCTTCAATGGTTCTGTGATAGCTGCATTGTTCAAATTCTTTCATTCATCACATCTGTAATCAAACAATCTGATGTCGCTCAGCCCGCGCCGAGTTATAATACCGCAGATCTTAAAGAAGCTTTCACTGAACCATTAGTAAATACATCAGCTAATTCCAGTCCCTTTGCCGAGGTGCTAACTTCACCGTCAATTACCGAACAAGTGTCCGCTAGAGTCAATTCCTTGCCAATAAAACCTCCGGGAAAACCTCGAAAAGATTCTACTCCACAACGAACCATTGTATCATCGATCGAAACACATAATATTGCTTATGTGTCCAAATTACATCCGTACGTTACAGAAGATGAAGTTACAAATTATCTACTGCGGAATAACGTATAATCGTCTACTGAAGATATGTCATGTAAGAAACTGGTTTCACCCAATGTAGATTTGGACAAGGTTAGCTTTTTATCGTTTAAAGTAACCGTTAGATCAGAACTGTTTGACGCTGTAGTCAGTATTAAGCTCTGGCCCAGTAAGATCATCGCTTGGGAATTCGTCAAACGCTAGAGAACTGGTGAATTTTTGATTTTTTTCTTCTTTTGATTTTTTATCGTATTTTTCTCGTCGAGTGACCTGTCGTAATTGTCGTAATCTTAATATATTTAACTTAGACTTTGGCTTGATTGTGGTTCTCACTCTAATCAGAACATGATTAGCCGAATCGAGTCTCACGACTTTGAATAACGAACTCCAGGTCTATTCGACTTGTGCAAATATCTGCTAGTCTAGTCGACTGGTTATCGCTAATCATTTTTCTTTCAGGGGATCATTGGACACTCACATACATACACAGTCAGTCAAACTTATTCCTCATACTAAGAATATCGTCTTTGTTAATGAATTTATTTAAACTGTAATGTAAGATATTGTAAGTAGTCAGGAGGCCAAGGCCATTGACGAAATAAATAAATAAAAATTGATCCTTCATGTAATGACTTATTTCCGCTCCCCCACTGTAATCTACTATTTGTTGGCTGCGATTCGCCCTCATCTGGTTATTTAAACGGGTTAAACTGTTAATCGCGAGATATTTTTCTGTTATGATTATTTGGAAAATGTCCCAGCAGAAATATAGTCTGTCCATAAATAACTCATGTGATGTCATTCAGAAACATGGAATGGTAAATAATAGTAGATTACAGTGAGGGATGCGGAAGTAAGTCGTTACATAAGGGATCCATTTTGTGAAATGAGCCAAACTCAAGAGGGTGTTCTTAAGCAAAAAGCTTTGAAAACTGTTTTTTGACGAGTGTAGAGTTTGTATCCCGAGGCGAAGGCGAGGTATACAACTGCACGAGTCAAAAAACAGTTTTCAAAGCGAGTTGCCTAAAAATACACGAATGAGTTTGCGAGTGTCACGAAATGATCCAGAATGGATGACTTACAAAGCACCTCCCCCCTCCCCCACTGTATACTATTTCGATCGGTGCAGATATACATGTAATGACAATTTTTCGGTGGGACATCGATTATAGTTATTTAAATAATCTCAAATGTTTCAGAAGCGGCTAATAAAGAAAAAAATTGTTTTCAACGTCAAAACAGTAAGAAAAATTGCTATGAAACATTTTTCTTCGTTTGATATCTAAGATCTATACTTATGGACTTATTAAATCGCTGGCTATTGCTACATCACAAATTTAGCAGAGTAAAATGCATTTGCTTAAGAATTTTAACTCGTGCCCTACGTCGTCCTTGAAAGTGGAGTTTAAGTTCGATAAGATAAAGCCGTTTTGCGAAACATTATTTTTCTCACTTTTATTATAACTGCAAATACTCTCCGGATTTCGTCGGACCGATGAAACTAAATTACGAGATTATTAGGACAGTCCTTACATGCAGATGTGGTCTACAAAAAGTATTATTGATTTTTTTAAAATATGAGGGACTTACATCACTCTCGCACATTAAATTCAAAGCTTTGTACAACTGAAATTTCTAAAATTGACCTAAAAAAACACGTTTGCTGTAAACCTTTGAAATGCTACAGTAAGAGGTTTAATTCATCGAACGCATTTATTCTGTATAAATCTCCTCCCCTCCGAAGCACGAAGGTTTCTGTTTCTTTTTTAACTTTATATTCTTCGAACCTTTTTTCTGTACCTTCACCACTAGTGTGAAGATTAATTTCGGTAGAGTAACAAATTAACGTAGATTCGTATTTACCCAACAAACATTAGAACAAACGTTCCGCAATGTTTACACACACTCATTGAAAAAGGAATCGTAGTGTAGTTTTAAAATTAACCTCATTTACTTCTAGCACATACATGTATGAAATGTCGTGTAAAATACTACCGGAACACAGAACGTTTCACTTTTGTTTGTGCCAATTGAATAAATTTTTTAAAGTGGAACTAATAAAATGAAAAGAGTTCGTGATTATCTGTAATTCAATATGCAATAACAATAAATATTCAACGCGAATGCAATCTAAAAATGGTTAAATTTTTGGAGCAAATCGCAACGTGCCATCCTTTGTATACCAACTGCATTGCAGACTGGAATTTTATTTAAATAATTTATCATACAAACAAACGAACGAACTAAATGGATTCGCACACAGCCTAACGTTCTGACACCATTTAATTCATACAACGCATCAAAATGCCATAATATATTTCTTCGTCTTCTTTTTTTCTCTCTCTTCAAAAACTGTTTGAATCTAAAATTGTATCTAATCCGCCAATTCATAGATGTAATGTATTCACATCCTCCTTTCATAATTCAGCCGGCAAATATGTATAGCAACTATCCACAAAATGAATAAATCAGAAATAGGGAGGGTAAAGTGGAATTAAAGGACGTGAATCATTTTGTATATACGAAGAGAACATACACCCATTTGTGTAACACCGCATTAATGTAGTTCTAAATGACGAATGCTAATTCTTATTTGGAGGGTTGTTTTCCAATTCATTCATAGAGTGGCAAATAATTTGTGGGTAGGGAATGGTTGTTGGTCGGGTCCAAAATTTAAATGGAAATTTTATTATGGATAATAAACATAAAATCTGTCACTTTCAAGGTTCATTTATTTATTGAAATATGTGTTCTGTTTTTTTTTTTTTTGCTGCTCAATCAAACATTTGTATGGATGCTATTGTCTGCATAGTAATCTCTGGAATGCTGGCATATTTGGCTATGGAATGTGCTAAGGTATTGGAAATATTTTTGCGATTTCGCTTCGTTTAGAAATGCAAAACTTGTAACTTTGAAATGGACGAACAAATTAACAATGCCCGAGGTAGAGTAGCACGAAAGATTGATTTATGTTCACTCAAACAATAAGAGTTAAACATTGTGTTTGATTTTGTTTCTGGACAATGAGCACTGCGAAACGGAAGATTAAAGGCCAGGATACACTTTGAAATTGTCTTGGGATTTCTGTTATTGCTTTGCTCTTTGCTGACCGTCCAATATCTTGCTATTTAGAACCCTACGAAATACACAGGCGTTTTTGTATGCCACTACGCTTGCATTCCAATTAAGATTTTTTTATTTTTGTAGATCTACGACCTACCGACGCGACGGCGGGAACAGAGCAAAGACTACATTTTGTTACCATATTTTTGTTTCTTGAGTTGTCGAATGTAACGATAAACGACAAATTTTAGGCGCATTATACACGCAGATCGGCGCGTCTACATCCACCAAGCTTCTGTTGAGGATACCTTACACTGAGAAAACATTCCCAGTGAAATTCCCCTAACTTCTAAATCTGATTTAATTGATTCTACAATCCTTCTCCTTGGCCTACCCCTAGGGCGAACGCCCAAGACCTTCGCATTTATTATACTCCTGGTATTACCTGGGAGCCTGCTATTACCCATCCTTTGAACGGACCCTTACCTTACCACCTCAGGCGACTAACCCTTATCGCCTCTTCGGCCAACTTAACTCCTTAATTTTCCCTAATGCCGTCGTTTCAGATATTAATATCCCACTGCTCCCTTCTATTGGAGGCGGGAATGTATGAAAAAACCTAACTCGAACCCGAATCAGTTTTATCGGGTTGACGGATTACGGGTTTTTCAAAATCGAATCGGGCTCGGGTTGGATCGGGTTTTTGTAATTATTTCACAAAAAACCCGGTAATTTTTTCATGAAATTATAGTAAAAACATAACCAAAGACCCGTACGTATTAGAATTATAGATGTGGCAAACAGAATAGATGTTTTGTGTTCGATTGGGAATCAATTCCTTGTTTCCTTTTCGATGTTGTGTTGCTGGTTGGGAATTAAATTTTGTCACTGACGACGAGGTGCTATTGTCACCAGTTGTTGTTCTTGATCTACCCCATGTTACAATAAAATTATTTGTAGTAAACGTACGGGTCCAATTATAGTAAATAATGAGAAAACTACAGTAGTATTGGTATATTGAACCATAATAAATTGAAATAACATTTGTGCCATGCCGTATCACAATTCGATACATTTCGATCGCAGTAACAGATTTGAAAAGTGACAATTTTCCGAAGAACAGAATAACGAATAAGGTTCTAAGCGACATAAGTTTGCAGTCACGTTTTTTCGCCCTAATGTCAAATTTAAAAACTGAGACAGCAAATGTATGCGGCTTATAACCTTATAACGTAATTCTGTCCAGTTTACCCTTGAAATTTAAACTATAAAAATGACATACTTTTCCACACTTTCAAGTACGGATTGAGATAGTTTTGACGAATGCATGTGGTAAGGTATGAGATAAGGTACATATATGATGGGATAGGGTAATAGTAATATTTGTATGCAACTTGATGGATACAAGTTTTGTTTAAAATTTTTCTTCCTGTCCCCTCCGAAAAGTTGGTGATACACGTACACTTGGCCCCCACGAAAAGTGAACATTTCATTGAGGATATTTAAATATTTTGTGTCTTCATGGGAAATACTTTCCCTCACTAGGGGCGAAATGTCTTTCCTTCCCTAGTGAGGAAAAATAATTCATCTGAAATCTTGTTTCGAAAATCTTTAACGTGGAAATAACATTTTGTTGTTTTATTGTTGTCCACTACGCAATTTGCAAATGAATGTATTTTAATGTAGGCAAATGCATTAAAACTTTTGAAAAAAAATTTTAAAACACAGAATTCAAAGTGTCAGCCATACTCGTTCTAGCACGATTTATGATGAGCACAAAGACCTAATCGCTTTTATTTTACGTATTTTTCAACTATTTTCTAAAACATTTGACACTATTGCTTACGTTAATAATAATTCACATCACTTCACTGCAAAATTTACTGTAATTGGTAGAACATCAATAAAATCAACTAAATTATTGCTCACAGCCCATTGCTAAAATGTTTACATTTCACCACATCATTGACGTTGACATTTCTCATATCTGACGTTGATGTGATTATTTTTTATGATGAATTCGGGACCAATATTGCGGTAGAAGTGTGAGCCAACATTTGATCAAAAAAGAATTTTATCATGGGCGCGCGGTAGCAATGCGCCCGTGACGCAAGTCTCCACGAGCAAAAAATTCGGAAAAATTTTTTTCGTAGACTTCGGAACCATATATACAGCTAAGTTTTGACTCCCCCCCCCCCCTTACGACGTACCCCCCGGAAAATATTTTTCCTGGATTCTACGGAAAATTCTAAGGCGAAATGTCTTTTCACTCATTAAAATCGGTCCAGTGGATCCGGAGATATGACCTTTAGAAAATCGCCATTTTCCATACAAAATGTGCACTTTCATAGAAACCAAAGTTAATGGAAACATCCTACGTTAGTTAGTTACTTAGTTAGTTACTTAGTTAGTTACTTAGTTCCAGAGCCATTTGTATGAAAACCCACTTTTTTGGAGTTTTCTCGAAAACGGCTCGATATCTTTTCTTGAAATTTTGCAGGACCTCCGGCTGGGCATTCTACGCCATATGAGATTTTAAAAAAGGGGGGTACCAGCCTCGTTTGGGTGCCAGGGCTCTTAGAAGGCGCCATATAAAGCCCATATGTATGTGTTTGTGTGTGTGTGTACGGAAGCATATTTTGTATAAGACATGGTTGGGTGTTCGAGATAGAGGTTTGGTGTCAAAGGGAAAGATGTTTTGTTGGGTGTGTAGTGTATAGGGGTGACCGCCAAAATGGCGGAAAATAAGCCGGGGGCTCAAAAAAAAACTTTTGATATGTTGTAGAGGAAATTGAGGGGATCATTTTCGCCCATGAAAGTAGTAGCCGCCGCGGCTCGGTTTGGCGGCGGCGGCGGCTCAAAAAAAAACTTTTGATATGTTGTAGAGGAAGTTGAGGTGATCATTTTCGCCCATGAAGTAGTAGCCGCCGCGGCTCGGTTTGGCGGCGGCGGCGGCTCAAAAAAAACTTTTGATATGTTGTAGAGGAAGTTGAGGGGATCATTTTTGCCCATAAAAGTAGTAGCCGAAACTTCCAAAAGTACTGATATCACAACAAAAACCCTTTTAAAAGGGAAATGTGACGCAAGTCCTTCTTCCTCCTTCCAAAACAACTGATATCAATTTGGGGTGACGCTTAAAGCTTTGAAACGCAAAAATTCTTTTGGAATGTTTTCATTTTTGATTTAAAAAAATGCGTCACAAATGCCGGACCCACCAATGTAATAATTTTTCTACGCTTTCAGCTGTCATACGCAAAAATTTGATTTCCTGCTCAAAAATACGCCATACATAATGACAAATTTTTGCGTTGTGAAAGCTGAAAGAACAGAAAAACTATAACATTGGGGGGTCAGGCATTTGTGACGCATTTTTTTAATCAAAAATGAAAACATTCCAAAAGAATTTTTGCGTTTCAAAGCTTTAAGCATCACCCCAAATTGATATCAGTTGTTTTGGAAGGAGGAAGAAGGACTTGCGTCACATTTCCCTTTTAAAAGGGTTTTTGTTGTGATATTTTTTCGACCGGAACGAAAAATCAATTGTTGTGTTGAAGTTGTGTTGCTTGGATCCATTTTACACAAAATTTATATTATTCTTACACCAAAAATATAATTTTGCCGAATATAATTTTGAAATATACCTCAACTTTTGTTATTCACCTCCCACAGGAA
>CM055404.1:125309337-125320411 GCA_029228625.1 Pseudolycoriella hygida
TGCGCCCGTGACGCAAGTCCCCATACGACCAAAAAATTCAGAAAATTTTTTTCGTAGACTTCGGAACCATATATACAGCTAGATTTTGACTTTTTTGCCTTGCGTCGTATCTTTCTGAGCCCTAGTTTTTCGGATTCTACGTAAAATTCTGATTAAAATCGACTTTTTACTCAAAAAAATCGGTCCAGTGGATCCGGCGATATGACCTTTAGAAAATCGTCATTTTCCATACAAAATGTGCACTTTCATAGAAACCAAAGTTAATGAAACATCCTACGTTAGTTAGTTACTTAGTTAGTTACTTAGTTAGTTACTTAGTTCCAGAGCCATTTGTATGAAAACCCACTTTTTTGGAGTTTTCTCGAAAACGGCTCGATATCTTTTCTTGAAATTTTGCAGGACCTCCGGCTGGGCATTCTACGCCATATGAGATTTTAAAAAAGGGGGGTACCAGCCTCGTTTGGGTGCCAGGGCTCTTAGAAGGCGCCATATAAAGCCCATATGTATGTGTTTGTGTGTGTGTGTACGGAAGCATATTTTGTATAAGACATGGTTGGGTGTTCGAGATAGAGGTTTGGTGTCAAAGGGAAAGATGTTTTGTTGGGTGTGTAGTGTATAGGGGTGACCGCCAAAATGGCGGAAAATAAGCCGGGGGCTCAAAAAAAAACTTTTGATATGTTGTAGAGGAAATTGAGGGGATCATTTTCGCCCATGAAAGTAGTAGCCGCCGCGGCTCGGTTTGGCGGCGGCGGCGGCTCAAAAAAAAACTTGATATGTTGTAGAGGAAGTTGAGGTTATTATTTTCGCCCATGGAAGTAGTAGCCGCCGCGGCTTCATTTGGCGGCGGCGGCGGCTCAAAAAAAACCTTTGATATGTTGTAGAGTAAGTTGAGGGGATCATTTTTGCCCATGAAAGTAGTAGCCGAAACTTCCAAAAGTACTGATATCACAACAAAAACCCTTTTAAAAGGGAAATGTGACGCAAGTCCTTCTTCCTCCTTCCAAAAAAACTGATATCAATTTGGGGTGACGCTTAAAGCTTTGAAACGCAAAAATTCTTTTGGAATGTTTTCATTTTTGATTAAAAAAATGCGTCACAAATGCCGGACCCACCAATGTAATAATTTTTCTACGCTTTCAGCTGTCATACGCAAAAATTTGAATTCCTGTTCAAAAATACGCCATACATAATGACAAATTTTTGCGTTGTGAAAGCTGAAAGAACAGAAAAACTATAACATTGGGGGGTCCGGCATTTGTGACGCATTTTTTTAATCAAAAATGAAAACATTCCAAAAGAATTTTTGCGTTGCAAAGCTTTAAGCGTCACCCCAAATTGATATCAGTTGTTTTGGAAGGAGGAAGAAGGACTTGCGTCACATTTCCCTTTTAAAAGGGTTTTTGTTGTGATAAGGATTTACATTCGAAGTTCGATCTGTTGTTTTGAATGATTAAGTGCGAGTCTTAGCATGAAAAAACAAGTCAGATTCAATCGAAATTAAGTAAATTGTCAAAATTTTCAGCGTTTTGATAACAATTATCATTTTTATTTTCGTTTAATTCGAATCTGGACGATTTTTTTCAGTTTCATATTTTCGTTATTCTTCTTTTTGTTGCAAAAAATGGAGATTTTGCAAGTGGGGATCTTTGAATACATTCGAGAACTGTATAACACATAAAGGCATGTGACATGTGACATAAAGAACTATCACATTGTCATTGACTTTCAAAAGTTATGATTGTTGAAAGCTATAATTTTGGCCAAAAATTCGACAACGGCGAACTTTGACACTCCATAAAAAATATCGTTTGCCCAGTTTGCATCCTAAATTTATTTTTCCCAATGAGAAATGTTGAAACAAATTTTACGTGTTTCAGCAATGTGAATGCGATTTTACATTCGCTTCGCTCATGTAAAAAGCGCATTTACATTGCTTCAACACGTAAAAAACGGTACGTAAGTGCTTCCAAATTTTTATTTTGACGAGTGGGAAGGTTACAATTTGGAAGCACAGACGTAATGTACTATTAGGTGCTCAATAATATGTCAACCATTTATTTTTGGTTGGTAGAGCTCAGATGCACCAAAACGCTACCTTTTGATTTCACCGATTTTGTGCTAGTTGAAGTAAAACACCTGAATATTTTGAGGGGCCCTTCCCTTAGCCCGAAAAAAACGGAAAATCGATACCCCTAGTTTGCATCTTTCAGCGTGAATTATCGAAAGGCAAACTCAATATAGTAAAAAGGATAAAATTTTCTGATTTTCTGGTTCTGAATTTTCTGTAGCATAATGTTTTTGGTAGAAACAGAAATTAAAGTTTTGTGTCACGTTTTGTGTCACGTTGGGGGCCAAATGTTCTTGTAGCACCAACTTTTCGGAGGGGATAGGCAAAAAAAAATTACGTTGGATGCGTTGAAAAGCATTCATTTATTCGGATTCAATTTTGTGTTTTATTTCTAAGCAACTCGCTTTGAAAAAAACTGTTATTTTGACACGTGTAGTTGCATACCTCGCCTTCGGCTCGTGAGTTCGGCTCGTATCACAAAATTGATCCCTCATGAAATGAATGCTTTTCACCGCATCCACCGTAATATACTATAATTGTTCGATTTACAGTGATTTCAGTTAATTTATGCTTATCTCATTTTGATACGGGCATTTGGCACAAAGTATAGTGTAGACTTCGTTGCACAAGCAATACTATTTTGGTCAGACTGTGTGTTGAAAATGTGATGCTCATCAATCATATAGATTCTGCGCGTAAGAATGATGTATCCTAAGATCTTATCAAAATTGATGCACAGGGATCACAACTTAACATACACACACACACACACACGTAAAAAACCGCATTTTGATGCAATTGTTCTATGAATATGTAATAGACCTTTTTAGCGCGATTCAATTTTCAATTTTTTGCTTCCAAATTGGTTGTTTTGACTCGTACGAAGGTTGCTGCATGAGCCGAAGGCGAATGCTGTAATCCTACGAGTCACAACAACTATTTGGAAGCACTTAAGTATAATATTTTACTTGTTGATGCTCCGCAAATGCGTTTTTCGAGTCGAGAAACATGTAAAAAGCATTACAGACATTTGCATGTATTTAACGTTTTAGTGAACATTTCAATCATAGTGAGCATTTTATTACAGACATTTTTAAGTGATATTCTGGTGTTACACCCTGACTTTCAGTCAAGGGAACAAGGGAACTAAATAATGAGACAGTCAAGGAAATTACATTCTTTTTCAAATAAAACCAAAATTTCCAAAATATGAGAGAGCTTCATTAGGACAATCATACAAACGAGTTGGAAAAAGCTCTCTCATACATAAAAAAAGTCAAAAAAAAAAAATTAAAATTCGCTCGAGTTATTGTGTTACCAACGCTATCATTCTCTTGAGTATAACTCAAGAACCCCTGGTCTGATTTCACCGAATTACGAACTAAACCTGAACAATTGCATTCTTCGTCGAATAAAATGAAAATTTTTAAAATCTGTTGAGATTTAGAAGAGATATCGTATTTCAAAGGAAAAAATCGCTCAAACCGGTTTTTTGAGATGTATGACTTTTTATTAACAAAATATCAACGAAATATTAACTAAATACTGAGATCGAGATTCTCGATAGATTATAAAAAAATTTTGAAAATCGGTTAAGAACTTCATGAGTTAGCGTGGTACCTCTTCGCTTGAATTTCCGTTTTTCATCATAGTGAACACAAATGGCGTACTATGTGATTTTTTTTCGTAAGAATAACACTTTTGCAAATCACACATTCGTTGATAGTTGATTTGTTTTCGGATGCCGGGAGTCTGGCTAGTCAACAATTTGAATGTTTAACCTGTGCAGTATACGTGCAAAAAAACCAGTTACCTCAACTGGTCACTTGACGGCAGTGTCAAAATTTCTATACAAAAGTTTGGCAGTGCCTTCAGCAAACTCAGTTTTATTAGCTGGGAATCGCTCTCTGTGATTGGATTCAACAACCAATTAAAGTGGCAACACGCTCATGACGTCACTTTGACTTTTCCGTTATGACTATATATATGGAATGCGGCAATCGTTACGAAAAATGTAGAGTGAACGAAATATATTTAAAGTAATGACCAAATAATAAAGATGTAAAACTCGCCCTCTAGTAGGGAAAGTCTGAGAGAACTTGAACTATAATTACCAACTTCTCGGATTCCGACAATTCTCTTCAATTTAATCGATAAAATATCACAAAGATAATTCTGCTGAGCCAATCAAAAGAAAATTCAAAGCCATAATTATTTGCATTTGAATAATTTGGGTTCAGAGCCTGAGGCCGTATTTCTGTCTGCAAAATAATATTCAAAATTTTCCTAATTTAAATTGGATGTTCTCTACGAGTTAGTTTTTGGTATAAATATAACTTTATTGAAAATATTAACGAGAAAATTTGTAAAATGCTTTGTTACACCACAAAGAAAAATTTTCCTTACTCGACTTAATTTTGAAATATTTGTTAATATTCGATGTACACACCAATAGATTTGCTAGGTTTACATTGTTTGTGAAAAACAAACTGATTTCGTCGGGAAATATTTGCAAAACCACACATTATATGGAATTTAACAAAGAAAAATCAAACTTTTTCAATTATGACATCCTTCCACTGTGTCATTCCAGAGAAAATACCAAACATCAATTCCTAGAGAATAAAAATAAACTTTTGTGTAAATAAATTGGAAAACTTTGTCTTTGAGTGTAACTCTATACATCGTAGATATTGTTCTGATTACTCGTTTGGATCATTCCCTCATTCCATCATTTTATAAAATGTATAGTAAGCGATGACTGAACGATGATGTTGACCCGAAAACCTAACTCCATTTCACTTTACTTTTATCTGCTCCAATGGGATGTTGTATCATATTAATATATTAAAACCAATTTATGTAAAAGGCTCTGCCACCACATGACAAATCCTAAGTAATGATTCACCAACGAAATGAAAAGTTTTTCGATGCGTACGAAGTAATGGGGCTTATGTGTTTAGTCTTAAGCTTGACAAAATTAATTGCCCGATTTCGAGAGGTTGACGATGAAGCGGTAGCTTGGTAAATCTTAAGTATAATTGATTCTGATCCAGTTATTCATGTAACATCAAAGTACTTTATTAGGCACATCGCAATCGCTTGCAAAGTGTCATAATGCGTATCGTACCTTGCACCGAGTTGCATACAACGTTTTATGCAACAGAGGCGTCTTAGATTTTTCTTTATGACACTCAGTTGCGTAACGGGCCATTCAAATAGTGCGCACGCACTTTTTCGACAATTTTAGACCCCCTCTGCACGCTTTTTAATGTCTCTCCCCCTGAAAGTGCGCACGTTTTTGAGAAAAAAGGATTATATTAAACCGTTCAAACAAAAAATCAAAATTTCAGATAAAGAATTCAAAATTTCAGATAAAAAAAACAAAATTTCAGATAAAAAGAGGAGATTTTTCTTATTACAAAATTTATCTGAAAATTTGTGATTTTTATCTGATATTTTAAATTTTTCATCTGAAATTTTTCTATTTTTATCTTACGTTTAATACGATCCAAAAAAAATACCACAAAATATTCAGATTTTTGATAGCAAATTTTCGAACAGTTAGTTGTTGTTCGTACAAGATAAAATAGTTGTGTTTGAGCTATGTCGTGTCGGGTTGTATAGTAGTTAAGTATTGAGTTACATCATCAAACCTACTTGAAACGTAGTGGTGCACGTAAAAACTGCAGAATAAAGGTAAATACGCGACAAAATTCATTCCCAAAGAATTAAAGAGAAGTTGGTCAGACTCTATATTAGTCCGCGAAGTGGGTCGGACTTATGAAATGCTGACCTCAGTTTGTTGCCATTTTTCTCCATGAAAATGCTCTAGTCGACGATAAGATAAGAAGTTCAGGCACAAGAAAAAGGATCCGTCTAGTGCCTGAACTCCTTATTTCATCGTTTCATTCACTTAGAAAATTTTCATGGAGAAAAATTGTTACAAACAGTGGCCTCGTTTAGCCAACACCATGTTAAAATATTTTGTTAGTTGTACAGATTCTAGAAAACTGCTCTGGTCATTTTGAAATATATTCTTAAAATGAATGCTTACCCCCTCTTTTGAACGTACGCTTTTACACGCTTTTCAAAGATCCCTCTCCCCCTGCCGCGTGTGCACTATTTGAATGGCCCTATGTATTTTGACAAAAAACCTAATTTCGCGAAGTGTTTTGTACAACATTTTGGGGGCCGTTCATAAATTACGTAATGCTAAAATTGACATTGTCTAAACCCCCCCCCCTCTACTGTAACATTTATCTGTGCAAGTTTGACAAAATTTTGTTCGAACCGCAACGCTTGCCCCCCCCCCCTCTTGCGATACGTAATTTATGCCATTTCATTACAAAGACTTTCAATACAAAACACAACAATACCTCTATCATATATTTCACTATATATACGCTTTTAGTGCGTCGTCCGCTTATGTCAAAGCATAAACATTTTCATGGCGAATTTCGTGATGAAAATTGGTGTGTCTGTCTTGAAATTTCGTATATTTGACATAAGTCGATGCCGCAATAAATGCTTGTATCTTAACAAAAATTCAAAGAAGTAATAAGTTGGCACCACTGTGCCCGTTCACTGAGGCTAGACTAAGATTTTAGGTCAAAAGGAATGATGAAGTGCGGTCTTCGCCGAGCAATTTTTTTCCCGTGCGATGCGAATTTTTTGTTTCACTGATCACAATATTGAATATGAAAATCAACCATTGAAATGGGTGTAGGAAATCTATTTCCACTCAAAAGGTAATCGTTGAGAAAATACTCAAATTCTTTGAAAATCCTCTAAAAATCCTTTGAATTGCAAGAAAATCATTGGAAATCCTTGAAAATCATAGAAAATCCTTAAAAATCAAAAGAAAATTCCTAAAAATCGTGTAAATCAAAGAAGACGATTGGAAATCAAAAAAAAAAAAATCCTTTGAGGATTTTCTTTAAGAAAATCTTTTCGCAGTAAGAATACACAATTATCTGCCACTCGGTAGCGATGTAGAGTACTCAAATCATCGATGTCCGAATCATGTGTGTGTTCCCGATGAATCATCGGTGATTTCACTATGAATCGTTGGTGAGTACCCGGTGAACGCGCACAGACGGACGAACAGGAAGGGTGAAAACATAAAGTAGCTATCACTGCTACATAAAGGTGAAAGAGAAAAATTGCTGCGTGCTAATACCATCGGTAACCCATACATTGTCACTACCATGTCACCTGGGGAACGAATATGTTTTGTCTCATGTTAATATAGATTTCATTGAAAGAGTAAAAGAGATGAAATTCGTTACCCAGGTGACGGTAACGATGGAATTAGCCTGCGGTTTTTTATCTATCCTTTTCGTTCGTATTCTGCAATGCTGGTGAGTGAAACAAAAACCCTGCACCCACATTTTTTTTCGTTTTTTTTTTTTTTTCAATGGGCACTGGGTGCCGCGAAGTTACTTTAGTTATTCAGTCCGATACCCTGAAAGGGACTTCATGCTTTCGTTTCGTTATATTTTGCGACGCGGCACGGGCTTGACGCATCTTTTTATGTCGACGAAAAGGTGTATTTTAATATAGAATGGATAGAAAAGTGCTGTCAGTCGAAAACAAGCTGGGTGTTCAATTTCACAAAAATATATTTGAACCTTTTCACGTGAAGGTGAGTTAGGTACAAAAAATATTGTATAACACATGAGATACATATCACAAAATTACACCAATTGTTGTTCGTTTTGTGGTTACTTTTGAATATTCATAGATATGTAAAAATGTATCGATGACATTATTCCCCCAACGCACCTTATCTCAAACCACAAATTTTCTTTTCGTATCGATAACAACATTCCCTTCTGCAATCCGGATAGCAAAAATCCGATATCACATGCTTTTTGTGGTGTATCGTGAATGTTGTATTGGTGCACCATACACCATTCGATACTGACTTGCCGTATACCAGCTCTTTACACGTGTTTGCAAAGAAGTATAACTATAAGAAGGAAAATAGGGACGAATAAGAGGAAAAACAAGTCGAAAAGCAATCTGAATTTTGATATGAGATAGATATTGACATTGTAATCTGATATTTTTTTTATTTTCAAAGCGTACAAAGTTGTTCGTTTTAGCACTTGATCAGACATTTTGTAGCAGAGAGAGGAGGACATAACTGACAATATTGACAATGTATAAGGTCACGTGCCCATATATTATATATTATTTCGAGGATTACTGTCATTTGATAATGATGTGTTTGTTTATATTTAAAGCAAATGACATGTGCAAAGTATTGTGCGGGTTGATGGGTGGTGTAAAACGATACAATGTCGACGAATATGAGGGGAAAGACTTTAATGTCGTAAAGAATGCAGCTATTAGTTTAATTTTGAAATAATCATGTCGACTGAATATAGTTGCATAAGCAATGGACCGCTAATTGGATTGCTCAATTTATGAAACATGTTTTCTGGGCTGGTTATGAAATGTTTGTCGATTGTCATCATTTTTGTAAATTTAAGAATTCATTCTACGTTCGTTTCACAAGACCCCAGTATCGAAGGGAAAGTTTTAAGGAAATTTTGGAACGAAAATTGGAACATTTGGAATTTAACTATGGAAATACAATTTTCTGGAAAAATATGGACAGGGTCAAGGCCTAATATTTGGGAATTATTTCCCAAGTATTAGGCCCTGTAAAGCGTCCCTCGAGAGCACCTCGATCCCGCAATAGCATAAAAAATCAACTTAACTAGACTAACAACACAAAACCATCAAGCAAATATGTTGTCATTCATAGATAATCAGTCAGATTATTGAAAAACAATTCATTTGTGTTACGGTGAATTAAATGTGTGCAACGTGCAAACGGTTATCTTCATCTGCCTCACTCTTACTACATGCTCCATAATAAATTGAGACATTCATACCGTTAGCCATATGCAACACGTTCACATTGTACACTTTATGAATTTTCCTGCAAAAACACATGTAGCCTATCAACTGATCGGCAGAAATGAACCTACTAAAAACTTGAGTATTATTTCAAAAAATAGGTGTGAACGATAGCGACCCAAATCTCTCACACTATCGGGACACGTGATCACAATTCGGCAATAATGTCATTAATTCCGGTTGTCGAACCTTTTGGAACTCCGCCTGCCACCCGGCAAAGCATCTGAGCTACAAATGAGCAGTTGAACAGTTAATGAAGTGTATGAATTACTATAAGTATAAATAATATCTACAGATAAGTAGTAGCATATTATTAACCAAGGGATAATAGTCGAGGTGAAGTGAATGTCCGGGTGGCTCTGCATCGAAAATTATAGTCGAGTCGACCATAATATATGTCTATTATATGCCTCCTAGTTTGTATGCCTCCCAGTTTGTATGCCCCCCAGTTTGTATGCCTCCCAGTTTGTATTGAACTATGGGACGGACGGCGAAGTAGTGTACGTGCTTGCCTTCCACGCAGAAACCCCGGGCTTTTAGGCTTAGGATTTTTCTGCGATTAACAGCTATAAGTATAATCTCTAAGTTCACCCAAGCTTCATAAATTGGGTTGTTTTGTGGTTCTACTCCCGACACGCGCAGTACAGAACATGAAGTTTCCGTGTTCTTTCATTCGAAAAATGGCGTTACCTACATAGCATTTGGGAAAGTAACAATGATACGCAGAAAACATACAAAAGATGGCTTCAGACATTCTCAACTGAGTTGGTGTATTCGTGTTGGATACCGACCTCTCCAGCGATGGAGCCTGTCAATAGAAATCGACTTTAGATAACACTGATACAACCTGCGACTGTGAATAAAATTGAACGTGAACAGATGAAAGCCAAGTAAAGTGGTCTTCATGATATCTGCACAAGACGAAAGTGCCACAATTTCGGTGGCCGAAAATGTATGAAACTCGACAATAATATGATCATTTATATGATACTTTCAGGTATATGAATGGCTAATTATATGCCCAAATGATATAAATAAAATCAAATCATTTAAAACTGAATAAAAATGTATTTATATCATTCGGGCATGCAATTAGCCATTTATATAACTGAAAGTCATTATACGTCATATTATGGTCGGGTTTTATACAAACTGGGAGGTATATAATATGCATTTTATGGTCCACTCGATTATAATTTCCATTATAGTCCGACTATAAATATCAAATCTCAATGAAAATAAAAAAACAAGAGTCGAATGGCTAATTATATGCCTAAATGATATAAACTATCGTATTAACCATGAGGTAAAGAGCTTCATTAATGCTCCATTATATCCCCCGGTTAATAATATACTATTAGTGTACTTTCGGTCTAGAGGTGAGCGGGTTATTCATCAATTTTATCGGGTTAACGGGTTACGGCTTTTTCAAAACCAGGTAATTTTTTTCATGAAATGGTGAGAAAGTTGCGCAGCATTGATGCATTGAACCATAATAAATTAAAATAACATTTGTACCATGCCGTATCACAATTCGATGCATTTCCATCGCAGTAACAGATTTGAAAAGTGACAATTTTCCGAAAAACAGAATTACGATATAAGGTTCTAAGCGACATAAGTTTGCTGTCACGTTGTTTCGCCCTAATGTCAAATTTAGAAACTGAGACAGCAAATGTATGTGGCTTACAACCTTATAACGTAACTAGTCGAAACCCCGCCCCTAGGGGCTACGCAGGCTTTATCATTTTCGCTTTAACATTTACGGGTATGTTACGTAGTCGAAACCCCCGCCCCTAGGGGCTACGCAGGCTTTATCATTTTCGCGTGTTGTCTATTCTGTGAGCCAAAGCATATTTTTTCTCGTTTTAAATAATGATGCGTAATGTTTCATGTCATTAAATCACTTCGTTGATATTACCACTAATAATACTAAAATCCAAATGGGCGAGAAAGGCACTATAAATCAAAACACTTTCTTTGTCGCAAAATTACTCCACTTCCCCCGCATTTCATCTCCACCGTATTCCACTTCCCCCGTATTCCACTTCCCCCGTCTTCCACTTCCCCCGT
>CM055404.1:125320911-125448149 GCA_029228625.1 Pseudolycoriella hygida
CCCATAACTCCTTTATTTCAGAACAATATCCCACCCGGAACATGTTTTCTCGACGTTTTGCACCATACCCGACAACATATCAAAAAGTATTTTTTTTTCTTCGCCAGTGTAAACGCAATTAAACGAAAAAATAACGGGATCATGACAGACAGACTTATAAATATATAAATAGACGAATAGACGCATACATAGACACATAAATAGACATAGACACATAGATAAACAGACGGACATTAGAAGTTTATAATTAGTAATTCTGTTCAGTTTACCCTTGAAATGTAAACTATAAAAATGACATACTTTTCCACATTTTCAAGTACAGACTGAGATAGTTTTGATGAATGTATGTGGTAAGGTATGAGATAAGGTATGATGGGATAGGGTAATAGTAATTTTTGTATGTAACTTGATGGATAAAAGTTTTGTTTAAAATGTAATTGTTCGATTTACAGTGATTTTAGTTAATTTATGCTTATCTCAACAACAAACAACTTTTGACCCTTTTTTCGACTGTTTTTAACTAGAAAATGCGATAAAACTGCTCTTAAACAGGATGTGCAACTTAGTATGGTGCTAGGAGTTGTTCACAAGAGGCGTCACATTGTCGGAAAGGTTGGGAGTGGGAGGATTATTGTGCGAAATGCTAAAAAACATGACAGCTACAAAAAATCTTTATGTTATTCCATTTAGTTTTAATCGAGATACACGCACTTACTTAGAGTGCCGTAACTCGGCCGAGACGACAAATTTCCCAAAACTGAAAAAACGGGTTTCTTTGCATGAATCAACAAGTCGAATGTAACTCGGGAAAAAATACGACATGTTGTCCCAAAATTGTACTAAGTATTCGCCAAATCACTTTGGAGATAATGTTACAAAAAATATTTTTAACGATTTTTTTTGTGCTTCAGTTTTTTTCTTGTTATCGGGTGTTTTAAAATTGGATCGGATCGGGTTCGGGTCGGGCCGGGTTTCTTTATACGGATTATCGGGTTTTTCAAAATTTAATAGGGTCGCGTCGGGTTTCAGTTTGTAGTGATTACTGGGTTATCGATTTTTCGAAAATTGAACAGAGTCGGGTTCGAGCCGGGTCGGGTTTCTGAAAAATGCCGACCCGCTGACCTCTACTTTCGGTCGTATGGAGTTTCTATAAAGCTTACATTGTGTACGATGGTTTTGAATGTTTCATAGAATTCGCCTATGTGATGATCAAAATATTAATGCGTTTTTTAAATTAAAGCATTTTAATCTTCTGGTACGATTTGTGCTCGTCTTTTGTGAATTCTTGTAAGATTAAGTTTTAAAAAATAGCAAAACTCTTGCCAAGACTAAAACGACTTATAAAAAGTCTGTCAAAAAATCTTTCATAAATCTTTAGAAAATAACGAATATTTGCAATAATTTCGTAAATTTTTGAAAAAAGGCCGCAATTATTTGTTGTATAAGCTAAATTTATCTTAAAATTTGAAGAAAATCATTTAAAAAATTTATATTTTTATAATCTCGAGAATGAAAAAATTGAAATTGAAATTGAAATTCAACTCAGTAATAGTCAAAAAACTGAAATTTTGTTTGTAAAGAGAACATGCTGAGGACACGTTTCTGAGGCTTTGTTCCATACAACACAAATAAAACTTTTTTTCAGTTTAGTATTATATATCAGAAGAGTCATCGTCGTGAAGTATCCTGTCACGCTGGTCCCGATGGTAATTTAATCCGACCGCCGCGCCGGTTGGTTTAATCCGACCGCCCGCCAGTTGGTTTTAATCGACCGCCGGTTGGTTTTAATCGACCGCCGGTTGGTTTTAATCGACCGCCGCCGGTTGGTTTTAATCGATCGGCTGTTGGTTTTAACCGACCATCAGTTGGTTTTAACCGACCGCCGAGTCGTTTTAATCGACCTCCGGTTGGTTTGATCGACCGCCAGTTGGACAGGGCAGTCATCGAAAGAACTGCAGCTTAATTTGATTGAATAGTTCATTTTTTGTATCTTTTACTTCCTGCCATAATAAAGCTGTTGTTGCATGCAGAAACGTTCTTGTCTTTGTTAGTTATTTTTATTTACTTGCCTGCTTTGGCATTGTTTGTTCCTGTATATATGAGCCGACGACGAATACTGTAATTCTGGGCACAATTATCACGAAGACTACAACACGATAACGACACCCTTGCATGTAAAAAAATTCTTAGATTGGCGCCCCTTAATCGGCTCGCCCGGTGCGCCTTTCGGTCGCCAGTCCGGGCCTGTTCAAATAACTTACATGTGTTTTTGAAAGAGTATGAATCTTGCTATATTCTCATAACTATAGATGAAAAATGGGACGAAAATTAGATTGACAATGATGGTAGAATTTTTCTCGTATATAAGTTTTCATACGAATCTAAAAAGCTAAATTTCCTTTTAGTGAATCAACAATCTCCCTTTACATCTACTCTAAACAGTCAACATAATTATATTTACAAGCACTTAAAGTAAATTTATGTATCTTTTTAGGTCTTGATGCTGAACTGTTCTATGTTCGTGATGGTACCGTCAACAGTTACGCAATGATGTTCGTTGTACCAGTCAATGGAAGCATAAACGATCTTGAGTTTTCTTGGCAAAGTCTAACGTCATATGCGGTAAATTAATGTTTATTTAACGGAAATTTAAAGCATTCATACACAGTAGACTTGAACGAATTAATGGAAAAGAAGTCAAAGGGAAACAATTAAATGAAATTCCATTGAACGTTCCGTGTTATACGCATTCGTTCAATGTTGTACTCTTACCAAAGACTTAATCCAAGAGACCCAAAGCTCCCATCTAAATCTAAATTAATGTCTTCCCCTTTATATAAGTAAAAATTAATTGTAAATAACGTTGACGTACAACACCGTTTCCTTTTGAATGGTTGTTTATTTGTAGTCTCAACATTTTATTAAATCCGAAATAAAGAACAACCCCTTAATTAAGCTCTCGTAGATATTTAATATTGCCACAAAGCTCATTAATTAATTGAACACCTTCCAGTTTCCCAGGTGTTGCAAATATGGTTTTTATTGAAACCATTTTGCGACCGATGTCAACAAAATTCCTCATGAATATAAGTCATGACATTCAATTCATTTCAGGAATTAAATGAAATGAACATAACACACAACCCGCCCGTACCACATTCAAAGTAACTTTTGTTATGGTTTCTCCATACAACCACCTGAACGTAACCATAAAATAGAATTAACGGCATAGAGACCACAGATTTTCTCAAGAAAATTTATAGAATTCAATATCCACATAACGTCGGTGTACCATTACATGAAGAACAAAAAACTGAGAATGACAGAAAATGTTTGGTATTTTATCACAAACCATAACGTATTTTCGGAAGATTACACTTTTTTTTCGTCTCCTATGAATGGAAAACGAAATGGGAAAAATAGGAAATTGAAAGTTGAACTTCCTCGTGTGGATAGGTTTCATATGTCACGTTAATTTCGATGATAAATAAAATTCTGAAATTACTTTCGAAATGTGATTTTAAGAGAATGAAGTATAGAGTTTCCATGAATTTTTGAGTTTATACTATATTGAAGCGCAAAATCTTCACGGGAAGACTGTCCGAAAACGATTACTTGGTAGTAGTGGATGGGCTGTAATGGTTATTACTTATGGCAAATTATGACTCCTTGGAGACATACCTTCTTGGTAACGAAGTGGGTTGTGATGCATAAAGTTCACAACTTTTGTAGTCCTGATTTTGTAATTCACTTTAAGAATATGTGAGTCAAGGAATCATAATCCTTGGAATCCACAGGAAGCTCGTTGAAGGCTTATTGGTCCTTCCAAACCTTCGGGTGGGCATTCTACGCCCGCCATATGAGATTTAAAAAAAGGAGGGGGGGTGTCAAAGGGAAAATTGTTGGGTTGAGTATGTAGTGTATCATGGGCGGAAAATAGGCAGGGACTCAAAAAAAAACTTTTGATATGTTGTAGAGGAAATGGAGGGGATCATTTTTGCCCATGGAAGTAGTAGCCGCCGTGCTTCGGTTTGGCGGCAGCGGCGTCTCAAAAAAACTTTTGATATGTTGTAGAGGAAGTTAAGGGGATAAATTTTTTTCGCCGGAAATTTTTTTCGCCGGAAATTTTTTTAGGTCGAAAACTTTTTTCGCCGGAAATCTTTTTTCACCGGAAATTTTTTCTCCAAAATCTGTGTCCTATTTTCTTCCAAAACTACTGATATCACAACAAAAACCCTTGTGAAAGCTGAAAGAACAGAAAAACTATAATACTGGGGGGTCCGGCATTTGTGACGCATTTTTTAATCAAAAATGAAAACATTCCAAAAACATTTTTTTCGTTTCAAAGCTGTAAGCGTCTCCCCAATTGATATCAGTTGTTTTTGAAGAAGGGACGAGGACTTGCGTCACGTTTCCCATTTAAAAAGGGTTTTTGTTGTGATATCCTAATACACACAAATGTGTGCGTACGCGTGAACGAAACATAAGCGAAGGTACACATCGAGATATTTATACGCAAGCTACACAAGATATTTTTATGTATATACGAGAGTGTGTTGGTGCGTATACAGCGAATAGTAGTTTTTGATACAAGTTACGTATGAAGGTAGTTTAACGCGCTAGATGTGAAAGGGGTGACACGAGCCGAAGGCGAGTTGGGCAACATATCGTGTGAGTTAAACTTCAAGAATACGAAAAGCGTGCACCGCCGTCGGCGCGCCGCTGAAAAAAGGGCCATGCCGATGCCTCGTCGCCTCGCACAAAAATCTGTGTTTTCGACGTTCTCCACTTAGCCTCTCGCCTAAAATTTTAATTTTTTCTAATATTTAGAATATTTTTAGTTTAGATTTCAAAATCTTGGATTAAGTTAATACATTTTTTAAGTTAAATTCTTTGACTTAGCAATATTTCTATCAATTTCTTTGATGAAAAATACTCAAACATATGCTACGTGGACCCGTACGAACCCCTATAAAGCCTAAAACAAAGTCCAAGTAATATCGAAGAATGCAATGGGATTGTATTAAATTAACGTATTTACATTGAAAATTGTAAAAAATGGCAATATTGAAAAACCCTCCTGAAGTAACGGTGTATAAAAATTAGTTTTGGCCCTACATTTAGACCTACCCTGTGGCTCTAAGGAGAGGTCTCTAGGACCCATCCATGAGCAAAAATGTTCCCATCAATTTCCTCTACAATATAGCAGTAAACAAATTAGATTAGGGCCAACCGTAGGTTCGACCTGGGTCTCTAAGTAGAGCCCTAAGACCTCGCCTAAGACTCATATTTCCAAGCGGAAAAATTTTGCACTCAATTTTGCATACAACACAACAACAAAATCTGGTAATTAACGAAATCTTCATGAAAAACCGACTACTATCCTATAGGGTAGCACGAGTTAGGCCTACTCTTTGCGTCCGTCCTACAGCTCGCACCACTCAACAGATTTTGTTTGGCTTTCTGATGTCCATACCTTTCATTTAAATCTTGCCTAACTCGCTTAAGTATAAGCGATAAAGTTTCACCGACCTTCAAAGAACCATGTTTTTGTCCACTTTTTCAACAGTAACTTCGAAAGTTCTTAACCGATTTTGCACATCTTTTAAATACGCCTCCCATTTTTGATAACCGCTCAGGGAAAAAAAGATTCTGAAAACGGTTACGACTTACTCGAGTTATCGTGTTCACAGGTTGTCTCTGAACTCTGTTGAGCAATGAATTCATTCATGAAAGCCATCCTGAAGTACAGGAATCTTATAGATTTTTAAACACGTACGGAGAACAAAGTTCTTCCAAAAATGGTATTGGGTTTACACCCACCTTTGTAACAGGCCGAATTTGCAACCGGGGCGGGAGTTGGTGGCTTGGTGGGTAAAAAAAGTTTTGTTGCACTAGTGCGAAAAGTGACCTCATGCGACACCGAAATGACGCACGGAAAAGCGAGTTTTTTGTCGGTGAATTGCAAAAAGTAAATTTTCACTCACAAGTGATGTAAAAATGACACCAAAACAACCTCGCATATACAGAAAAATAGTTTATTCGCTGTCCCATATGGAAAAATGTACATGTAGGGTTCTTTCGATATTTGTCGTTAGAATTAGAGGATTCGAGCAGCGAAATAAAACAACGATGTTTTCCCACAAACAAGAGGAAGTACTTTTAGTTTACGTCATTTTTACATAGTTATACAAGGCAAGGCCCTGACCGCAGTGACCATGTGACCTATTGGCATACGAATTCTATAAATTCAACATTTGTGTCCACATGTAATAACATTGTGTCCTATCCGCAAAACTCATTAGTACCAACATTATAGTCGAAACGGTTGAAACCGTCGAATGTGCGAATGATGTGAGCAGATATTCGAAAATATGACAGCATGTGTACTTTCGTACTTTCGTTTTGATCTATTCTTCAAACAAATTAGAGAAAAAATTAAATTTTAATTGTGTTGTTGTGGTTGGAACAGCGAATAAAATAGCATACGTTCCATGCTGTGAAAATAATTCATCAATTCCCGATCAATTTTGTGAACTCGGGAACTCACTCGTGAATTTTCGAGCTACTCGCCTCCAAAACTGTTTTTGACGCGGGTAGTTGTATACCTCGAAAATACACTCGTGAGTTCCGCTCATATCACAAAATTGATCCCTGTAATGAATTATTTTCACTGCATAGAACATTATCTACTATTACCACGGATATCAAGCGAAAGGTGATCATCACGTGTCAATATACCCCCTGCAAAAATGATCCATTGCATTATAACACATTTTTCGTAATTTTTATGAAAAACTCAACTTTCGCATGGACAACCAATAAAGCGTTATGCGTTGGACCCTGCTACATATTTTATTACTTCAGAACTTCAGAACTCGCAAACTCCCTCGTTTATTTTGAGCAACTCGCTTTGGAAACTGTTATTTTGACTCGTGAAGTTGCACACCTCACCTTTGGCTCGGATATGCAAAATCTACACTCATCAAAACAACAGTTTTCAAAACTTGTTGCTCGTGCGTTTGCCTCTTGTCGCAAAATTGTGTAATGAATAACTTTCACAGGGTCCAATTCAATGTACTGTTCCCATTGCTGCTTTTCACTGCATGTGCACATGCAACCATGTACTCTTACTTATTACAAAAAAAAATAACTTTCGATATGCCCCATTACACACTCAATACGTACACATCTTGTGTCTCCCAGACTGAAAAAAGGAAATGTCAGACCGGGAATTATTACCTAGACAAAAAGGAATTAACACCCAGCAGAAGGAATTATTAGGTGACGTTTTTCCCTAGGAGAAAATACTCATCAAAGTTACTTTTCTTCGCTAAGGAAATTACAGACCGTATGAATTACAGCACTCGCTGCGCTCTGGGTTCACATTTTTTGTAGTTTTCACTAGTATTGCTCAAACGACTCACCCGTTTTTCTCCAATGATGCGAAAATGATGTTGCACACACCTTCCAATTTTTTTACCACAAGGGGCAGAACACTTGTCTGTCTCTTTTAGTACTTTGTTTACTAACTTTTCATATGGATACGTTTTGTAAATCCTTTGCGCTGATATTCTTGTTACCTTTGTAATAACGTGTAGCGAATTTCGCACACAAAATTTAAATATTCATGAGATGGAAATGTAAAAAAATTCACCAACCCGATTTCCTCACACCTTTTGTTTTAATCCTAACGATTAACATCATTACGTAATAGAAATATATATATCGGCGCACAGTTACACGTAAGTTAAAATTGCAAATTTCAATCCTCACTACGAAACATCAATTTTATTTTTTAGACCCTGACGAAGTATACGGGTTTTATGAATCTACCATGAATTTTGTAGCACTTTGACTTTGCACCCTAGAGTAAGAAGGATGTACGAAGGGCGAATCCATCTGTCTGTCCATAATCACATAACTGGGGTAAATCTTGACCGATTTTAAAAATATGATTTCCCAAAATCGAAAAAGTTACGAGTGGTAAAAACGGGGTTAGATGTAGACGACCGACCAACCCTCAGACAAACGAACGGACAATTTTTTTTGGCAGATTTCTCTTATTTGGACCCCAAAACAAAAAGCCTACCAACTCTGATATCCAAATTCGACTAGTAAACTTCGTGGTAAACACTCCGTTGCTTCGCACAGGTCTAAACAAATTAGGAAATTAGGTTCCATAAAATCTAACTTGAGTTTCTAGACCGTATATGATGCGCCGCTCTCATGACGTACTAGGTTTTACAATGTGAACCAAATTCGTAGCATTGTCATGAGAGGGAATTCGTTGGTTGAGGTTGGGTGTGGCGTTTAGCTGGTGCTTTTCTCAAACTTGTCGCTTCTAAAACTGTCTGGCATGACCGTCTGTTCATTTTATGGAATAATTGTTTTGAAGGCAATTTTCTAGTGCCATGCCACAAATGTAAATATTTGCTTGAAAGTGCTCCGAGTAATATCTAATATACAGTTCCTCTGCCGCAGATAGCAATAAACCATTGAAAAGGGTAAAGGAAAGCAGCGATATTCCAACCACGGATTATAAATCACCTATGACCAAATCATGGGTGATTCCCCAGTTAATCATCCGTGATTCATTGGTGAATCATCGGTGATTCCCTGGTGAACTTGCACAGACGGACGAGCGGAGAGGAAGGGTGAAAACATAAAGTAGCTATCGCTACTTAGTAAATCATTGTCATGGGTATAGGAAAGTTGCGATAGAGCGAAGTCAAAGAAGCTACTTTCGGACATCTAAATCATCAGTGATTCATTGATGACTCATTGGTGAATCACCCATGATTCACAGTGGAATCATCGATGAATCACCGATGATCCCCCGTTGAATCATTGGTGATTCCCCATTGAATCATTGGTGATTCCCCGTTGAATCATTGGTGATTCCCCGTTGAATCATTGGTGATTCCCCGTTGATTCATTGGTGATTCCCCGTTGAATCTTTGGTGATTCCCCGTTGAATCATTGGTGATTCCTCTTTGAATCATTGGTGATTCCCCGTTGAATCATTGGTGACTCCCCGTTGAATCATTGGTGATTCTTCGGTGAATAATCTGTGAATCTCGGTGATTCCCCGATGAATCATCGGTGATTTCACGGCGAATGATCGATGATTCCACGATGAAACATCGGTGATTTTCAGCTGAATCTACGGCGATTCCACGGTGAATCATCGGTGATTCCACGGTGAATTATAAGTGATTCCACGATGAATCATCGGTGATTTCACGGTGAATCATCGGTGATTCCACGGTCAATCATCGGTAATTCCATGTGAATCATTGATGATTTCATGTTAATCATCGGTGATTCCATGTGAATCATCGGTGATTCCATGTGAATCATCGGTGATTCTATGTGAATAATCGGTGTTTCCATGTGAATAATCGGTGATTTCATGTGAATCATCAGTGATTACACGATGAAACATCGGTGATTTTCAGCTGAATCAACGGTGATTCCATGGTGAATAATCAGCGATTCCAAGGTGAATAATCGGTGATTTCACGGTGAATCATCAGTGATTCCATGTGAATCATCGGTGATTCCATGTGAATCATCGGTGATTCCATGTGAATCATCAGTGATTCCATGTGAATCATCAGTGATTTCTCGGTGAATAATCGGTGAGTCTCCGGTGAACGTACATATTAAACGAATAAACTCCAATGCACAAATTAGAACATAGTGAGTGGTTATTTGGTGACTTTAACCAATCTGCCTTCCTCCTATAGTAGAATAGGTCGGACCCTCCGAAAACATCTTGCCTACATTCAATTTGTGATTTAAATACCTCTAGTTAATTTTAATAAATGTGCTTCCTCCTCCCTCCTTCCACAATGTTGACATAATTTTTGCACGAACACATGAGGCTTGTGACATTTCGATTTATTTTAGACTTTCCTTGATTGTGTCAATGCATTGATCGCCTTGTTTGCTGCAATCAATTTCAATAAAAAGTACACGCCATTCAAATTAACATCACACCAAAAGTATCACAAATTTCTTAATAAAAATCCCTAGAAACTTTGTTACATCCCGTAATGGGAGCAAATTGAATTCAATGGAACAAAATAACGTGATCACACCCATAGGAGTGAAAAACATTTCCATATACAGCACGCCACTTTCATATTGTCGGAAAATATTCTCAAACACAAAAAATTAAAATTTGCCCATCATCCCTTATAATTGTCATTAAAACTTATTCAATTCAATAAAATGTTGGACGGTTATTCCATACCATTTAATTTAATCGGCGAAAATACTATATCGCATGCAAATTGGGTAGATCTATATTCACGGAGTAAGGTGGCTTTTATGTTTCTTTTATGAGGAAAGATAGAATTTCAAGTTGTTTTTCTGCCATGGAAATGTATATACTTATAGAGCTTATGGGTAGGGTGTATAAAATCGAACATAAGTTTGGAAAAATAATTTTCCACAAGTTTTATATTAACATGAAAAATTGAACCAAAGGCACAAGAGAAAAGAGAAAAGCGAAATGTTGAAAAGTTTTGTGTAAAAAGTTTTCGGGCGGAAGTAAATTTACCACACCTTGTTCCTTTTCAATTCCTTTTTTTTCACCCATATTTTTTGTGTGAAAATTGAACTTTAAATACAATTTGTGTTATTTTCACTCTGTAAGAAAATCGTAAAATTTAGTAGCAATAAAACAGCCAACGAAGTGCATTATTATCCATCATTCACACAAAAGTTATCAAACATTGAAGTCAAATTAATCAACCAACATTTTCATAATAATTTTTTTAATTTTTTATTTTTCTTGCACCTGTCACAGCTACCGTATGTGCTGTCTATCGAATATGATACACATCAGGGTGCACTGTTACCACCTCAATTAAATATTCCTGCCAAAGGGTTTGTACCCGACAAAGTGGAAACATTTACAGTTCATTTGCCATGTACGGGAAACAATTCGGTGGAAGTACCCATTGCCATTAATTTATACGTGAAGGTAAGAATTTTGTCACAAAAAAACTGTACACCATTAGAGGGAGAGACTAGCCCAAATTAAGTTTTCATTTTGTTTGATATGATGTGACTGCAATTTGTGAAATTTTGTATGTGTTTGTGCTAAGGTGAAATATGCTTGGCAATTATGTTGTTAATTTTCATAATAAAACTCGACCGGAGGTGATGTTGAAAGTATGGTCGCAAAATTCACGAAAATTCGTCTTTTACCAACGAAGTGTTCAACAATGTTAAATGGTTTTTTTGTGAAATATACGTTGCACGAAAAAATGTTTGGAGAGACCCATGTATGTATGTACTAGTACATTACAATACTATAACGTATATGGCGACATGTCCAGCTGTAACTACACAATTCGTTATATTCGTCATGGTATTGCCTAATGCTTTACTACATACGATAGAGTGTTTTGAAGTGGACTTTACGTTTGATTTACATTTGCTCTCAATTATATATTGTTTATCACCTGACACCAACACAGTCTCGCAAAAATATATATTTACCTTCTGTCTCCCTGGGAAATTGGTTGTCGTAACGCGTGGGTGCATCATACAATCCCATACAGTTAAATGCATTCGCTGTCGGTGTGTTAGCAGAGTTTATAAGTTGGTAAAGACCGTATATAAGTCAGTTAAACCAACACACCTAAAAACTTGAACGGTTAAACTAACACACCTACAGCTTGTGCATTAACGCATCGTACTGAATAGACGTGAATATAAGCGGTTATACTAACACTAGGAGCTTCGCTCCTCGTGCGTATACACCGCTTATAAACACGTCTATGCAGTAATACACTAATAATAATAAATGATATACAATCGCCAAATTCGTATTTCCGACATAAAATTCTGAGGCACTCACACAAATAAACTTAGATAAATTCATAATCCCAAGTGAAAAAAGAAAAAAATTGGCAACAATGGCCTCTCACATAGGTGTGTGAGAGATCATTGTTGCCAATTTTATTTACTTACATACACGCCTTTAGTGCGTTAACGGCTTATGTCAAAGTATGGTGATTTTCATGACGCGATGCATAAGCTGTCAAACTAATGATATGATATTGTTTGCTTGACAGCTTAAGCATCACGTCATGAAAATCACTATAGTTTGACATAAATCGGTGACGCACTGAAGGCGTGGATTGTGAATTGTGTTCGGTTAGCAACCAGGTAGCTCTGAATTTTAGTGTCGCTACAAAATCCTGAGGTGTCGAAATCAGGAAGCCTCAAAATCCAGCGCCAAAATCCGGGTGAAATTACGTGAAGGGGAGTGTTTTTTATTTAAGTTATTATATTGACACTTTGTCTAAAAAATGAATTCGACGTAAAATCAACTTAATTAAAAAACACTCCATTTCACGTAATTTCGCCCGGAGGGTCGATTCCATGCAAAAAAAATGATTGTAAAAGGGTTCTTGAGGGATAACAATACCAAAAATGGTCGAAAAATGGACTTTTTTGTAATTTTACTTAGAAAATTCAACCCAAATTGGGAAGATTGGTGTCCATAGGTAATGAATGTAAGCTAGGTCATGAAATGCTATTGTTTTGAGTCAATTGTATTGTGTTTAGAGGCATTTGTAAATGTTTGTCGAAGAAAAAGTGAGAAAATTGGCATATTTTCGCTAGAACTACTATAAATAACGCTGGAAATCCACAAGTCCGTCAGCTATCTAGTCTAGTCGGACTATTTTTATCTGAACTTTCAATTAGAGTCAGATTTCAGTCGTTTCACTTAAGTTTCAGCCACTGAAAATGTGCAAAAACCAAGGTTTTGATGTAGTAAAAAATTGAGCCGGGGTCCTACGAAGCATTTTACAAAATGCTGCTATAGCGAATATTTGTCACCCAATCATGTACTTTCGATGCCACACAGTGGATTTTTTAAACGTCTTTTCCTTCATCAATCGGGACACCCTAGTGTGCAGTAGCTGCAAACATATCAAAAATATGTAAAAATAGGATATTTCTTATTTCTCGAGTTGAGTAGGGATTGCAACCAGTTTTAAAAACCGGTGAAAAACCGTAATGATTAAAAACCGTTTACCGGTTTTCTGCATTTGCGAAACCGGTTTTTGCATTAATATTTTTAAATTAAAGAAACGCGCCCGCATTTACGTTTTGGACCGTACTTGACTGAATATATTGATTTTTTTAAACAAATAATGAAAAAAACGAAAAGTAGGAAGCGTTATTCTGACGTGAGGCCAATCTTCGCACCGCTGCACTGTGTGACATTTCTTTCAAAATAGCGGCGTATGTCCCAATCGGGCACTACGTCAAATTTACCAAATAAGGCAAAATCGGCTGGCCCGATTTTGACAAACGCCTCCATTTTGAAAGAAATGTCACACTGCGCGCTGACGCCATTCTATTGTTTACACAACTACAAAATCAAAACACTAATCTGTCTGCAAAGCTAGCCCATGCTTTGACAAGGCGTATCTCAGAAAGGCATACAAATCTGACTGGTGTTCTGAAGTATATATACACCAGGGAGGCTTTTCATCTTTGGGCGATAGTGGCGAACAAGAAGAACAGCACAGACACCAATATGTCCGCTGAAGTTTCGAAATTCTTTCCGATACGGAATCAGAAAACAGAAGAATCTGTCGAAAAACTGGTAAAACGAATAACGAACATCCTCTCCTCTTTTCCAACTTTAGCGATTCGCCAGCGCCATCTGCTTGAGTCTCTTAATAAAATTTAATTTTTTTCAAATAGCAAGTTTCAACGTCTTTCCAACGACACCTTACAGACACTATGGATGGAGAGTAAATTGAATTTTACGCGATCATTTTAGTGCATGACGCGATGGAGGAGAAAATTTCAGAAAGAAAATTCCAAAGGAAAATTATCACGACGTTGAAGTGCGTAAGTGATAACGTAAAATTTTTTTCTGGAATTCATAGTGGAAGGTGTCGCTGGAAATATAATGAAGTTTCCTATTTGAAAAAAATAAATTTCCATTGCATAGTCTTACATCAGGAATTGGCAAACGCGATTGCATTCAGTGGGACTGCTAAAATTGAAAAAGTTCAATCGAAGGCGTCTCCCTCAAAAATTGTCAGACAAGAAATGATATTGCTGGAAGCTGGAGGTAGTCGCGGGCGGTATTTGACTAAATTTTACGAATGCTCTTTAGAAGTAAAACCTACGAGTATAGAGTCCGGAAGAGCTTTCTCTTTTTGTGTTTGTCTATGTCCGAATATTAGGTGCAAAAAGTCTGACAACACATTTGATTTAACTTTCTTGCGTAAATTTTTTCAAGAAATTAAATCTGTAGATCGCTAAAACACATTTTCATTTATTAGTTCAAGTAACAAAATCGCATTTTTTATACCAAAACATTGTGAATAAATCATATCGAAATTTACCGGTTTTTACCGGGCAATTTTTTTTCGACAAAACGGTATTACTGTTTACCGGTTTTTGAAAATAGGACGGTTTTTGCAATCCCTAGTTGAGTGAGAGAGAAATCGCGACTCTACTGAATAATTTCAGAACTTCAGCAAAATCAATAGCAGTAGCAATGATCCGTAGAAAAGAAATTTCCGTTCGTGAATGTTCGGAACTCTCACAACTTATTTGATCTTAGTGTCATAATCTTCAACTTCAATTCTATGAAAAAATCATATCCCTCCCTTTGTTTAAAATGCAACAACAGATGGCCGTGGGTGAAAAGCGCGGGTGCAAATAATATTTCCTCCCAATATAAAAAATAAATTTCCCAGAATTTTGCGGCATCCTACAAAATACCGCACTAGCAATCTGTCGGAATAGACATCAAAAATACGTGAGTTCATTTTGTGCATTACTAACTAGTAGGTATTCCACATTTCATGGAACATGTCTGCGTACAACGCATAAAAAACCAAGCGACGAGAATTTGTGAGAGGAAATATATGAAAATCTCTCATCTGATAACGTCGCTAGGTTTTTTATGCGTTGTAGGGCAGATGTGAGGAATATAAGCCGCGAGCAAAAATTTTTGTGATTTTGAAGTCAAACCAAGTCCGTGTGGAGAATTAAAAAGCGCGACCGTAGCGAGCGTAAAATTTTTAGATTATGGACCCATGAATCTTTTTTGAAAGAAATCACGAGCGAAGCGAGCAAAATTTTTATATATTTCATCAAACACAGTGTGGAGAAGCCATTTCGAGTTTCTGAACCATTTCTCGTTTTTCAGTTATTTCCCGTTTTACAGCCATTTCCCATTTCTAAATCATTTCCTGCTTCAAGATCCACTAACATTTTTGAACCATTTCCCGTTTGCAAGCAAAACTTCTTCTTCCTTATCTTTCTTTCCTCTTACTTGTAATTTTTCTCCTGATAATTTTTTCTTCCCTTTCCTTTTCGCTTCCCATTCAAGTGGATTTTTGGCCGAAAAACTTTCTGGTATTCTAGATAGCAGTATGCTACACTACTTGCACACGTGGTCAGAAGATGATGCTCCGTCGATTAACGGTCGCGATACAGTTTTTATATTACTTGTTCTTAGAGCAGTGAACTCACCCTGTGTCGCTACTAAGAAAGCACCAAGAAATGTCCGATTGACCGGTAATTCCGAGGGGTTATCCACTTCATTTTTTTGATACAGTCTGATGGAATTTTAGTGGAATTTTTGAAATTTCAATAAAATTTTTGGACTTTTTGGAATTTCCGTAATTTCTGAACTCCGGAATTTCGATGAAAATTTTGGAATTTCCATGAACATTTTGGAATTTCGATGGAATTTTTGGAATTTTTGGAACTTCTGTGGAATTTTTGGAATTTCTGTGGAATTTTTGGAATTTCTTTGGAACTTTTAGAATTTCTGTGGAATTTTTGGATTTTCTGGAATTTTCGATCTTCTCAATTTCGGAAATTTTGTGCAATTTTTGGAACTTCGATGTAATTTCTTGGAATTTTTGGAATTTTTGGAATTTCTTTATGGAATTGGAATTTTTGGTACAAATTTTTGACAAGTGGATAACCCCCCGGGTAATTCCCCACATTCATAAGTTTTCTTTGTGCGATTTTTGTATTCTTCATAGATATCTGCACAGAATTTCTGAAAAGAGGCTGGGGAGGACTAGAAGGTTGTTGGAGGACGTCAGTAGCCGCCGGTGCACTTTTCCGACTCCAACATATGCTATTTGAGACTCTGGTAACATACGTGCGCTGAGGACGTCTATAGTATGACATCTAATGACAAACAAGATATTTCAAGAAATTTCATGAAATTTCGACTGTTTTCTTCTCAGGCAATTTTTCAAGGATTTTCTGTATATCCAAAATGTTTAATTATTCAATACGAAAGCACTCACCATTTTTCCTTTAAGAAATTGTTTTTTATTCAATGTAAATCTCTGCCCTGACTATCTCAATGGTAATTTACTTTATTTGCTAATTAAAATTTATCTTTTTTTATTGTCTAGGGACCCCCACGTCGCGATGACATGAAACTTAATTTCAAACGAAATAAAATCTGCCTAAAAGGTAATTAATTGCACACAAAAAACACACTTTCTAGACGACGTCAATCAGTCAATAAAAAGTGTGAAAATCTACAGAGCGAATATTAAAAAGAAAAACACAGAAAAAAAATATGTTACAGGAGTATCTCAGCCACGAAATCAATCATTGGCACCAGCACGGGCACCCTCTCAAGGACCGGCATTATTGTCTGCTGCAGCATGTGCGCTTGGACTTGTTCTGGTCGTGGGTCTTATAGCCAGTGCGATGTATGTTCGTGCGAGAAAACAAATTCGACAGGATTCATTACAGTAAGTGGCAACATCTGGGAATACATGTTTATGTTCGTTCTAATTCTATTTTCGCCGTGGAAAGTACTCGCATTTTGTATAAAATACGTTTTGGAAACGAAGGATGCATAGAAGAGCGAGCAACCCTTATTTTATACATTTGTGTAAACGTTTTCATTTCAATGTATAAATATCGGTTCTTTATATGCCTACGAAACCTACATATGTCTCCCAATGTTTGCTCATATAAACCGGCATCGGCATCGCATAGACACATAAACTTTGGATGTGTTCAAAGTGGTGTTGCATGTCAGCACAGATAATGTTTTATTAAATGGCGGTTTAACTAAATTGTTGTTGGGGAATATGTTTGCGATATATAAACTTTTGTTTTGGGAATATTGTTGTTATTGCAATGTAATATCATGTTAACCATAGAGCATGAGTGTTCCTGTACAACACAGCGGTCTGTATTTTATTTTAATTGTGCAACATTATAAATTTGATTTCATATGGTTTTCGCTTTATCGTTGTGGCCCGATTTTATCACCAGCCACCTCAATGTTTATACGTTGCGAACACATTTTGAATCACAAATTTCAACGGGAGATGACTCCTACATTTAGAGTTTAAATTTAAATTATCACGAAGTAATAATCTGTAACCAAGCATGTGTATCGGAGTATGTCGGTCGAGTGTCTCTGATGCTGTAATTTTCGTTGCATAATTAAAATAGTGGAAATAGTCGTCGCAATAATTAGCAATCGGAGTCAAATGGAAAAAACGATACGAACGAAATTTAAATCTCAGTTTCGTAATGTTTTATCTCCGCTTCTTACTTTTTTGTCAGTATCGCCGATTATTAAGTACTACTCTCAGTTACTTCCATAAGCATCTTTGGAAGATATCGTTCACCTCTAGGCTCACTCCGGAGATTGTGACTAGTCCAGTGGTATTTTAGGCGAATTTTTCTCATGTGTCTTGTGCTCAAATGTTCTGACTATTTGTTAGGGAATCCAATTACCGAACGTTTTTTGAAAACCGGTAAACGGTGATACCGAATTTTTCACAAAAAACGGTAAAAAACTGGGAAATCTAGATAATTTGTTCCTTCAGAATATTAAAAAAAGCAAAACGTATGATAATGGTTAACGGTAATTTTTATTAGAGTTATTTTTATTCAAAAGTTTTCTTTTTTCGTTTGAAAATAAGTGCAAAGAAAAGACAGGTTGTCGATTGTTGGATGAATGTAGGCACAAGCTGAAAATGCACTCTCAGATTCAACACTTGTTGACTTAATTCCTCTTAGATAATCGTAAACCTTCGATAAATACCACCCACGGACCTTGTTAGCCTCAAGAGACTGCGGGAAAGGGTCTTTTCATATGGATGATATTTGCTTTTCAAGTATGAAAGTTAAATTTGGAATATTCATTGATCACTTCCAAGTTCTACTTTTACTTTTTTCTTAGTGTAAAATTTATCCTTTTAAGGGTGTCGAGGATATTCGCAATTGATTTTTGGCCGATTCTCCAACGGTCTGCGAATAACATTGTTCAAAAAACATTTTAGAAAATTAGCAAATAAAATTTCGCTTTAAATAATGATGCGTAATGTTGAAGGTCGTTATATCACTTCGTTAATATTACCGCTAATAACACTAAAATCGATGTGGGCGCCAAAGGCACTATAAATGGAAATACTTTCTTTACCACTTCTAGGGAATGCAATATCGGTATTATAATCGGAAAATCTCAATATCGAATACCGGTTTTGACCAAAAAATACCGGTATTAATATCGAAGAATCAAAAGGAAATTTCAAATGGAAAATCTAAGATTGAAACAAACAGTGTTTGAAGCGTTATTAAGATGAGATGTCATTTTAGTCACTGTAAATAACATTTTCGTTTTCGATCAATTGCATCCAAGTGCCTTGAAGAAATTTTTCGCAGCCTTGGAAAGTCGAATCAAAGAAAGATAGTCTGACCTTATCTTAAGTTCTTTTAAAAAAGGGCAGATGAACTAGTAAGGAAAGCGAGCGAGAATGAGTTCATGATGGAACCAGAACCAGCACTCGGTGTTCACACTGGTTGATACCGAAACTCACCGGCGATAGGAAAAAAGACAAGCACCAAAGATCCTCCGGGCAACTGGATGCTTGCGGACAGGCAAAATAGTTGTTATCTGGATGCAATTCCCAGACTACGAAACATCGCTTGAGCCTAGAAAACCGCTTGAGATACCATTCAAAAAAAAGGACTTAGCAGCGACCCGTATGCACAACAGGCTCGCTGGAGGCTTAAGTGCGGGACTTTGGTCCACCCACTCTAATCTAATCTAATCTAATCTAATCTAGCAGCGACCCGAACTGTAGAGGGTGCGGAGACATATCGGAAACAGCGAAGAACTTTTTGTGCCAATGCCTAGCCCTGTCACGACTGGGGACGAAGTCCTAGGTGACTTTTACCTGACAATGGAAGAATTACGGAAGGTTGCACTAAGTTACATTCTGTCATTTATCACAGACAGCAAATGGTTGGAACCACCCGATGAATGAGACCGTAAGGGGAAGAGTGACGGCTCCAGTGTTCAGCTTAGTTGACGGCTTGCAATTAGGATAAAAGCATAATTTGTTAAATTGTAAATGAGGTGTAAATTGTAATGCATTCGATCACAGCTAATTGAGAAAAAAAAACCTACACCGTATTCCACCTACCCCCTATTCCACGTTCACCGTATGCAACGTTCCCCGTATTCCACTTTCCCCGTACTCCACTTCTTCCGTATTCCACTTCCCCCGTATTCAACGTTCCCCGTATTCCACGTTTCAATACACACATGTCCATATGTCCAACTTCGAAGAAACCAACGCCGTATCTCCCATACATACGAAAATACGTTTAAAAACTGATTTGACCCAATTTTTTCCAATTTTAGCCGTTTGTCACCGATTCTAATAAGAAAACTCTGAGACTTTGTCGAAGAAACCAAAGCCGGATCTCCCATACGTATGAAGATACGTTTGGAAACTGATTTGACCCAAATTTCATTCTAAGACGGCATCTTGACTGATTTTCGGGCCATTTCAATTTTGACCCGTTTTTTACCCATAACTCCCTTATTTCCGAACAATATCCTACCCCGAAACATGTTTTCTCGACGTTTTGGACCATCCCCGACAACATGTCAAAAAGTTTTTTTTGCTCCTCAGTCTAAACACAAAAAGTAACGGGATCGTTACGGACAGACAAATAATTAAATAAACAAAAAGACTCATAAATAGACACATAAATGAATGGACACATAAAGAGACAAAGTTTAGACGTTTATAATTAGTAATAACCTTGTCCTCGATCTAACTTTCTCGTTTTCGGCTTTCGGAGCCAATGCCTTTTCAATTGCTTTGTCTAATTCGGCGTGCAAAATAGACCTCGATCGTTTGTGTTCTTTTTCGGTCCGCTATTTGTCTCTGTCTCTGTTAAGGTGGTTTGTGCTCATCGAAAATATGAACTTAAAACTGAACAAAATAAAAATAGGTCTAATTTCACCTGACTTAAATCCTGTGTGTCGTTAACTTCACCATCTAGTCGCATCAGCAACCCAATAAAAACCGATTTTACAGTTTTTCTGACAGGAACATCGAATATTTCTGCAACCTCCATAGACAACGACATATCCGCGTTGTCAACAGCCTCGCTGTCAATAGCACTAATTGAAAAACTGCCAGTATGCAAATATTTGTTCGCCTCTCGAGAATTCGAAGCCATAAGAAGCTTTTGAAAGCCTTCATTGTTCTTTGTCCGAACGAATTTCCGCGGAAGAATTTGGTTATTTGGGCGACTATTTTCAAGGTGGCGGCGTGGCGACTAGCCGTTCGAAAGTCGTCGATGGCGGCGGCGGCGCTGATTTCAGCCGCCAGCCGCCGTTTAATTGTTTGTATATGAAAATTAGACCTTATTTACCCCACAGCTCAATATGCTCACATAGAAAATTTCAGTCCTTTACCTTGCGGAGGTCGAAACCTTTCATCATCTCTTTTCCATTAATCCTTTTTCGACAGGCCTCCCACTACTTTTCGCCATGACCGAAATTCGGACATTTTATCTGAAAATTTCGCACAATTTCGGACATTCGTTCTATGAATTGTGGCTATCCACCACAGCCACGCATGACAAATTTTTGGGCGGATTAAACAGTACAATGAAGATCGCCCGTGAAGCAAGTCCCCATAAGATCAAAAAATTCAGATTCAGATTCGTAGACTTCGGAACCATATATACAGCTAAGTTTTGACTTTTATTCCTTGCGTCATCTTCCTTAACCCCTCGTTTTTTGGATTCGACGTAAAATTCTGATCAGAATCGATATTTTACTAAAAAAAATCGGTCCAGTGGGTCCGGAGATATGACCTTCAGAATATCGTCATTTTCCATACAAAATGTGATATTTCATAGAAGCCAAAGTTAATGCAAATATCCTACGTTATTTAGTTAGTTAGTTAGTTAGTGATTTCCATTGGCACTTGTATGAAAAACGAGTTTTTTGGAATTTTCTCGAGAACGGCTCGATAACTTTTCTTGAAATTTTGTAGGGACCTTCCGGTGGGCATTCTACGCCATATGAGATTTAAAAAAGGGGGGGGGGGTACCGGCCACATTTGAGCGTCAGGGCTCTTAGAAGGCGCCATATAAAGCCCATATGTATGTGTTTGTGTGTGTAATAATGTACGGTAGCACATTTTGTATGAGACGAGAATGGGTGTTTGAGATAGAGGTTTGGTGACAAAGGGAAAATTGTTGTGTTGGGTGTGTAGTGTATCAGGGTGACCGCCAAAATGGCGGAAAATAGGCGGGGACTCAAAAAAAACTTTTTATATGTTGTAGAAGAAGTTGAGGGGATCATTTTCGCATATGAAAGTAGTAGCAGCCGCACTTCGGTTTGGCAAAGGCGGCGGGCGGCGGTGCGTCGGCTGGAAAAAATGCTGTATAAGTCGTCAAAAAAATTTTTTTTTTCTTCTAAAAGAACTGATATCAAAACAAAAACCTTTTTTAAAATCGAGACGTGACGCAAGTACACGTCCCTTCTTCCAAAACAACTGAAATCAATTGGGGTGACGCTTAAAGCTTTGAAACCCAAAAAATTCTGTTGGAATGTTTTCATTTTTGATTGAAAAAATGCGTCACAAATGTCGGACCTCCCAGTGTTATAGTTTTTCTGTTCTTTCAGCTTTCACAACGCAAAAATTTGACTTTATGTATGGCGTATTTTTGTACAGGAAATCAAATTTTTGCGTATGAAAGCTGAAAGCGTAGAAAAATTATTACATTGGCGAGTCCGGCATTTGTGACGCATTTTTTTAATCAAAAATGAAAACATTCCAACAGAATTTTTTGGGTTTCAAAGCTTTAAGCGTCACTCCAGTTGATAGCAGTTGTTTTGGAAGAAGGGGCAAGTACTTGCGTCACGCTTCCCTTTTAAAAACGGTTTTTGTTGTGATACACCTTACACCTAAGATTGTTTTCTTTTCATTTTTCTAAAATTGCCTTTTATTATTTTGTATTCAAAATCTAGATTTCGAATGTTTTTCGCAAAAAATTTCTTACATTTTTCACTAAAAAATTCGGACAGTTTCGGAAAAATTCTCAATATTTCGGACATGTGGGAAAACAGTGCTACGAGCAAGACAAATTTTGGTCCTAATCCGGCGGTAACCCTCGGTAAGGACTATCATCAGCCTTACCAGCAAATACTATCCTGGTACTGATGGACCCTCACGGGAGCTTAGTGTTGCGAAACGCTATGTGGTCCTTCTGGGACAGTTCTGCGATCCATCCATTTCTACGTCGCTACATTGCCCACCGCTTTCTCCAACAATGGTAGCGTAGAAGCTTGTACCTACGAGATCTTAAGAATGTCATTGGCATTAGGAATAGGAGAATGACACGAAAGAATAGATACACACGACAAAATATTATCTTTCACCTGACGAAATTTCACTCAGGTCATTGCTTGCTTACCACTTCAGTTTGGTTGGTAATGTAGCGGTCGTCTTATTTCAGAACTCACGTTGGGTAAAGACAGCTATCGGTTGCGTCGTCGTAACGAGGACGGAACTTATATTGCAGTGTCTGAAAGTGAAGAATACGAAAGAGGTCAAGCTGAAGCAGATTCAGGGAATCAAGAAAAGACGAAATAATGAAACGAAACGACGTTGCAATAACTTCATATTAATTGACGCATCAAAAATAATTTAAGAAATAATTTCCCTTTTAGAACCTCATTTCGTATGTATGTTCGGTATGTTCACAGACAAAGAATTCCTTTTATCACTCAATCTGCTAATAACTCATTTATTCTCATTACTTTCATCTCCCAACTAAATAACTGAAAATTTAAACTTTTCCCACTTCAAATAATTCAATTAAAAAATGATTTTTCAGCACCAGTTTCACTGCTGCTGCATATGGAAGTCATCAAAATGTTTTTATACGAATGGATCCATTAGGTCGACCACCAAGTGCTAATAGCGGATCGTATGCAACGATTGCAAGCCTTAACAAATTTCCATTGAGCGAAAGTAAAAAGTCTTGTAAGCAAAATTATTTTATTGGCTAATTGAGTTAATAAATTTTTAATTCGATGATTGATGACGAACACTTCGTTTCAATAGGGTTCCGACGAACACCATCGCCATCACTTTATGCAACGGCTCTACTACCACTCTCCCATCCGACATGTGAATCTGTTTATGCGAAACCCGAATCGGTTTGTCCTTCGAGAATTTCCTATTACGCATCGTCACAGCTTACACAGGTGAGTAACTTCTTATTTTGATAATTTGAGGAAATGATTTCTGTGCTGAGAGTTTTTTCTTACAACTTGAGATAAAAAATATTTTTATGGAGAATTTCAATTTTGTTTTCCACTTCGTAAAACACTTGTAAAAGAACACAGAAACCGCAGTTAAAATAAATTTTCTTTAAGATAATGATAGCGGACAGTGTTTCACACGCGTCGTCGTCCCCTCGTGTATATTATACAATGACATCTGTTTTCGTCTATCAGATCAAAAAACAACTTAAGAGTCTAATTTATTTAATTGAAAATGCCTTCGTATAGGATTAAAGAATTGTAAGCTTGATATGTGTGACAGACTATCGCTTTAATCTTTGCAACCAACCAATGCACTAACCAATTTTTACCATTGTTCTTGCATAAGGTCACCGTAATATTCAACGTGAAGTTAGCTGCAGTAGCGACCGAAGCTAACTTCATTCATTTCATTTCATTTATTTATTTCTAATTATTTTTAAGGCTAACAACCGTTTGCGTAGCTCCAATATGTCATTGGATAATTCGAAGGAGCTAGATCAAAGCAAAATACAGTCACGCCTACGCCTGTGCGAAGTTCATAGTATTTCAAGTGAGTGGAATTAACACCCAGCTCAATATCGCCCGGGCGATATTGCGCTCGGCGAAACTGAGCACTTGCTCAATAATGTCCGGACAATTTCTGCTGACGTTATTGAGTGTGTGACATTGACCATATGCATAGTTTCGTCCTTTCAATAACGCCCGAAAAATTTCGCCCGGTGCAATACCGTCCTGGGCGATATTGAGCTGAGCGTTAATTGCTGACAAAAATTTTTCGGGCGTTATTGAAAGGACGAAACTATGCATATGGTCAATGTCACACACTCAATAACGCCCGAAAAATTTTTGTCAGCAATTAACGCTCAGCTCAATATCGCCCAGGACGGTATTGCACCGGGCGAAATTTAGCACCTGCGTAGTTTCGCCCCCTCAATATCTCCCGCAACAAATATTTTGCCTTAAGAGCACGTCGCAATAATGTGAACTGTCAAATTTGCGATGTTTTTTTAGAAGAGAATCCTGCGTAAATAAAAAATTATTGGAAATTATAGCTCATGTACTATTAGAGAATGACTCTTACTCAAATGATAGATGAATTAAAATTCAAAAAGTTTAAATATGAAGGTAGAAATTTGCTCTTAAATAACATCGCAAATCCACTTGGAATGCGATGACTTTCCAGAGCAACTTTTGACTTTCATACTCAAGCTTTTTGAATTCTGATTCATCTATTATTTGCATAAGTGTCGTTCTCTCACAGTACATGAGCTATAATTTTCAATAATTTGTTATTTACGCAGGATTCTGTTTTAAAAAAACATCGCAAATTTGACAGTTCGTATTTTTTCAATGTGCTCGTAAACAAAATACAAATGTTCCAAAGTCCAACATTACTCAGACTCAGACTCAAGCGTGGGATGTACCCGGGAAACAGTCTAGCATTTTTAAAGTATTAGCCCGTAAGTCTCCCAAGATTGCCCTTGTAAGTACTGAATACGGAGCTATCCAAGACCGTGATGTCCCGAAACCAGTTTGCTCAGAATTTTCTGTGGCTAGCAAGTTCCCATATACCATAGTCAGCACAAAGTCATGCATTTTGGGATTTCTGTATTTTCAACATATTTATATAGTGTTGATGTTGTTTTGTCATCTGAACACGTACTTTAATCTTAGGATATTACCGTTCGACATCTAAAACTCCAGTGTACTCTTGTGACAAACGTCACGCCGTGAATATCAGAGAAACGATAAGTTGGTACGCCTTCCGCTAGATAGAAGGAATGAAACGTTAAAAACAGTGTGTGGAGTGGAAGAGGATTTCATACGGATTCTCTCAAGAGAGGTGCCAATTTTTTCCACATGCGTCTTCTATCTCCGCATGGTTACCAACTTAACATTTCTCTGGTGAACATAATTTTTAATTTTCAGTGCTAATTTCTAAGCTACTTTCAAAGAATGGAGAACAGTGAAACAAGACTGTCATGAAAAAAGACAGAACGAGAATAACTGAGAATGATGACAACAATAGATTTTGAGAGACCAAAGAGTTATGAAGCCATTTTCAGAGAGCGATTTCGGACGAGTTGAGTCGAACTTGTCTCGGGGACTGCTGTCAAAATGAGAAGAAGATGAGAGAATTGAAAGCGCAAACAAACGAAAAAAGGAATGAGAGAAGAGAAATTCGAACTAGTTCGTGCTCTTTCAAATATCTTCATCCATAAATTTTTGATAGCAGTCCCCGGCACAAGGTGAAATAAAGCTCGCTTGCTCCCTGAAAATGCCTAATAAGACAAGTACATTTTGAAAACTCATCAATGATTGTTTCGTTGATTATCGGAAAATTTTCTATGAGTTTTTATGATTTAAATATTCGATCATTGTCATTCTTCTCGAATTTCTTTAGTTGTTTTGGAAACCTTGCGTAGTACATAACCTGTATGCACATTCCGAAAATGTTTCAATGGAAAATCTTATACCAATTACGTACTCGATTAATTATCATTGACTCCTTAGTCTTTCCTAGTTCCAATTTGGGCGGACAGTGCATATTTCCGTGAGACAGGACACTGCTGGCTATCTTCGTGTTCATAAATCTAGTACCGTCGACAAATTTTTGACATAAGTTCTATAATTTCGCTGTAATTACTCTATCGTAATGACAGATTGCAGGAAAAGTAAAAAAATTTGACATTTTGAAAATTGAAGCATCCCACTCCAGTTTTGACGAATTTCTCTTTGTATTGAACGTCAAAATGTAAGAATTCAAAAATGTACTGAATCATCATTTCAACTCTTCATAACTTTCTTCTGCTCTTTAGCCAGGGGCGTGACAGTCTTTTGTTTTATTCTTTACAAGTAATACTCAATGTGAAGTTAGCTGCAGTTCCGACCGAAGCTAACTTCATTGCAAACAAAATCAGCTGATTTCATTCATAAGTTTACCAAAGTCAGCTCACTTCATTGAAAAGTTCAAAAATCAGCTGATTTTTCTGCAATGAAGCTAGCTCCGGTCTCAACTGTTGAGTGTTACATGCAAAGATCGAAACGAAAGACTGCCGCACCCCTGTCTTTAGCTCATGAAGATACATTATTATCTACACAATCAAGGTGACAACGACTATAGAAATAGGTAGGGAAAGTGATTTAGTACAATTTCATGATAATTTCACATATTATTTTTGCCGTTCAATATATAGAGAAATTCGTCAAAACTGGAGCAGGATTCTTCAAATTTCAAAACAGCAATAATTTTCCTGTAAACTGTCATTACTATAGAGTATTTACAGCAAAATTTCAGAAGTTATGTTAAAAATGTTTCAACTGTACTAGATTTATCATGTTGGCATTTATATCTCTCTGTGATGTACAGTGACAACTAACAACAACTGCTGCCGCTCGGCCTCACAGTCGGACTAGTTACTAAATTTTGCAATATTCATAAATCTTACATTTAATTTAATTTAATTACCTGTTACCAGGTGTGGTTTTATCTTACCATTTTGAACATACCAGGCCTTCCTGTACTCTCCCATCATTTTACTCGTCCGTTACCTGTGTGGTCCGATGCTTACTGTGCTCATACCTGCTTCCTGATGCTGTTGTAGTCCAATCCTGTCATGCTGCATGTTGTAGGGAGAGATGGTTCATCACTTTCAGTGCGGGCCATTGTATCTCCGGTGTTGTCAGTTTGTTGTTATTATATAGTCACACGTAGGCACAATCTTGAATTTGAACACTTACCCATTCGCGCACTTCAGCAGTGCGATCACAATCGTAGGACTCAAAGCAAAGCACAAAATAAGGCTTAATCCACAAGACCCGATATGCCGCGACCAGAGAAATGATAACGGCAGCTCACGCCCCCTGCAGGACCGGCGCGTGAGTTGCCATTATCGATTCTCTGGCCGTGACAAACGATACGATTTTTCACTTTCTTTTGCCCACCTATGTGGCTTTTCCGACTTTCTACAACTCCCAGGTGTTCTTGGGGTCGTTTCACGCGTAACAATTCCCGGTCTTTATGTTTTGCACAATTTTTAGAAAAATATTGTCGGAGTGAAACCTTTTCCCTACCGAACAATTTCACCGCACACTGCGATCCTTCAAATGCTCTAAAGTCCAACATTAACGCTTTAAAGTAAAGAAGGCACTATTCGCACGCGCACACTGCGTAGTACGCCCGCATAATTATTGTGGGCGATGTTGCTCAGCTCAACATTGAAAAACTCGTCCCAAGAAATTTTCGGGGCGTTATTGAGCGGGCGATATTGAGCAAGTGCTCAGTGCTCAGACTATATAGATACATCAGTGGAAGTTGTCTAACATTTCGACAAATGTTTAGGCTGTGCGTCGATTCTCATACTACTCATTACTTACGAATTCGTAAAAGCATGTGAATTGCCGCCCTGTTATAAGAGAAATCAACAAAACAATTCCGCTTTTAAACAACAACCTAATTTACTTTTTAACTTTAATTTTCACGGTTTTGTTGTATTTCGCATTATACATTAAGCGAAACTGATAAATGGGAACATTTTATTCAAAATTAATGGTTATGGGCTATTAAAGAGAACACTGGGAAGCGGCGCTTTAATGGTGTTTTGTGGTTGCATTATAATTGAACTATTTCATATTTTATTTATGAGTTCGCATAAAGTGGAAATTGATAACGATTTTATTATTTTAACTCGGATTAAATGCGCTGCGTCTGTTTACTTAATATTTGTGTAGAAAAAATTACCTCGCGTGGTCGGCTGATTGGCTTTCTCTCGGCTTTCCTGCAGAAACTAATTACCTCGAATTTTACTTTTTTACCAGCTGTTGAAAGACCAGAGAGACTAGACACACAAATTAATGAACTTGGCATTTGAATGTTACGTGCAGCAATAATCAGTGAAATTGTCAATCATTTATGTGCCTGTCATTAACGAGATAATTCAGCGATTAAAAAAAACTTACCCATTTACTATTCGTATGATTAGTGTGTATATAGGCACTCGATTTCAAAAATAATTTCGTGATATTTATCGCGTCACCACCGGAACTCAATAGTGCGAAGAGCCGTGGTGTTCTCTCCTGTACCTGTAAGGTACATCATTTGTATATTGATAGCATAAAGTCACATAAATGTAGTGGCATGTAAGTGTTTATTTGCCAAAATAAATACAAATGCAATGGCTCTCTGAACATGCCTTATAATCTAGATTAGGCCCATTAAGAGGACTTTCAGGTATTAATGGATCAAGCGCCTATTTCACATATTGGCCACAAAAAAGCTGAGGGCGCCCCGAGTTTCAACTGTTCTGTCGGTGACAAAACATTAAATTCGTATGGAAGAAATTCGTTTTTTGTGAATTATTCATTTTGTGTTTCGTATAAAGCGGACCAAGTGAGTTATTTAAAAGTAACATTAAGTGAACTTCCATCGTCATTCATTTGGTCCGCCTAATTAAATACAGAAAATGAATAATTCGCTAAAAACTATTTTTCACCATACAAATTTAATGTTTTGTCCCCGAAGAAACAGTTGATACTTATGTAGTGTTGCCTGATCAGACGTGAGGCAAGACTTGATCTATAGGTCGACATTGGAAGTAGGACAATACTATGAAGTATATATAGAGATGTGTACGTATACATCGAGTTTTATACGAGTTACTTCATAATATTATATACTATTTTACTATACACGAGAATGTATTGGCATTTGCTTTAAATAATATGCATTCTCAACTATGTACTGTTCATTGCTTGATGATGTACTCACACCAATACACTACAATACAATATTTTATGGCAAATTCTATTATTTTGTGCCAGTGCCATTTTCATTCAAAGTTCATTTTTCGCAGGTCGTTGTATACAACACGTTCCGAAATATGGCATACGTTTTACGATGTGATTTTCACAACTAGTGACAATAAGTACCTCTTTTTGCCACTAGTCGTATAAATTACTATCATCTCGAAACTAATCTTTAAAGTAAAATCTTGTGTGAAATATCGTATTTTGTTAGTCTGTGTACGTACGTCGCAAAGCCACTTTAACTAAAAAGGTTTGTTTTAAGCAAAACCCTCTACGATTTTATGTTAAAAACTCGTAAGACTGTAAGTAGTATATTGCATTTGACTCAGGAAGGGAGAGAGGAATTCAGGGGAAGAGGGTTTACAAAATTTTGTAGTTTTGATATTTTATCTGTAAATTCGTTTGAACGATGAGAACTGAAAAGTTTCACATAAAAATCCGGAACTGATCAATCAGAATTGCTGTCATTGACTTTCTAGAACATCTGTTCGGAAGGGCCTATACTTGTTGCCGACAATATCAGGCTCAACATCGTGCATGGCAGAGCCGTAGCCAGACTGATATTGCAGGGGTGGCGCGCGCCCCCAAAGTTCACCAGTGTTATAAAAGTAAATAAGCTGTATCTATCGTATATGACAATGGAAAACTTTTATAAGCTGTTGTGAAGATTTCTGTCCGAAGTTTAACATTCGCACAAAGCAGTTGAACGTAGAAGCGTCTTGATATAAATTTTGCTAAGATTGTTGTTTTCTGAGCTTTCAATAATATTTTAAGTCGCGAGCGGAGCGAGCGAAATTTTTTGACTTTCATGGTTAGGCCATTTCAAAATTTTGGCATCAGATTAAGCCCAAAATACCTGTAATACCCGACTAGCGTAACATGAGACTTACAGACTTTCACAGTTTGGCTTGAATGTATGTAAATTTAGCTAAATTGTTGTGTGTTTCAACGGACTAATTCTAGTGACTTTTTCGTACAAACATACGTTTTCAAAAAAGTGAGTCTACAATTCTCTTCCAAAATACGTTACCTGAAAGCACCAATTATATTCTTTCAAGGCTTACGGATTAACGAGATTGATTTTTGTTTTTATTTGTTGAAGCGTTTCATTTAAGAAATATTTAGCCGCGCAGCGAAAATTGTTTTTATTTAATTATTCTAATATTTAATTCTATTTAATTATTGTCTAGCTCTTGTATTTCAATCTGAATATATGTGAAAAGTTAGCTGACTAAGAAAATCTCTTGAGAAGGTTGCAATATTTCTAAAGGGGGCGCAAACTTTTCTAGAGGGGGCGAAGCCCCCTCTGCGCCCCCCTGGCTACGGCCCTGGTGCATGGGCGTGTTTTTAATTGTGCGCAAGCGCCAAGCGGATTGAACGAATCTTTTTTAATGCAATGTAACGACGCCGCTCCTGGTGAGATTCCCCTAATTCATCCGCCCTCTCTTGATTAGACTATACAAGCCGATTTTGGCACAAAACAGTACATCACTTCATTTCATATAATTTTAGTATACATTACGGATACGTATAGTATAGTATAGGATACGTTGTTGACAAAACATCAAGTTTTGCTGGGGAGACCTTCCGAAAATCTCGCTGAAGAAAACTCCCAAAGGTCTCGGTGGAAAGAACTCCCAGAAGTCTCTCTGGAAAGTCCTCCCAGAAGTCTCGCTGGAGAGACTTCCTAGAGGTGTCGCTGTAGAGGCCTCCTAGAGGTCTCACTGGAGAGACCTCCTGGAGGTCTCACTGAGGAGACTTTGAGAGAGTCGCAAAAAAACCTCTTACAGAGGAGGTGTGACGCAAGTCTTTGTGTCTGCTTACAAAAGTTCTGAAATCAGAAAAGGGTGACGCATTAAGCACTTTATTCAAAACGATTTTCTTCCAGTTACAAAAATTCTGATATCAGAGGTGGGTGACGCATTAAGCTTGAATACGCAAAAAAATTAAAGCGAAGCTGCGTTGAGTTTTTAAAAAATTGTGTTACAAATGCCAGATTTTAATTTTTTTTTTGTTTGAAAGATCTGGGCACGGTCGACAATTTGTGGAAGAAACTTTTTGGATTTTGAGCCCTTCGACTTAGCTAGGACACTAAAAACGAGTCTCTGCTAGAGCCCTAAATTTTTTTGTACATAAATCTCTTCCGATTTTCAAAAAAAAAAAATTTTAATTGAAAGGTTTAGGGCCATTCCATTGAAAAGTTGGAAAATGTGTTACGAGGGAACCCGGAACCGTCTTCTGGCTAAGAATGCAAAGGTTGGACTTCTTTCGCATGAAGGAGTTGTACATTGAGCCTTACAACGCAGATCTTGTATGTGCACGGTTTAGCAAGAACACATGGTTCCCTCGCAACCTACCAATGGAATCGCCCTTTAGGAATTTCTCACATTTTATGGAAGAAAGTTTTTTGATAAGATGCCCTTGGACTCAGCCAGGACCCTGAAACTAGGCCCAACGTGTTTTTGTGTACATAAATCGGGCAAATCCTAACTAATTTTGTTGATTCTTTTTCTATTTGAGGGGTAACCGTATACCGAATTATATTCATACACAAATTTGGGCCTGTGCTTATGGCTCAAGTGAGCCTCTGGTCGGTCCTAAGGTCGGCCCTAATCAAAAAAACATTTTTTTGTCATATTGCAGAGCAGATTGAGGGAAACATTTTTGTCTGTGTCTGTGGAAGTATGTGCCTAAAGTCGGCCCTTAACAAAAAAATTGTTTTTTGCTATGTTGTAGAGAAAATTGAGGCGAGCATTTTTGTCTATTTGGAGATCAATTTTGTGCTTTCGGAAATTTTTTTATACATCGTTTCTTCGGGCGGGTTTTTCAATATTGCCCTATCGGCAATTTCCAAAACAATTTAATGTGCACGTAAGGCAATATTTTCTTAGATACGTTCGAGTCTTTTCCCAACATCTATTCTGTTTGTTACATCTATTCTTATGCGTACCGGTCCCTTGCATAGGCTTTAATTTGAAAAATCTATCTTTTCCAAGTGGAAATTTTCTTTAATAAAAGTAAAAATTTTAGATTCAAATTCACTTCAATTCTTTCCATCTCTCAGATAAACAACATTTATTCGGCTTTAACTTTATTATTACCTCGACTTTAGCTACAATAACAAAATTCGAGTGGACAACAAAATTACAGCTCGTCATTCCGTTTGCAACAGTAAATCAATCACTTAATCGCTTTGTCCCAAGTTTTTACATGCATGAGTGTACCAGATACACATGAAACTTTATGTTAAAACAAACTTTTCGATTCGTTTACAATTTATCTACTCGCTATTATCGGGTGTTGAAGCAATGAGCTTTAAAAAAATAATTGTTATCCTCCGATGAATTAAATGAATGGGAACCAATATAGCAGCTAACAATGCTATATTCCACAGTGAATCCACTGAGCTTTATCAATAATTGGTTCGATCGGGTTTTGTTCGAATTTGAATTTACTAGATGTGCATGTGTGTGGATATGTTCTTCCGTTATTTTTAATTGAAATTTATGCACTTGAGTAGATGCTATTCAGATTATTCATTTGAACAATTTTTTCTGTTTTTACTTTGGTATATGCTTCATACACAGTCCCGTTTCTGTTATTGTACAGCAAATACTCATATCTGCAAATCAATCGATACAATTTATTCTCTTTACACAGTTGTGTTAATTCGTTGACATTACACATTTGAAATCTACTTCGGGTATAGTTCACTCACTCAGCACCTGGACGTCAGTTATTTTATGCTCAAGACGACACTTTATCACCTGAATTTCAGTTACAAAATGATGACACAAATTCACACCAGTTTTGTTAATGACTACATTTTTGACGTGAGTCACTCTGCTCCGCGGCTCAGCTACGATGTCTTACTTACTTACTACTTGATTGTCCGAGCTGCATCTATAAATTTCTCCAACGAGAACGTTGGGATACCACGTTCTTGCGGTCCCAACAGTCGTATTCGGGTAGGCTGTTAACTTCGGCTAGTATGGAATGCCTCCATGTATTACATGGACGACCTGTTCTTCTACTGCCCTGCGGGATTCTAAACAAGGGCACAGTTGACAATTTCATTTGAGCTCTTACGCGGAAAGTGTGACCAAATCACCCAAACTTCTCGTTCGTATCTGATAGTTAATGTACTTTTGGTTCTGACAAGCAATTCGTATTTGCTATTGGTATTCGGCCAGAATATTTTGACGATTTCTTAATTATTAGTTATGTTAAGAAACGTGTCTCGCAATCTTGAAGCAACAATACTGAGTTCCTCGTCCAAAATTGGAAAAGGCTAGGAAAGAACTCAAAAACGCAGTGAGTTGCCAGTGGGAAAGTTCAAAAATCAACCTTAAGAAGACGTTCATAAATTACGTAACGCAAAAATTGACATTTTTCAGATCCCCTTCCCCCCCCCCCCCCTGTAAAGCTAAAAGAGTCAAATTTGACCCATTTTTGTGCTAACCGTAACGCAATGCTTGTCTCATACACCCCTCCCCCCTCTTGCGTTACGTAATTTATGAACGGCCCCTAACAGGCAAAAAACCGCTAATCTACTGTGTACAAAAGAACGTATAGCATCAAAATTTTTCGGAGGGCTTTGAGCTTCTTTTGAATTACATTGAAAAAGTTGAATATTTCGCTGGAATACAAGATAAGCTCAAAACTATCGAAAGTTTTTCTTATTAGGGGCCATCCAAAGTACGTTCTTCTTCAGGGGAGCTCAACAAAGCCGTACGATTTAGTGCGAGGAGGGAGAGGGTAAAATTTGGAAGAGTACGTTCTACTCGAAGTTCAAACTTTCCCCAGGCGTAAGAACTGTGATTGTCGTAACTCACCTAACTTAACTTCCAACACATGACAAATCTTTCTCTTGGGGTTGTTCCACAAGTTGATGGAGTACTTTGTTACAATTTTACTGAAAATCTCCGATACATTCAGCAATTATAGTTCGTTCATGGACTAGAATGATCTTTCCTCTAGTACAGGATTTTACTGGATCTTGAATCCGAAGTACGCAGCCTTCAGAAAGTTGCCGCAAGTGCAAGACTGCATTTTCGACTATGAAGCTTGGGATCAAAAAATGATGGTAGGAAATGTAAGAGCCAATAGCGACTACATTATGGTAAAATAAACGCCGATTTTACACCAGGCTACGTACTTTTTCATGATTCAAGGTCAATAAGAAGGCAGCCTGGTGTAAAATGTTGAAGCATATCCGAGCGCCCATCACTATGACGCCATTAAAGAATGCTTTACAATGCACCAATTTTCATCTTGACACCAGGCTGCGTTCTTGGGCTATGTTCGTTGAAATGTAGATGACAGCGGCAGCCTGGTGTCAGGTTGACATATAGTGCGTCGTAAAGCATTCGTCATTACCGTAAGCTTCAATTTTTGACATCAGGCTGCCTTCTTTTTTAATGATTCAAGTTCATATAGATGGCAGATTCGTGTCAAATTGAAAAACATTGCATCGTAAAGTACCAGCTACTAGATTCAAATTGCCCATACATAATTTTTTTCCGGACTTGGCTACTTCAATACCACCTTAAGAAAATTCTAGCAATTATGTCAGCCGGGAAAATATTTTAATATTTGTTGATATTGTAGATGTTCTCATTAAAAAAGTTCAAAGTTCTCTACCGGCTATTTTAATTTCGTGCTAAAATGAAATTAAAAAAAATTTGCGACCCGGTCGCGATATTTAAACTTTCTTAATTTCAGGAAAAAGTCGAAACTTTCCTTTGTAAAAGGTGTGAGCTTTTTACCGGCTGCTGTATTTTTCCGAAAAAAATACTCCAGTCGATCGCGATTTTTAAAGTTTATTCACAAGAACTTCCGGTAAATCGACTAAAAAGAACAGTTTCCATACTATGCCGAAAATTCCTTTGAAAAGGTTAAACGTACGACCGTCCGTCGTTTTGACAGGAAATGCGATTTTTTATGACATATTTTGAATATAAACATATGAAGGGACCCGTTCGTATCAGAATATAGGCAGTAAACAAAGTTGATGTTACCAAAAGACTCGAACGTAATTAAGTAAATATTGCCTTACGTCCACATTAAATTGTACTGTATTGCCGATAGGGCAATGTTGAAAAACCCGTCCGAAAAGCACAAAATTGACCCCCAAATAGAGAAAAATGTTCTCGTCAATTTTCTCTTCAACATAGCAGAAAACCATTTTCTCGGCTAGGGCCGACCTTAGCACTGACCTAGGGCCCTAAGTAGAGGCCTCAAACACATACTTCCATAGATAAAAATGTTTCCCTCAATTTGTTCTGGAACATAACAAAAAACATTTTTTTTGGTTAGGGCCAACCTTAAGACCGACATGAGGCCCACTTGAGCCCTAAGCACAGGCAAAAGTGTCTTTTATAAATTGTCGTCCATGCCTAGATCTTTCAAACAAACAAAAATTTATGAAAATCGGAAAAGATTTACTCGAGTTATGTACAAAAAACACATAGAGCCCTAGCAGAGACTCGTTTTTAGCGCCCTAGCTAACTCCAAGGATTCAAATACAGAAAAATTTTTTCCATAAGTTGTCGGCTATGCCCAGGTCTTTCAAACAAAAAAAAATTATGAAAATCAGAAAAGATTTACTCGAGTTATGTACAAAAGACTAAAAATCACTTAAACGACCCTAGCTCGACGGCCCTTGGGCCGACGGACGGTGCCTACATTCAATCCTATAAAAGATATTTTGATTACCTTTCAGGGAAAAAAGTTTTTGAAAATCGGTTGAGTTTTACTCGAGTTATCGTGTTAACGGATGGACAGACATTTTTTAAATTGTTGATTCGTCATCTAAGGACCATGATCGATGATCCCCCCCCCTACTCCCGGGTCGGAATTTGACTGATCACAAACGTCGTGGTAAACGCAATAGACCCCTTTTCGAAGCACTACGTTCTTCGTACGGATCCAAAAAGATTCTGAATTTCGTATGCAATGCAAGAAGGGGTGCTCTATTTTGTACGATATCGTATGAGGCGGGAGAAGATGTCAAAAAATCGAATCTCTTATGTCCTAACTTTATAGTACACCTTATGGTGAATAGCAAGCATTGATTCAAGCCGAGTGTAGTTGAAAAGAGCACGGATCAACCGGTAAAAGATGTTATTGGAAGCCGTCGGTGATATACTCCTATAAATCAGTAGATATAGCCACAAACAGAAGAACTAAATTCAAAAAATCGCTTGAAAAGGTGAAAACTTTAATTCGTACATTAGGAATTAAATTTTTCACCTTTTCTTTGAAAAAATGGTCATTTGCTTGCAAGGATGCGTTTCTTTCTAAAAAATGTTCTGTATAAATGCTTATCGTCTCTAGAGAATATAAGTTATTTTTTAATCTTCATAAATGGGTAGTTATGGGCATGGTTGTGCTCGCTAACGATTTTTTTAGCGACGCTAACGCTAACGCAGGTTTCAAAAAATATTAGCGTCGCTAGCGTGATTCGCTAGTCTAAAAAAAATTGACGCGCTAGTAGCGGTCGCTAACACTCGCTAATTAAATTCATTATCTTTTAAATTTTTCAATTGAAATCCCAACGCAAAATATTTTTGTCGAAGATCACTTGCGAATTGTCAAACTATGTAGAAATAGCCATTTACAAGCTTCTGGAAATAGCATTTAAGTTTTAACTTTTAACTAAAAAACCTTCGAGTTCCCCAGCAACTTTGTAGTTGTACGTTGCGATTCTAACTTTGAGAAAATCATATCTGCAGATTTCATCAACATCATCCAGACTGCACTTCATTTTTGTAGTAATTATCATCGAAATAATTAGGACGTTCATTGTTTACACTGTTCTGACTTTTATGCTTCCCGCTCCAATGATTGATTGTCACTACAAACGTTCTTCTAGATAATGTTAGGTGATACGATAGTATTTCTGAAATTGTGACGCAACGATGATAAGGCTGTAACGTTACGAATAGTAACAAAAATTAAAAGCTAAAGGAGAAAGCAACAGTTTGAACTTTTATGACAAAATTTTAGCGTCACCCAATTAATTCTGAATTTACACACAAAATGCATCTACATTTGTTACGCGTATGTTAACTAAAATACATTATCATGTTAGCGAAGAGCTAGCGATTAGAAAAGTTTTTCGCTAGTTGGATTTAAGGGAGCGCTAGTCTCTATTAGCGAGCAATTCCCAATTCTAGCGACGCTAGTACAACCATGGTTATGGGCTAGTGACATCGCAACGAGCTATGACGTCACGCAAGTTCAGTGCAGGTTCGAATCCAACTACTACGTTATGGTATGGTATGTACGTAAAGCGTCAAAAATATCGGTAGGATTCTGATTCGAATCGGTTCGCTGCGTAGTTGTAACTGACATTTCACAAGTGCTGCTCCCGACTAAACATTTACTTATCTGGTTAAAGACTCGGTTAAAGATGGCGCCACCAACAGGTGTACTTTAGTTTTATAATGATCCGTGTTCAAAGGCAGTTTTTCCTTGCAAAAATTTTTTGGAAATCGTTTCTTCTTTCACACAAAATATTGCTTTGATGCTCAAACCCCAAAAATATTTTTTCTAATTTTCTGAAAAGCGCTTCCTTGTGGGAAAATTCGTAAAAGAGAAATTTCCGCCATTTTGGGGGATTTTATCCCTCCTTCTGACACCCCACTGCCCCCTCTTCGTTCAAAGTATTTTTTCAGAATATTGAGAAAAAATATTGTTGGTGTTTGTGAGGAAAAACAACTTTTCCAAAAAAATCTACCTAGTGCTCAGCTAAGAAAATAAACCATTAAAATGAGTATAGGAAAGTAGCGATAGTGTAGTCAAGGAAGTTAATTAGGTTACGTCGTCGTACGTCCGTCTATGCCCCCCTCCTGTGACGTAACATGGTGTAGCCTGGTGTAACATGATATAACATGGCGTTACATGACGTGGGGTAACGAAAAGTAACAGGAGGGGTACTACACAGAGGGACGGACAGGAAGGATGCGAACATACAGTAGCTATCGCTACTTTTCGAAAAGTGATGCAAACGACTATCTATTGCTGGGTCTTTCATTAATCTTTTAGTAAGATGATTCTAAAACTAGAATATGCGGATTTACTCTTCGACTGCGAATACTGTGTTTTTACAATTATTCGTGGAAGAATTTCAGAGTGAAACGACCGATATGTAAAATCGAAAACTAAACACTACTGTAACATAACGAGCACAAACTTTCCGATAAAATCTGAAGTATTCCTGGTTTTCTATGTTTTTGTGTACCTAAAGAACCCAACAGACAAATTCTTCATTTTTTGTGTATAAAAGTTTTAAACGAGATAACGAGAAATCGATTTCAAAACATGACCACAAAGCCCGTCATAATTTAAATTGCTGCAATATAGAAACATAATCTTAATGGTTAAAGTTATATTCAAACTCACGCCATTGTTCAGTGTAAACAAGGAAACACATCGAAGAATTGATTGAATTTCATTCATGAAGCAGGTAAAATCCTATATTTTTTTCAACAAATCCTTTGTATTTGGAGTTTCAAAGTTTTCCATTTACACGTATATTTTCGGCGATACAAAGGACAAAAACGATGATGAACTTTTGATTATTATTTCATTTTAATAACAGAATTGTAATGGAAACATTAACGATTTTATTTGCTCACACAATGGGAGTAAATAAATATAGATTTATCGTTAGAGACCATCAACAATGACAACTTGTCAACAATAATAGTAGGATAGACGGAAGGAAGGTTTCAATAATGTCAATAATTTGTTGGAACAGCTTTAATTCAATTGTTCATATTCGAAAGGAAACGCTACACTGAATTAATACTCAAAGTTTGGTTGCACTAAGCGAAAGTAAATCATTAAATGGTTTTCGATCGAGGATGTTCAAATGTCGCTTGTAAATAAATTTTGTTTTGGTTTTGTATTATTCTTTCCTGCTAGCGCCACCGTTTTCTACTTCTACGTAGAATCTTTTCTAATCTAAAACATATTCCCTGATCTCAAGTTGCATAATAGTAGGTTATCATCATAAGGGGAAACGTCGAGACTTGCCGGGATCTTCGTCTTATATGATAACACGCTATTTTATCGTATGAGCGAAACAAAGACAACAGACGAAGTGGAATGAAAAATTCATTTGACGTATGAGAATAATGTCTAGAGTGGTGTAACAAGGAGAAAGCCAAACGCGAATGCGATAAAAACTAAAGAGTATTTTGTTTATTTTCTCTAACAACTTGTTAGCAAAGTAAATTGAAAAAATTATTTGTTATAAGAGGAGAGGAAAATGAAATTCCTACAAGAGTGAAAGTTTGCGGCAGGAGCGAAGCGAGCTAGTCGCTCGAGATCGAACTTTCATTCATTCATTCATTTATTCTATTTCCAATTATTACGCAAGGCTAAACCTTATACAACAATGTTGCGCGTAATTTCAATTTCTTACAAAATATTCTTAACTATTATAATATTGAACTTAAGATGTACCTCACTTCGACTTCCAATAATCGTTAATTTTAATATTTTATTTCATTGCGAAACGTTTTCATGAATACCGTCACAGTGATCACGAAACCACCACCAACGCATTTAACGACGTATCCATATAACAAATATAAATTTACTAAGATCAAGAAAAGAAACGAGTACTGCATTTTGTAAATTGTCTATCAGTTTTCAATCTCCTTAGCTCTGTCGGGAATCTATTCCAATCAGTAGTCCCTCGCACAAACAGAGATCTGCCAACTGCTGTTCTGTGCCATGGCACAGTTAAATTATTTCTCCTTCGTGATCTTCTGTCCTGAAGCTCCTCTCTCAAATACCCAGGTACCCCACCTCGCAAGACTCTGCGAATCAAACATCCCAAAAATCGTTTATCATAACCCTCCGTATTTCTCAATATATATCTCAATACCGACATAAAAGCTCTATCCAATCGCTTTTTGGCACAGGACTGCAGACCATAGGAATAAACTTCACACCCATAGCTAAAATGCGGTATAAATAAGGCTATCCCAAGCATAGCGCACGTTTTCAAAGGAGTTTTATTTGCCAGATGCCACAGACTACGTAGGCCAGCATAAACTTTCCCAGCCGCTGTTTCCGCCTGTCTCATCCAAACTAGTTTGAATCCATTGTCAGCCCCAAATTCTTAACCGAATCTGTAAAACGTATGCTTTTACCGTTCATGTAAACCAACGGAAAAATACCCCTCTCACTACCAAACATTATAGTCTGAGTCTTCCCGCTATTAAGTATCAGCTGATTTCTCTTCGCCCAATCACACACTGCCTTAACATCCCCATTTATCACCCCAATCCCCCCTTTCCAGGCAATACTTTCGAACCTTGACAGATTTTAACATCATCTGCAAAGAGATCTGATTGAGCCAGGTATATCATTTAAAAACATTAAGAAAAGCAACGGACCCTAAAATCGAGCCTTGCGGTACTCCTTCGCACACTGGAAGGAATTCCGACATATTTCATACTTTCCATACATACTCTAATGTTACACAACGTTTTCTGCGTGTGAGTGGTGGTGGACATAACCGTTTTTAGGCACAACAGAAAACTGGACTTATTATAACATTGTGCAAGAAAAGAGCTGAGAAAATATAAATTTTCACCTTGGACAATTCAACAAAGCTCATGATGATTCATTTTAGATGAAGTGTTTATTGTATGTACCCAGAAGGGTTGTGTTCACGAATTGTCGAAATTTCCAAAAGAATTAATTTTTAGAAGGTTTTTATCCGACACTTGACAACTCCATCTTACTATAATTTCTCCACAGTAAACAGCATATAAGTTTAACACGTTCTACTGAATTCTGTTGTTATTGCATGCAAGCCAAGTTTGTTCTCGTAACCGTAACACTAAATCACAAACAGAGAAATTCATGGTAGTAAGGGGTCGTGACGTAAGAAGGATTTTAGTTGTGTATTAATTCGTACTTTGTCATAAAAATATAAATGGCGCCACCGATAAGAGGGTTGTTGTACCTGATCAACACCACAATCTATTGATTGATCTTTGCCCATGATTTTTCAATTTTAATTGACAGTGAATGCCTAATGACATCGAAGCGTACAGCAAAAGGTATATGAACCCTTCGTAAAATTTAATTAATTTTAATTAGAAGCGGACATTTAATATTCTACCCTCGAAAAATTAATCATTTGAGTGATGATGTTTCGTTTCGTGGTATCAGCATTACGCAAACGTTCCTTATATGTTTCCAGTTATCCATTTAACGAATAATAACGGAGATGATGATATAAACCTCTCATTATATTACAAGGTGTTGGGAAATGCCGCAAAAGAAATTGTGTGTGTTATGTGATGCATACCCTTTTTCTATCGTCTCATATTTACTTTATATTAAAATCCGGCTATTATGAGATGAGGTGCCCATCCTCATATAATGTTCAACACACTCTACGAAGCAAATAGCATTTTTCTTTCGTTATTATGTGAATGCTGAATAGGGTGTGAAACTAAACACACTTCGGCTTCTAAATAATAGTAAATTTGGGGTGTTCAATTGCTGGGTAGAGTGTTGATGGAGAGAGACGAATAATTTTTGGAAAATGTATATTTCGAGGGGAAGAAGGAAGGTTTCATAACGAGATTATGTAAGTGAATTTAGTATAAAATTTATTATTATTATGTACACATTAGCTGTATTGTTTATTCGAACGTGTTCGTAGAGGTATGTAATATGATTTACGTGTTAAAATTCTACTTAATCTTATAATTTATGTTCGTCGGGTTTTGTAAACATGGAAGTGAAATTTCAATTAAAATTTTATGTATTTTCCCTAAGAGCTTTACGAAGATTTGTTTGATTGTTTAAAATTTACAGACAAATTTTCGACGTTTGCCAAAAATGTCCATTGATTTCGGTGAATTTGTTCTGCAGGCTTTTCCTTATGCTCTAACTTTTCTTTTCATTTCCCTTCAATTTTTCACCCGGTACATATTCGGGGGCTTGTGAGATTTCAAACAAATGAGTAAAACGACGGACCGTCTCGGAAAAGTTTAAGATTGAGCATAAGACTAAATTTGTCGAATGTTGCAAATATCTCAGCAAGTATAGCACGGAAATTGTTCATTTTGGTGTCAAATGAAAGCTTTGATTTTTTTCAAATTTAGTTTCAGAAATACCATAATTTCGCTTCAAAAATTAAATGCTCGAATTTCGTTCACTTCAGTCACTGATAACTGAGAAATGATTCAAAATTTTTTTTGTTTGAAAGATCTGGGCATGGCCGACAATTTATGGAAGAAATTTTTCTAATTTTGAGTCCTTGGACTCAGCTAGGGCACTAAAACCGAGTCTATTCTACCATTAGATCTATACATAAAATCAACGGCCTTCAAATCAGCTTGTATTGTGAAATGCAATGGATGTTGGTCCGTTACATCAGAGTTGGGCCACACCGCCATTAGCAGACTCATCAAGGATGAAACCCTTCAAATGCCGAGTGATCAATGCCAACCGGAACTCTGGTTGGACGACAAGTTCACTTGTACTATTCCGGAAAAAAGGGAATGGTTAGGAGAGAACAAGGTCTACCCACCAGTGGGAGAACTGGTTTGCTATACAGATGGCTCCAAACGGGATGGTTTTACTGGGGCGGGCTTCTTCTGCGAATTTCCTCTTCTAGAGGCTAGCATTTTCACAGGATACCATGCCTCAGTCCACTAGACCATCTGGCCATTTGGCCATCTCGGAACTATGCAAAACAGAAACAATAAGTAAAGCGTCGGGTAAAGACATGTATATCTGTACCGACAGTCAATCATCCATCCAAGCTTTTAGCTCCCCCATAGTATGTTCTAAGACCGTGAGAGTATGCAAAAGGATTCTCAATGAAATTAGTGACTCAAACAGGGTTACCATCCTTTGGGTTCCGGGCCACGATTGTATTCTTGGAAATGAAAAAGCAAACATGCTCGCAAAAAATGGAACTAAAAAGCGTTTCATTGGGCCCGAGCTACACGTCGGCATCTCCAAAACTACAAGAAAAAGCATCATAAACCAATGACTGTCAACAAGTGTTTTGTTATTGTGTTTTAATTTAATTTAGCAAAAAAAAACTCTTACAGAGGAGGTGTGACGCAAGTCTTTACGTCTGCGTACAAAAGCTGTGAAATCAGAAAAGTGTGACGCATTAATCATTTAAGGTAAAACTTTTTTCTTCCAGTTACAAAAGTTCTGAAATCAGAGGGGGGTGACGCATTAAGCTTCGATTCGCAACAAACATTTTTAAACAAAATTATGTTGAGTTCAAAAAATTGGGTCACAAATGTCAGACCCAACGACGAAACAATTTTTCTGTATTTTCAGTTTTTACGCGAAAATTTGACTTTTATTTCTTATCACATAAATTCAATTCTCTATAACTTCGCCTTTGGAACCAACTTTCTAGCTCTCATGATTCTAGAGATTTGGGTCATCGTGCCTAATTATGGAAGTGACCATATACCAGTATTGGGCCATATTTCCCCAAAACCCTGAAACACGTGTTCGCTTAAATTTAATTCTCTACAACTTCGCCTTTGGAACCAACTTTCTAGCTCTCATGGTTCTAGAGATTTGGGTCATCCTGCCTAATTATGGAAGTGACCATATACCAGTATTGGGCCATATTTCCCCAAAACCCTGAAACACGTGTTCGCTTAAATTTAATTCTCTACAACTTCGCCTTTGGAACCAACTTTCTAACTCTCATCGTTCAGGAGATCTGGGTCATCCTGCCAAAAATTGCCACAAACAAAGAAAGAAAGAAAGAGACATCGAAAGAAAGAAAGAAAGGTTTACCAAATTGACTAGTTAAAAATATTCGATTTGAGTCCATTTCCATACAAAATAGCAAAATTGTTTAATTCATATCTTCGGAACGACTGAACCGATTTTAATGAGTGAAAAGGCACTTCGGCCTAAAATTTTCCGTAGAATCCGGGAAAAATATTTTCCGGGGGGTACGTCGCTCGGGGGGGGGGGAAGTCAAAAAGTTCCTGTATATATGTTCCTTAGTCTACGAAAAAATTTCTTGTGAATTTTTTGGCGTGTAAGACTTGCGTCACGGGCGCATTGCTACCGCGCGCCCATGATACGTTTTCGAAGTGAAAATTGACGAATGAAGTATTTTGTTAACTAAATATCCTTTATGAAGTGTTAAGGTCGCGAACGAAGTTGGAGTTCTCATCACATCGCTAATTGATCCAACGATTTCGCAATATTTGTGGGTGACCTTTCACCATAAATGCATGCAGTTAACACAAATAGTGATTGACAGATCGAACTGCCAGACCAAAGCATGTAAAATGTTTAAAAGAACGCATTTTTGGCTGGTACACCACCAACCAAACATACTTTTTGGGACAACGCGAGACATTGTATAGTATGGATAGTATAGATTCGTGAGTTCAGTGTTTCCTCAGTAGTAAGGCTATGGAAGATTTGTACCGGACTGCCACCTTGCTCAGTGATGTGCCCCAGTTACGACGCTCATACACTTTGCCTTCCTGCCTGATAATACTCCCTACTCAGGGTAGTACAAAGGGCCCGCAAGAGGCCTGTGTGCATCGATCAGAAATGGTCGACCCTAAGCTGATAAAATCTATAAAAATCTATCATAAGCCAATGGCTATATAAAATTCATGGAGAAATTATGATGGTGGAAGACACACAAAAGTATTTTGTCCTACCCCGTCCAAAAAAATTCAGTCAGAGTTCTTAACCTTGACAGACCGAATATCAAAAGAACGGCTGAAATCATCAGGTATCAAGGAAAACCCGAAGTGTGTGTGTGGTTATGAGGATGAAGTATCCAGGTTCCTGTCAAGCTTCTAAGAGTTTGACCCCTCCTATCACCCTTCTCATCTTATCTATCTATCTAGGGCCATTTAAGTGGTTTTTGGTCTTTTGTACATAACTCGAGCAAATCTTTTCCGATTTTCAAATTTTGTTTGATCGAAAGGTCTATGAAAGCTCAACAATTTTCAGAAGAAACTTTTTGAGATTTGGCCCTAGGGCACAAAAAACGAGTTTTTGCTAGCGCTCTACATGTTTTTTGTACATAACTCGAGTAAATCTCTTCCGATTTTCAAATTTTGTTTGATCGAAAGGTCTATAACTGCCCCACTATGGCAGAAAATGTTTTGATTAGAAGCCCTTGGACTCAGTCAGGACCCTAAAACTGAGTTTCTACTAGGGCCCAACGTGTTTGCTTACATAAGTTGGAGAAACCCTAACTGATTTTGTTGATTCTTTTTCCTATTTGAGAGGTTTTGTGTTTTGACGGTTTTTATTTTGACAATTTTGTTTGACGAATTTTGTAAGTTATTTTGTTGGCAACTATGACAAAACAGCTGTTGGAAAAATCCCATTTTTGTTTACTAACATTTGAAATATGATCCCTCGGGATTGAGAACGTTTTCCGCGAATTAAAGATACAAAATTAAAAAAGAATTATTTTCAAAAGGTTCTCACGCCGATTTTACTTTTTTGAAGTGTACTTTCGATAAAAAATACAATTGAAAAAGAGCCACGAAAGCAGATGGTTTTTCGTCTATATTTGCTCAAGTATGCAATATGAAGATTTACTGCCAATGGCAAAATTGTATAGAATAAAATTTTAGAGAAAAAGTGCTTCAGGGCTTTAGGGAAAAATAGCCCAATCCTGGGATATGATCACTTCTAGAATTGGGCGGGATGACTCATATATCTAGAACCATGAAAGCTAGAAAATTGCTTTCAATGACAAAATTGTAGAGAATACAACTTTAGAGAAGATGTATTTCAGAAAAACGGAAGATTTATTTCAAAAACGGCCATCCGGAGAAAACGACCACTGGACAAAAAAACCCCGGACAAAAAAACCCTGGACAAAAAAAAACCGGACAAAATAACCCGGACAAAATAGCCCCCGGACAAAAAAACCCGGACAAAATAGCCACTGGACAAAATTACCTCCGGAAAAGATTACCACCGGATAACAAGCAAGTCGCTGCGCCACAGGCCTGAACTTTATGGGAAAAAAAAGCGGAGTCGAGGGGTGGCAGCCCCCGCGATGGGGTGTCAAGGGGGTATCGCCCCCCCCCCCCTTGCGGGGTCTAAGGGGCGGAGCCCTTAGTTGAGTATGGGGCAGAGCCCCACGCTTGTAAGGCCGCCTGCAGGGCATATTGTACCCCGCGCATGCGCGGGGGTTTAGGGGGCAGAGCCTGAAATCGGACAAAATAACCCCTGGGGGGTTATTTCATCCGGAGTTAATTTGTCCGGGGGTTTTTTGACCTAGAGACCAAAAAACGGCCCAATCCTGCCCCAATGGCTTATAGAACTGGGAGGGATGACTCCTATCTCTAGAAGCGTGGCACTTAGAAAGTTGCTTCCAAAGGCAAGGTTGTAAAAAAGTAAATTTTACAGGGAAAATGGCACAATTTCTAGAATTGTGAAGGAAGACGCATATCTCTAAAACTATGAAGTTAGAAATGTACTTTTAAAGGCAAAGTTGGTGAGAATTACATTTTAGAGAAAATGTTTTCAGGATTTCTTGGAAAAACTACGTTGGTCCACTTTGTGATATGGTGCAAGGGAGAATATTTCTGTCATCACACGTACTTCGGAAGGGTCTTTTACATTACCTTGGGTAATTTCTATGGATCTTTAAAATTCTTTTACCTATACAAGAACATGAAACATTAGATTGTTTCCTCATTTCGATATTTAGATACATTCGAGTCTTTTTGCCACATCTATTCTTGGTACTTGACCACAATATCAAGAATTTGCTCAATATTCTTGGAATTCGCTTGTTGGCTCACACCACATAACAAGTAGTAGAACATTCCAGCGTTACCCACATTACAACCCACTGTATGTCATGAACCATACAAGCTACAAAGTTTTCATGTTCCACAATGCTGACTTACTCAACAAAATATATCTCTTGCATTTTTCTTGTGCGCCTACACAATTTTCAAGATTATGTAAAAAAAAAAGTCAAACGTAATATAATATGTAACGCTGGTTACACAGGCATAGGCGGGGATTTGCAAACTCCCCCAGTGTATTATTGTCCATGAGACGATAATATTGTATCACTAGATGATATTATTGTCTCATGGACAATACACCCCGCCGCATAGGCATATATAGGTGTAATGAATGATTTCCGCGATTACATTCCTCACCTTCGACTTGAAATAAACCTTACCATCGAACGTAATAAAATAAACAAAGAGTTTTTTTTTTTTCAAAGAAATAGCCTCTGTACAAGGAAAATTTCATTTTACACCCGACGACGTAAAGCCTTTACGTCACCATTTGTACAAGGAAAATTTCATTTTTTATCCGATTTAACTCTTAGTCGCGTGCGAAAAGCTAAATTACTATTCGCAAGCGCTTGCGAATAGTGTTTAACGGACTATTCTCACCCGCGTACGATTAGCATCTGCCTCAAATAAATGAACATATATAACTCAAAAAAACATCCGACTCCTCTCTTCATCAAACCTTGAAAAAACAGGTCGGTAATTTTTAAATAAAAACAATTTGTCGAGACTCATTTTCTCGTTCTTTCATTTCATTTCATGGCGAAATTTACAATAAATGAAGCGAAGAAAAATGCAAACAAGCTTCGGCATGAAATTTCATATACTTTGACATAAGCCGACGTCGCTCTAAAAGCGTAGATTGTGCCATCTGCGTGAGATCCGTAGAAACAAGTTTCTGCGACATTTCGTAAAAGTAAAACTACGTGGAAATGATTGTTTTGCGATAAATCGATTTCATAAATGTCTAACAAAAATTAATGCTTTCACTCAAGCTCTTTTTGCTACGGAGTACGAAAAGTCACATCAATTTATTTATGAGCGACTGCACACATTTTTAGATATGGAACACCATCAACTAAACTGAATAAGGTTAAGTGGATTTCTCTTGTATGACAATATGTTCTTGCTTTGTATTGTGTTCTGTAAGGCGTCAACACTTTTTGTCTAAAGCAATAAAAATAGTTGACGCTGAATGATTGTTCATTTTCTTAAGTCATGTCTTTTGTCATATTCAGGTCAGGTCAACAGTAAAACTCGTCTTGCATGTGGTATTACATGTGAACACTTTGTAACAAATTGCTTCCATTAATGAGTTAGACATCTCTTTCCTAGCAAGTGGATTTTGTATCGAAAACTTGCAAATGTTTTATGCAACAGAGCTGATTTAGTATTATAAACACCTGGTCTTTCGATCAATTATTCGAAAATTATTGTAATTTCAAAAATAATCAACTCGCTCAACTATAATTGATATAATGGTTAGAAAAGCGACTTTCAAGAAAATTTTTTTAATGAAAACGCTATTGGCACCTCGTGCCAACAGTCTTTTCTATATACTGCGACTCTCTTTAAAATAATGTGGCTAATGGCACCGGGTGTCAAATGTAACGAATGAAAAAAGCAACGACGATGAAATCGGAAACGTCGTCCAAGCTGCTTATAACATCGTCGCGATTCGATAATTTTTTTCTATCGGAACATCGTTTTGAAGCAAAATATTAAATTTATCATCAAGAACAATTTCTGTAACAAGAATGACTTTTATTTCAATTGATCGGCTTAATAAAGAATGAGAAAACACACTTGCAGTGATTGAAGAGAAATAGATTTTTCTTGGTATATGAGTTTAAGAGCGCGTCGCAAAAAAGTGAGCTGTTAAATTTGCGATGTTTTTTTAGAACAGAATCCTGTTTAATAAATAACAAATTATTTAAAACTATAGCTCGGGTATTGTGAGAGGATGGCTCCTACGCGAATTATAGATGAATCCGAATTCAGAAAGTTTAAGTATGAAGGTGCAAATTTGCTCTGAAATAACATCGCAAATGAAGTTGGAATCCGATGATTTTTCAGAGCAAACTTCGATCTTCATACTTCAACTTTTTGAGTTCTGATTCATCTATTATCCGAGTCATCCTCTCACAGTACATACATAAGTTTTGAATAACTTGTTATTTATGCAGGATTCTGCTCTAAAAAACATCGCAATTTTGACAGTTTTGTGACATCCTTCATTTCACGTGGTGTCAATATTTGCTTTGTAATACTGCGTGTAATGACGCCTGGTGCTATTATCCGCACCTGGTGCTATTATCCGCACCTGGTGCTATTATCCGCACCTGGTGCTATTATCCGCACCTGGTGCTATTATCCGCACCTGGTGCTATTATCCGCACCTGGTGCTATTATCCGCACCTGGTGCTATTATCCGCACCTGGTGCTATTATCCGCACCTGGTGCTATTATCCGCACCTGGTGCTATTCTCCGCACCTGGTGCTATTATCCGCACCTGGTGCTATTATCCGCACCTGGTGCTATTATCCGCACCTGGTGCTATTATCCGCACCTGGTGCTATTATCCGCACCTGGTGCTATTATCCGCACCTGGTGCTATTATCCGCACCTGGTGCTATTATCCGCACCTGGTGCTATTATCCGCACCTGGTGCTATTATCCGCACCTGGTGCTATTATCCGCACCTGGTGCTATTATCCGCACCTGGTGCTATTATCCGCACCTGGTGCTATTATCCGCACCTGGTGCTATTATCCACACCTGGTGCTATTATCCGCAAAGGATTTGCTTTGATTTCTAATGATTTTCTATCGTTTTCTTTGTCAATTTCCGATTATTTTCCGAAGGGAAAACGACTCGCAAAAATCTTGGCACAAGTTAAAAAAATCTTTGAAAAATCATTTAAATCTTAATTTTCGCAATTTTTAGGCGAATATGCTAAATTTAATATAAAATTTAATGAAAATCCCAAAAAAAATCATTTGAAAATCACAAAAAATCCGCAAAAATCTTAAATCTTGTCACACAATTATCTTGAGTCGTTGGCCCCTCAGGACTTTCTAGCATTTTCTCACGACTTTTAGAGATTTTCTTTTGAAGTTTTCAGTATTTTCTTTGATTTTCAAGGATTTCCTTTGATTTCCAATGATTTTCTTGTAATTTAAAGGATTTTTTTTTGAGAATTTTCAGCGAATTCGAAGATTTTCTTAACAACTGATTTTCTACGTTTATCTGCCCCTCGCAATAGTCTCCACCAATTTTAAAGTTAACGTACATCTGAGATTCCCTAACTGGCTCTTTTTCCTTGGGTTGGGCGTAACGGAGACAATTATTAGTTTAGGCTTTTCAAAAAAATCGTTTCCAAGAAACGTGTGCTTTCAAGACTGCAAACAGTTAGCAGCTTTAGTCTTTATAATCTAAGTTAAAATTGGCTAATCTCAGCTCAAGATATCAAGGAATCTGAATTAAACATTCTGGCAATCGGTGCAAGTAACTTATTTCAGACAGAGGAGATCCTTCTATGTCTCAATAAATGGTAGCGCATCCAAAAACATAAGCGCCCTTGCAGGAGTCCCACAAGGTAGTGTGCTCAGTCCTCTTTTATTCAATGTATACACACCTGACTTGGAAATTTCGACCTGTGAAAAAAGTATGTTCGGCGATGATACTTCAGTTTTTAAGTCTGCTAAGAGAGCCTAAATTTCGCTAGTAAACAATTGTCTGATTTCTACAAAGCAAGGAAAATTAAATTGAATTCCTCCAATTGAATGACAGCAAAACAACAGCTGCTTTCTTTACTAACTAGCCCTGTAAATGGCTTCCTACTGATAAAGTTACTGTGTTGAATTCGCAAATTCCCTGGAATACTAAAATTAAGACGGTAGGCATGAAGCTGGACAAATATCTTACATTTATCATAACGAACTGACTGTCGATAAGTCTTTCAAGCTTCTCGCATCCCTATACCCTATTCTTAATCGTAAATCAAAGCTTAATTTGGAGAATAAGTCGTCGATCTACAAGGCTATTATTCGCAGTACCTTGTTATGTGCCAGTCCTGTCTGGAGCGATTGCGCTTCATGGCATTTGAACAAATTGCAAATAATACAAAACAACTGCCTAAAAACCATTTACGGTCTCCCTAAGAGATGTCCTACGAATGAATTGCATTTAATCGCAAATCTGCCAACAATTAGAGAACAGATTATGAAAATTCAGGAAAGATTCAGAAACAAAGCTCAATTTGTCGAAAATCGGCTGATCCGATTGTTGCATTAGAAAGGTGTAACTGTGATGTTAGTTTAGTGGTAAGTGTTAGTTAGTTTAAGGTAAAAACAAAATAATTCATTTGAAGTTTTTTTCAAATTTTCTTCTGCCTTTTTGTAGAAACGTAAATCATTGCATAAAACAATCAAATCAATTTATAATTATAAAAGTCAAAAGTTTGTCTGTTTGTAAGTTTGTCCGTAAATTGTCGGTCACAAATTTCCAGCTTGAACCTTCATTCTTCCGACCTGCTTGAAGAGTTCCGATGAACTAAAGCAAAGTGTCGATTTGCATTGCCTTTTATAAGCCGAAAGCCAAAAAAAGGCAATGCAATAGAGGATTCCAAATGAATCTACACACGTCCGACCTGCTTGAAGAGTTCCGAGGAACTAAAGCAAAGTGCAGTTTTGCATTGCCTTTTATAACCAAAAAAAGCAATGCAAACCTAACTTCGAATGGATAGAAAAATCAACAAGGGAAATCTAGAGGCAGAGAACGAAAGACGTTCCTTCTGCTAAAGTACCGGGACCGCAATGAAGCAGTTCCCTCAAAAATAGTTTGTTCTTATTATGGGAGCAATTTCCCATTAGAACAATATCGCCATCCGCACTCAGCATCATCTTTCAACGACGCTTTAGTGTTGGACATCACCAACCGGCGACAATTTCATGCAAATCGAACAGAGGTATTTATACATTTACAACTGGGTATATTCCGTGAAGTATAACATTTATGTAACGCTTTTGCAAACGAACTTATTTGGCGTATTCAAATAATTTTATTTGTATGGAACGAAATGATGTGCCGTATTGGATATCTTTGTAAATTTTTTTGGTTGATGTTAAATCTTCGGTTTCTTCGTGGTTGAGGTTTCTTCAACAAAGTCTTAGAGTTTTGTTAGTTAAATGACCAAAACTGAAAAAATATGGTCCAAATCATTTTTTAAAAATATGTTGGAATGTGTGGGAGTTAGACCATAGGTTTCTTCGGCAAAGTCTTAGAGTTTTGATAGAAAAAGTCACCAGTATAGGTGAAAATGTCGGGCAGTTGGACATGGGGTCAATTTTTATGCTTCTAAAAGTATCTAGGAAGGTATGAGAGACAGACCATAGCATTGGTTTCTTTGGCAAAGTCTCAGAGTTTTGTGAGTAGAAGTCACCAGCATTGGTGAAAATGATGGGCAGCTCGGGGGAAGAAGCAGTACAGGGGGGAAACGGTTGTACGGGGAAATGGTAGTACGGAGGAAATTGTAGTAAGGGAGAAACTGTTGTACGGAGAAACAGTAGTACGGAAGAAACGGTTGTACAGGAAAAATAGTAGTACACAGGAAATTGTAGTACGGTAGAAACGGTTGTACGGAGGAAATTGTGGTACGGGAGAAACGGTTGTACGGGAAATAGTAGCACGAGGAAAAAGTTTGTACAGGAAAATGGTAGTACGAGGGAAACGGTAGTACGGAGAAAATTGTAGTACGGGGAAAAGTGTTGTCCCGTGGAAACGGTAGTACGGTGGAAAAGGTAGAACGAGGGAAACGGTGGTACGGCGGAAACGGTATCACGGGGAAAACGGTAGTACAGACGTAATAAAGGTACATAGCAAACGGTAGTTGGGCAAAATGGTTTTACGGGGAAATGGTAGAAGGGGGGAAAACCAGATTTGCTTATGGTAACTTCTAAAATACTACTAAATAAAAACGAACAGAATATGTTCATCTGGAAAATGTATTATCTCATGTCGTCAAGTCGCTGTCGTGGAAAATCTGGGTTAGAATTTTTGAACTACGTGGAATCGCGTAACAGACGTCCTAGATATTAGATAATAGAGCTTCCTCCCCTAGTCTCTTTCACACTCTTCAACGCCTCTCCATAGCTACATGTTTGTAAAACTTTTTCAAATACGATACAGTTACAGTCCTGGATTCAATAAAATTGCGAAATTCCAACAATTTTTTATTAAAAATGGTGCAACAAACTCCTTCTAGCAATTAAAATGTGGATATACTTTTCACGTCGATTATTATTACATCATAAAGCTGAAGATAAAAGACAACGAAATAAACGACAATCTCTAAAGTTTCGACGTGTTCAAATAAAAATTTCCCATTATTAAATACAATTTTTCTATTTTCATTCCTCGTCACTGTAATATAGGCGAAAAAAAATGCAATAAAAAAGTCTTTCCACACTCGTAAAATCTCATGCTTCTGCCGAGCCACATAAACGTTATCTCTATGTGGTCAATAAAAATAATTTTTTATTTTTATTTCTTTTGGCATAGGTGTACAGTTTATCGACACCACGAAGCTATCACACCAACCCAACCGATCCCAAAGAGAAATTTGGCCCAGTTGCTGTATCAGCGGGTACAATACGTAGCCAACATTTGCTGCAAGAAGGCACTTATGGTAAGGGTATAACGATATGATTTGTTATAGCAATATCAGTTTATAGCGTAAAACATTTTCGTTTTTTTCGGGTAACAGGCAGAGTATACAGTGGCACGCTACATCTTTCCAGTGGTGAAACACGAGACACTCTCATAAAAACGGTTGTCGGTAAGTTGTAACATTTACACATTACATTTAACATTAACACCGTCAACATCATTAGAACTTCATTCGTATTAAAGTAAAATATTGTCACATGAGTAAAATTTATTGCTGGGAACATTGGAATTGGTGGCTGTAACATAGCAGTAGATATGTGCGTTCATATCGGCACTTCGAGTGTCATATAATAAATTAGAGCCTTTTGTAGCGCATTCTTTATAAACAAAAATCAATTCGCAAATCTATGAAAGGAAAAAAATTGCTACTGTCAATTTCTTGTGTAACGATCGAACAGTTGCCACAGCTAAAAGTTTTAAAAAAACATCACTAACCATCATCAACAACTGGCCATGATAGGTCATGATCAAGTAAATGTCGGCTAATAAGCACTAAGGTACATAACTACTATTTGTCATGGCCAAGAGTCTCAATGGCCAACAGTCACATTGAACATGACTTTAACAATTATCATGGTCAACACTTACCATGACTTTGTGAACCTTTACCGTGATAAACAGTTACCATGTGCTCAACAGTTATCATGTGCTCAACAGTTACCATGTGCTCAACAGTTACCATGTGCTTAACAGTTACCATGTTGTCAACAGTTACCATGTGGTCAACAGTTACCATGTGCTCAACAGTTACCATGTGCTCAACAGTTACCATGTGGTCAACAGTTACTATGTGGTCAATAGTTACAATGTGGTCAACAGTTACCATGTGATCAACAGTTACCATATTGTCAACAGTTACCATGTAGTCAGCAATTACCATGTGATTAACAGTTACCATGTGGTCAAAGGTTGCCATGTGGTCAACAGTTATCGCGTGGTCAACAATTACCATGTGGTCAACAATTACCATGTGGTCAACTGTTACCATGCAGTCAACAGTTACCATGCAGCCAACAGTTACCACATGGTTAACAGTTACCACATGGTTAACAGTTACCACATGGTTAACAGTTACCACATGGTTAACAGTTACCACATGGTTAACAGTTACCACATGGTTAAGAGTTACCACATGGTTAACAGTTACCACATGGTTAACAGTTATCACATGGTCAACAATTACCATGTTGTCAACATATACTATGTGGTAAACAGTTACCGCATTATCAAAAGTTGCCTTGTGGTTAACAGTTACCATGTTCTCAACAATTGCGATGTGTTCAACAATTACCACATCGTCAACAGTTATGGTATATTTACGTAATCCTCTTATCCACCCGATTCAAACTGGTCAAGTGTTACCTTAATATACATGAAATTGCAGACTATTTTCTCAAAGCGTATTAGCTGAAACTCGTCGACGCACACATCTGTGTGGGTGATATGTCGATGTGGTTTTTGTCGGAGACAGTAGAGAACACTATTTTGTCATCTTAATTTCAGTATGGTTGTGTTTGTCGTTGGTTTAGCGACTACACATTTCAATTGCATTTCAGATGGAGCATCGCTTACACAAGTTGCCTTTTTACTTTCGGAAGCATCTCTGTTATGCGGTGTCGTTCACATAAATATTCATGCACCAATTGGCGCTAACACAGAATTGTCTGGGCCACCACAAATTGCATATCCGTATCCCTCAAAAGGCAATTTGAAAAGGTAGATTTTGTGACACAAGTCATGTCCGACGACACATCATTAATCACATTCGTTTATTCAAAAGATTTCTGCAAAATTGTCGTGAATCGGGTACATCTCTAAAGACGCGTCAACTAGTCGAGTTCGGCCTGCATGTAACAAGGGGATTATCACATTTGCATTCACTACAAATTCTTCATCGTGACTTTGCCACCAGAAATTGTGTGTAAGTATTCAAAGTTCGTACGACAAATAAATCAGAAAAAATTAAATGGGACTCGTGCTTATGATTTCCACATATGTTCAATTTATATGGTGAACTCCACTACATGCGGAATGTAATAAGAAAATAGTTGAGCAAATCTTCGTGGATTTGTTTGGAGGCCTGTGCGAATTTATTTAGACCAACTAACTTTTCCTTCTAAAAGTTAATGATAAAAAAGAGTTTGATAGTGGAATAGATTTTCTAATTAAGTGTCGCGCTTCTTGAATGACAAATAATTGGATCGAATTGCGTACAAAACTGATTCCATCCTCTCCCATACAACTCAGATGTCATTCACTCAGGCGTACCAACACATCATTTCTCTGTTTCTGTTAGAAGATTTTGAAGTACTAGAATTTGTTGCACTTTAATAGCAGAATCTATCACCATGTGGCAATATGGTACTTCAAATGTTCCTAACAATCGTCAGTAAGTTAGAAGCTTTTGAAATACTAGATTTTGTTGCACTTTAATAGACGAAGAATAGAAAAAGAAAATTGTTTATTGACCTATGATACAATGAGACAAAATATCATCAAGCTTACACATTTACGTAAAAAGTTAGCAAAATTCACACCCAATCCGTCTAAAGTCAACTTTTGTGATTAGGCTGAAAAAAGTGACATGCGTCGGCTTGAATGGCAATTAGATATCTAGACTTTCTCATTAATATGTTAAGTTAAAACAAAGTCTTAAATGAAAACGAATGCTTATGTCGTCATTACATATTTTGTCTATTCCCAAACAAAATTGCGGAAACACTTTTGGAGAAAACATTTACATTTGCTAGAAATGTGAATTCCGAGATTTCACTGCAAAAGTCATTCATTCAGCTTTTACACTTAATAAACACATCAAAACCCATAATTTTTTCGACCAATGTGTTTGCTCACTTAATCTTTAACTGAATAATCAATTTAAATGACAAAAAACGTTTTCTAAAAGTCAGAAATTGATACACAAAAATTTGAGTTGATGATTGCAAATAAAAATGGCCGCCATCTTTGTTGGCTTTTGACGTTTACAAATATTTGCAAATGTATCAACTCAACAAGTTTTTATCCATTTCTGACTTGTAGAAAATGTTTTCTTTCATTTAAATTGATTATTCAGTTAAACATTAAGTGAGCAAACACATTAGTCGAAAATAATATGCATTTTGAAGTGTTTCTTAAGTGGAAAAGCTGAAGGACTGACATTTGACATTTGACTTTAAGAGAAAAACGTTACAGGAAATTGCGACTTTTTCCATACTAATTTTCATTAGTTGATATGATTCCGACAGATGGCTCTTTAGTAAGCAGTGTGCACTCTTAAACTACAATTCAGCATAAACAAATCTTTGATTTACTCAATTGAGTACCCTCTCGGTGTAAGGTTTTCAGTGCCCCGAAAGCTTTTTAATTTAGTCGACCATAGAACAGCTGCATCGTACGGGTCTTCCATCCATTTTTTGAATGACAATACAAAGAGAAAAGCGTCAAGACTGAATAGGAAGCGAATAGTTGGAACTAGTTGCGATTCGAGTGAAAAACGAAAAAAAAAAATGAAAAGCCAAAAGAAAACGTTTCCATTTTCCATGGATTTCATCGTATAAATGTACTCGTATGAATGAATAATCGTGAACATGAGACCGAAAACTAGGTTCGGTAATAAAATATTAAATCGAGAAAATGTTCTTTTTCCATGTACTGTGCCACTATTTCTGTACGAACGTTACGTATAGTTTGGATACCGATTTAACAGTTCGCATCTGTGACAGCGCTCTATCTCGTGATTTATTTCCCGATGACTATCACTGTTTGGGGGACAATGAAAATCGTCCGCTCAAATGGATGGCATTAGAAATTTTACAGAAAAAACCGTACTCAACGGCAAGTGATGTCTGGAGCTTGGGTGTTTTATTATGGTCTGAGAACTTTTTTTGTTCGTTCACTCAAATTCAAAACTCAATTTTCTATGTTAAATTTAGGGAATTGGCAACTTTAGCAATGATGCCATTCGAAGAGGTCGACATATTCGAATTGGAACCGTATTTAAGAGATGGATACCGTTTGGGACAACCCGTTAATTGTCCGGATGAATTGTAAGTATTCATTGAAAAAATTAATTACTTTTCTTTCCTAAAAGTAAACAAATATGGGGGAAAGTGAAAGGTTTATGTCGACAAATCTCTGGTATTTGTGATGAGCTTAATGGTTTGAGGATGTGTAATTATTTTAAAAACTATGGTTTGATGTAGGAACGAAGTGTTTTAGTAACTATTAGTTCTGTATTTGTGTTGTGCTTAATGAGAACGCTCATGCATTGGTGATGTTGTGTATCTATCGATGTATGTGAGATGTCCGATGTCCCAGCTTAAATAAACTACGTTATGAAATGTAAATATAAATAACACCACCAACATTTTTTCGAACGCTTAACAGTCAACGTGAGCAGAGTTTAGAGGCCGGACCAGTACTGATCAGTTTTAAAACTGATCATTATCAGTACTGATCAGTTTTAAAACTGATCCGTATCAGTACTGATCAGTCTGAAAATATATATGGATCAGTACTAATCAGTTTTAAAACAGATCCGGATAAGTAATGGTCAGTTTTAAAACTGATATGGATCAGTACTGATCAGTTTCAAAACTACTAATACAAATCAGTTTTAAAACTGATCAGTTCTGATGCGAATCAGTTTTAGAACTGATTAGTACTGGTCTGGATCAGTTACAATACTGATCTGGGCTATAAACTTATAATGTTAACTTATAACGTAAACTTGTGACTTATTACGTAAACAAATAACTCAAAACAAATAGCTATGTATATGTTATAAATTTGGCTATAAGTCGCTTTGCCCAAACTCTCTATTACCATACGCATACGCTCGAAAATGCAAAAAATTCATTAATAAAATGAACGAATGTCCAAAATTGCAAAATGAGAAGGTGGTTCTCTTCCCTTTCTACTTTCTTATTTCATTTCTCTTTGCAACTGACGAAGAGGTATCTGCATAACCTTCTGCAAATCTTTCATATAAATATGCATGCGTCAATTCTTGCGTGTGTATTATTTGTGGTTCTTTCTTTATGCAACTTTTGAGAGTACCGGATAAGTACCGGTTTTCGGCTTAAAATTAAAAAAAAAATCGACTGGCTGCTCTTCAAAAGCTTTTCTATGCACTCCCTGCTTCGTAATTAAAGGACTCATTCCACGTAAAAATCTACCGTTGTAAACAATGTAAATGCAGCTTCCAATGTGAGTTGAAATACAAAAGCTTCGTACTGTTGAGTACGAGCACCCTGATGATGAGGACATAAGTTCCTCGAAACTGCGGTTGGTTGACTATTTTTAAATAAAAGTTCTTTTGGTACAATTTAAACGAAAGTTTTGTATTTCAACTCACATTGGAAGCTGATTTATTTGTCGATATTTCTGTCGAGTTAAAATCTCTCGAATATTCTAAATAGTGCCTCTGCGTGGTTTAAACGCCCGCCTAGATTTATTACATTCATCACACACTGAGGAAAATATCTACAAGCGACGACGTAGGAATCGTGTTTATAATATACGCCGCTGACGTATTATATACGCGGTGAATGTATTGTCAACTTTATTTAGGTATTGTGTAGAGTGCCATATGTAACGAACGTGCACATAGTACGTGCTCGGCGTTCGTAATACGTGCACGGTAGATAAAATACGTCAGCCGCGTATATTACAGACACAATTCCTCCGTCGCGTCGCTTGTAGTTATTTTCATAGGCGCTTAAAACACCCTCAGAGCGATATCGTAAGTGGCATAAGTAGGCGAGATTTAGTTTGGACATTATGTCCCATCACACTACGCGAAACACTCACGCGTATTGCAACAACACAAATACATCGCTAAAACGTCACTAACGCATCACCAATCAACGTTTTCCGTTCATTTATACGTCAATTTTTATTCATTGAAATAAATTCCTATTGAGGAGAAAGCAATAAGACCTTCGGTTTATCGGTTCGAAATATGTGTATTTTATTCAATTTCCACATAGTTTCTAGTGACCGTCATGGTCACTGGAAAATTTTGTAGAAGAGCATTTTTTTATGTTTGCGATTTATCATACAGACGGACGGACGGACGGGCATTTTTAGACCCGTACGAAGAACGCAGTGCTTCGAAAAGGGGTCTATTCCCACGACGTTTGTAACCAGTCAAATTCCGACCGTGGAGTAGGAGGGGACCATCGATCATGGTCCTCAGATGACGAATCAACAATAAAAAAATGTGCGTCCGTCCGTCAACACGATAACTCGAGTAAAACTCAACCGATTTGCAAAAACTTTTTTTTCCCTGAAATCGAAAAATCTTTTATGGGATTGAATCTGGGCACTGTCGGCCCAAAGGCCGCTGAGCTAAGGCCGTTTAAGTGGTTTTTGGTCTTTTGTACATAACTCGAGTAAATCTTTTTCGATTTTCATAATTTTTTTTTGCTTGAAAGATCTGGCATGGCCGACAATTTATAAAAGAAACTTTTTCCTGTCTTAGGGCTCAAGTGGGCCTCATTTCGGCCCTTAGGTCGGCCCTTACCAAAAAAAATTATTTTTGCTATGTTGCAGAGCAAATTGAGGGAAACATTTTTGTCTATGGGTCTAAGGCCTCTACATAGGGCTCCAGGTTAGTACTAAGGCCTTCCATAGTCTAAAAAATGGTTTCTTCCTACGTTGTGGAGAAAATTGAAGAGAACATTTTTCTCTATTTGGGGATCAATTTTGTGCATTCGGAAAGTTTTTTTTGCTTCGTTGCTTCGGACGGGTTTTTCAATATTGCCCTATCGGCAATTTCCAATACAATTTAATGTGGACGTAGATTCAGATTTATCAGATTGGGACGACCTATTGTTGGTCTTGAAACACAAATCCTGGGATCCTTTGTTCTTTTTCCCGTTCATCATGTAAATCATTATGTGAGCCTTCCTGTCGCTTCCAAGAACCGGTCCAAAATGACAGGTCCACATTTGATAGCCTCAGATGGTCTCACAGTAAAATTCCCAAGAATCCTGCGTCTCATTTGGAGGAATTTAGGGCAATCACATATCGCGTGTATGCCCGTTTCCTCTTCTAATCCGCAAGAACATCTTGGGGTCTCCGACAACCGCAGCTTATTCAGGTGTCGGTTCAGCCCACAGTGCCCAGTGGTCGCCCCTACTACCCTTCTGATACGATGCTGGTCCATTTTGATAATGTCCTTGGCCCTTCTTTCATCAGATTTTGGGAAGAAGCGCTTCGTATGTGCGCCTCCTTCATACGCTTCCCAGCGTTCTGCGTGTCTCCGTCGCACCCAGTTGCTTAATGCATCATAGCATAATGCCTGGGTATCGGTAGACGTGGCTCCACTCCGCTTGTTGTGGTAGCGGAGCCTACCCTAGCAAGCTCATCTGACGTTTCGTTTACCTCCACGCCAGAGTGTCCAGGTACCCAAACCAAGGTAATCTGATTACTCAGTCCCATGTAGTTTAGATAATCCTTTCCCTCTTTCATCAGCTTGAAGGTGAGGTGGGTGACATGAGCGCCCTAATCATTTCTTTACTGTCTGATCAGATAAAGATCTCTCTTCCCTGCGTCCCCACCGGCAGTGATTCTTGAGCTCCCATGAGAGCTGCGTGGACCTCTGCCTGGATGACACTGGAGGTTTTGCCCAAATGGAACCAACCGCCATGTGCAGTGTCTGGACCGTATATTCCAGCCCATGCTCCTTCTACGGCCTTGGATTCATCAGTGAAAAACACTTTCGCATTTCTAGGCAAACAGGTTGGCCACCCATCCCGCCATTCTTGCCAACTCGGAAATATCGCTTCAAAACGCCTAGTGAAGTCAGTTACTACAGTTATCCGAAATAACGTTTCTAATTCTAAACGGAAGTACGGGGCCCATCAGTCTGACTGCTCTATCCTATCCGCAGTGGCGAAAGCTCTGGCCTTAATTACTAAGTCCAAAGGCGGTATCGCTAGCAGCGTCTCCAAGGCCGCGGTGGCCGTGGTCTTCATAGCTCCAGTGATGCTTATGCAAACTAGCCTTTGTATCTCACTCAGTCTCTTCCTTGCTTTCTCCACGTCCATTCTTGGCCACCATACTACAGAACCGTGACTCATCATGGGTCGGATCACAGCCTCGTATAGCCACAGAATGGCCTCAGATGACACACCGCAGTTCCTTCCAAAGGAGTTCTTACAGATCCAAAACGCCGTCAAGGCCTTTTGTGCCTTTCCTTCGGTATGATCGATCCAATTTAGTTTGCTATCCAGCGTGAGTCCGAGGTATTTTGCCCTTGAAGCGAGTTCTAGGTCCACACTGAAGAGCCTCATCTTCCCCACCAGATCTGATCCTGTACTTCTTTTACTGAATAGCACAAGGTCTGTCTTAGTGGGGTTGACCGCAACTCTCATGCGATCTCCCAAGGTGCTTTCAAACTTCCCTCTAGCTAGAACCGACAGGTCGTCTGAATACCCCTGCGCATAGATTCCTTCTAATGAGGGAGTCTATCACTATGCACCAGAGTATGGTTGAAAGGGTCCCGCCCCTTGTGGGCATCCCTTGGCTACCCAAAAATTTTTCTTGTGACCACATATAATAGCCTCAACCGTTCTATCCCTGGGCATACTTTCTATCCATCTCACCACAAATCGTCCCACTCCTGTTTCAACCAGGGCTTGACGGATAATATCGAAATTCGTGTTGTCGAAGGTTCCTTCGATGTCAATAAAACATCCCAGGAAGAACTCTCCAAACGAGAAGGATTTCTCTGTCTTCGCTACCAGACTATGCAGGGCATAGTCCGTTGACCTGCCGCACCGGTAACCTTGCTAGTTGTCATGAAGTGGAAACTTAGCCAGGATTTCATACGTGACATAAAAGTCTATCAACCTTTCTAATGTTTTCATAATGAAGGAAGTCAGACTGATCGGTCTAAAATACTTAACCAAGCAAAGAGAAAGTTTTCCCGGTTTCGGGATTAAAGTCACTTTGAATCTTTCCCACTTGGCTGGAATGTAAACCAGAGCCAAGGAGCTGCATAATATTTCATACAACGGTCTCAACAGGATCTCTCCGCTTTCTTTTAGCATAGCAGGAAAAATCCCTTCGTCTCCCGGTGACCTAAAAGGCTTGAATTTTCCATGGTAACGATTCGTCTTTCCAGCATCCAGTCCTCTTCTGAGGGAAAGAGGATATCTAAGGTTTTTTCTCCGCTCTTTCGTTTCTACAGCCAGGAAAGTGAGCCTGCAGAAAGAGTGTGGATGTGGATATGGGCGTAAGGCAATATTGACTTAAATACGTTCGAGTCTTTTCGTAACATCAACTCTGTTTGCCGCATCTATTCTGATACGTACGGGTCTCTTCATATGTTTATTTTTATTGCTGATTCGTCATCTAAGGACCATGATCGGTGCTCTTCCCTACTCCCGGGTCGACATTCGACTGGTTACAAACGTCGTGGTAAACGCAATAGACCCCTTTTCGTTGAACTACGCAGCTGCAGCTACTGAGATAAGTACAGGTACGCCCACCTCCACGGTACGCCGGGGCTTAAGCCTCCAACAGAAAATTTCATCTTAACTGGCTTTACACGAAAAGCATTCACATGATCGACTAGAAATTTTCAGGTTAATATATGTTAACAACTTCATAACATAGTTTTTACGTCAACAAGACAACAATAAATACTAATAAGAGGCTGTTCATAAATGACGTCACGCTTGCTAATGAATGGTAATTTTTTATGGCAAGCGTGTCATTTATGAACAGCCCCTAAGAGTGGATCAAGTCATGCCTCACGTCTGATCAGACAATACTACCTAAGTTTCAACTGTTTATTTCTACTTCAAAATATTACAAAGTATAGAATGAGTAATTCACAAAAAACAACGTTCTTCCATACAAATTTAATGTTTTGTCACCGACGGAACAGTTCAAACACGAAGCGCCCTCAGCTTTTGTAGGGCCCTAGTCGGTCCGCCCTTTTAGGGCTTCAGCTAGGTAAAGTGACCCAATGTCAAAAATTGTCTTGCGTAAAATGTTGGGCACTTATGTACAAAAGACCCAAAATCACTTGAACGGCTCTAGCTCTGCGGCCCAAAAATGCCCAAGTTCGAACTTTACCTCAGTTTTTCGGTTATCTTTCAGTGGAATTTTTGTTTTGAAAATCGATCAAGATTTACTTGGGTTTTCGTGTTTACAGACGGACAAAAATGTTAATGTTGTTGGCTCGTTATCTAAGAACCATAATGCTCCCCCCATAATGCCCAAATCGACCGATTACAAACGTGGTGGTAAATGCATAGGGCACGTAAAAACTCTTCAGCTTACTAGGCGAATTCAAAGTTAGCCCCCAACAAGGAAAGGTAAAGTCGGCGTGTCTAACTATTCCTGACATTTCTTCTGAAGCCTATAACGCATCTGGTTAACCCTCCACACGAAAAAATTTCTCTACTCGAAAAGTCCTCGGAAAAATCGATTACCGGCATGACTAAACTTCACGGATAAAAAAAATGTTGCTAAACAAAATTTTCCGGCGACCACAACGGTCACTAGAAACTATGTCGAAAGTGAGTAGACAAAAATTTTGAACCGATCCACCTCAAATTTAGACATTGAAAATAAGAATTGCCATTATAAATGCACTGCAAGGGGTGGGAAACGACAAAGCGGCATTTCAGAATTGTTTAAGGGAGATACTAAGTTCAGAACAGAGTGGTCTGTTCATTAAAACATCTGAAATGTCGATAGACATAACAAGTATACATTCATTATCCCATTAGTTACACGGTGATGTCATGCTGTTGGCTGGCTGACCATAAACATCGTCCACTGTTGTCTCAGCTAATAGCTTATTTACGTGATTTTCACGACGACTTAGGAAAATACATTTGAACGTGAAGCTTTTCGACTGCCAACGTACATAAAATTAGATTTAAAAATATTTCGATTATATTACACTGTTAAATTTATATTATTAAATGGCGAAATAAACAAAAGTGAAACAAAATGAAAAATGGATATTTGTGTAAGACTGTTTACTAACAATTATTGAACAAAGACAAAAAGTAGATGAAGAAACGTTTAATGTTTTATATTTTTGTTAACAGAAATGAACTATTTATTAACAACAAATTATAGCGTTAGGTTAGGGTATATTTATCGCAATAACATTACAACTATTGGGCATTTTTTAATATACAGTGCATTGTAAGAGAAGACATCCATGGACGTAATGAAAGAAAAATCAAAATAAAATTTATAAAATGTTCAACAAAAATGTTTATTAGAAATTGCTTTTCTATTTTCACATTTTTAGCAGTGCAGAGAAAGTAATAATAAATTGGCACGACTGTAGGAAAGCGAAAATGAATAAAATTGTGTGAGAGAGAATTATAGGTAAAACTCTGATGACAGGCCCAGCTCTACTTCTACAGTTGACATTTCTGATAAACTTTAGATGGTCTGGCACAAGATGACACCACAAAATTCTATTCTTTGCTTACGTATTTTACATATTCGGTAAATTACCTCGTCGCAAGCGATTACAGGTGAGCGGGTCGCCCAACACTCGACCAAAAACCCGACCCGAATCAATTTGTCGGGTCGAGTCTAGTTTTCGAATTTATTTTTTATCCGTCGTGTCGAGTCGGATTTTCATTTCCGTTTTTTTCGGGTCGGGTGGTGTTTGAAGACCTCAACTAACGAAACCCGACCCGACCCAAAAAAGTTCGAGTCAGAGTTTCGGTTTCGGGTTCGGCTCACGGTTTCGAATTCGGGTCAATGTTTCGGGTTCGGGTCAGGGTTTGGGGTTTGGATCAGGGTTTGGGGTTCGGGTCAGTGTTTGCGGTTCGGGTCAGGGTTTGAGGTTCGGGGTTCTGTCAGAGTTTGGGGTTCGGGGTCAGGGTTTGGTGTTTGGTTCAGGGTTTGGTGTTTGGTTCAGGGTTTGGGGTTCGGGTAAGGGCTTGGGGTCCGGGTCAGGGTTTGAGGTTTGGGTCAATGTTTAGGGTTTGGGTCAATGTTTGGGTTCGGGTCAATGTATGTGGTTCGGGTCAGGGTTTGTGGTTCGGGTCAGAGTTTGTGGTTCGGGTCAGGGTTTGGGGTTCGGGTCAGGGTTTCAGCTTCGGGTCAGGGTTTGTGGTTCGGGTCAGAGTTTCGGGTTCGGATCAGGGTTTCTGGTTCGGATCAGGGTTTCGGATTCGGGTCAGGGTTTCGGGTTCGGGTCAGACTTTCGGATTAAATCTGGGTTTCGGATTCGGTTCGGGTCGGTTTAGAATTTTTTATTTCGGATCGGGTCGGGTTTGATTTTTTATTCTGTTTCGGCTTCGGTTCGGATTTAATATTTTCATTTTAGATCGGGTTCGGTTCGGGTCTTATTTGAAAAAATGGTCAACCCGCAGACCTTTACCACAAACGACTCGGAAAACACATTTACCAAGCAACAACATGTAAAATACATAAGTACATAAGTACATAAGTGCTTCCAAATATTTGTTTTGACTCGTAAGATTGCAGCATTCGCCTTCGGCTTATGCAACAAACTTCTTACGAGTCAAAACAACCAATTTGGACGCACTGATCGCATGTAAATGAACGGAATTTACGCATATATATCGCACTAAAGCATCTATCTCTATGATATTCTTTACTGTAAGAACGATGGTGAACGTCTCACTTCGACAAACTACACACGCCTCTGTACAAGAAATGTATCTTGTCTTTGGGAAAATTTGACTGATCGGAAAAGATAGTTTACAGCAATTATACTTTTTTCTTACTTTCTTAACAGTGTATGTACCAATGAAACCAAAAGTCGATTTTCAAATTAAAACTTTTTTTTCCTGTAAGAGGGCAGGCCCGATAGCCGTGAAATATCGCCAAAAAAGGCCAGAATAAAAAAGCCAATAAATGTATTTCAAACTTGGGCGTTTTTTCTAAGCGATACTTCACATTTTGGCGATTTTTTGTCGTTTCATAGTGTTTTGCTGGAGTGAAAATAGGCTTTTATTGAGAGAAGCCAAACAAACCGTTTTATAGAACTTTCGTGTACTTCTCCATTGACTTCTTCAGTCAACACAAAATTCAGAGTAAAAAACCTTTTTCTTAGCGATAATTCCAGAGAGATAATATGGTGGCCGCCATATCATCTCACTGGATAAATCACATTCTGGCGATTTTTTTGGAGTTTCATAATTTTTTTGTTATCGTTAAAAAAATCGCTAAACTTTGAAACATAACCAATATTTTTTTGCGATTATTTCACGGATATGCAGGTCCGTCATTGTCAAACTGATTAGATTTCTGTGAAGTATAGTGGACACTTTTGCTCAAGCTTTCAAGCTTTATATAAATTCACAGAAAAACACACAATGGTCCATGGCTATTTTGACAAGTTAATTTTAACAGACGTAAAACGTAATTGTAAGCAATAAATTATTCTACGGCTTACCTTCAAAACGTACCGTTTTTTTATTTCTTTTTTTTCTTGAAAAAACTTACAAAATTTTAGCCCCATTTGACAGCCGCAAACGAAATGACGGAGGCCGAATGTACTACCGAATAGTATTTACTATGTTATAAGCGGTCTTTACGCTGGAAATCAAAAACCATACAATTTTTAGGGTTATAAGGAGTTACATTGTGATTTGAAGTTCAATTTAAGTGTCCTCCATCGCTCATTTTTTTCGATTTCGGCGGCTGTACTAACTGAACTGCTCCGTTCATTTATTACTTTAATTAATTTTATAAAAAAATCGGTGCATTTTTTCGGCATGTCGTAGAACAACTTTTTGTCTAAAATAATATTTTACGTCACTTTTGTCGAAATAGCCATGGTCCATTGTTATGGTGTGGTGAATCCGGTCAATCAAATAGGTAATTTGCATTATTGCATGTTTACTGTTTATGTGGGAAGAAAACCAACATCTGAGTAACTCCATCTTTTCGAATGGATTACATACTCGTTTTACAGTCATCGTTTTACAGTCATCGTTTTAAATTTTCCACTCGGTTCAAATCGAGAGAATGTTAAACAATGAACTCTCACTTCAGTGATTTTCAGAACAAAATGAAAAGAATAGAAAAGTCAAAGTTGGGGCTAAAACTTCGTTTCCAAACACCGTGTCTAGCATCGGATTTCATCAGACAACATTCCTGCTTGTGATGAGTAGCAACATCTACCTTTTTTCATACATTCATACGTTTCAACACAAAAGCTGAGTCGTTTTTATCCCAGTAGCGCCACTATTGTTTCATTGATAAATACGGTTCAGTAGAAGACAAATGACACTATCTTTTAACGTGTTCAGTGCGGCGTCGACTTCTGTAAAAGTACGATAAATTTTCGGATGAAGCGTATACCAACTGTCAGTCGGTTCATATTATCCTGGGATGGAGTTCACTCATCTCGTCATTAGATTCGGTCTATTATGGCAGAAGCCGATGCCGTACTTATTGCGACGATTGATTTTTTGCGTTGTGTTCAAAGGGCAGACAATTGACCTCATGATTCTATTGCACCAGTTACATTTTTCTGTGAAAGTAAATGAATGTAAAAGAAAATCTGACGTTTGTATGCGGTGAATTTGTATTGTTTTGATAATTCTAGATATTATTTTAGCCAATAGGTAAACAATGTGCAATACAGTTTGAAGTTGAAATTTCGAATCGATTCTCAGTAATTGGTTTTGTATTCAATAAATTACAATAAACGTGTTCTCGCTTATATTCCTAGAGCTATAGAGTGACTTTTCCATTTGTCAAGTTAAAATTTATTTCAAGGTTAGGATCATGAAAAGTTATGAATCATCTCAATGTCAAGGTCATTTCAAGTTAAGGGTCATGCCGATAATTTCAAAATCAATCTCATCTTAGAGTGAATGTCAATGTAATAATTCATTCTCACTGTATTTTTTTTTTCATTCGAGATAATGATCTCTATTTATTTACGTCAAACGTTTTGTGTGAGTATATCGAATTTTTCGCATCGGAAATCTAAACTGAACTTCTTAAAACTCATCAAAACTTTTTTCAAAGACTTCATTTTACTGTTTCTTGTGAATAAGTCATCATCATCAAACTTTATAGACCGTTAGTACCTTCCGGTGTGAGGTCTTTCTGTCGCAACCCCAGATCGGTGAATAAGATTGGAAGGAATTTTTATTCAATTCATTCTACACTGATTTTTACATTTGCCTTGGAAGGAATATCCGGGGAATATTAATTTCAAAACACAAACAATTGTCGACAGTCTTATTAATATATCTGCAGACGAACCAAATATTTACTCGCCCTTTTTGGTGAATAAATTTTGAATGTTAGAAATGATATGCAAGAATAACGTAACTCCCGTCAACCATTCGTACTGAAATTTAGAAAAATTTAGCATAGTATTGTCTCAGTCATCTGTAATCGACTCTATATACTCGATACGACTTCGATACATTTGTAGGAAACCTCGGGGTCCCCAATTGTGCCGTAATTTTCACAAGAAACAAGTAGCGGTAGAGTAATTTTCTTGAAAAAAACAAATGTCAGAGTGTCACTTTGACACCTGTCACTTTGACAGCTGTCACTTTGTTAGCTGTCATTTTGTTAGATGTCACTTTGTTTACTGACATTTTGACAGCTGTCATTAGCTGTCTTTTCGACAACTGTTACTTTGACATTAAAATGATATAAGAAAGTAGGTGTAGAGTAATTTTCTTGAAAAAAACAAATGTCAGAGTGTCACTTTGACAGCTGTCACTTATACAGCTGTCATTTTGTTAGATATCACATTGTTTACTGTCGTTTTGACAGCTGTCATTAGCTGGCTTTTTGACAACTGTGACTTTGACAATTGTCACTAGTTGTTACTTTAGCTTTTAAGCTAGTTACTTTAGCTCTCACTTTAATAGCTTTCGCTAGCTGTCACTTTGCCAGCTGTCGATTTTATAGTTGTTGATTTGACAGTTGTTGATTTGACAGCTGTCACTTTGACAGCTTTTACTTTGCCAAATATCACTTTGACAGCTGTTACTTTGACATCTATCACTTTGACAATTGTCACTTTGACAATTGTCATTTTGACAGTTGTCGCTTTGAAAGTTGGCACTAGCTGCCTTTTTGACAACTGTCACTTTGACAGCTGCCAAAAAACGTGCACAGACAGACAGATAGCCAGAGCATTCCCATAAAGTAGCTACCGCTACTTAACAATGAATGCGTTTGATTATTCATTCATATCCGACCACAAATTTTCATTGAATCGACAAATTTTGTATTGATCCTACGCTTGTAGTCTTTCCTTATCAGTTATTCAATCTGTCGTTTTCGATATTAGTGGAGTACTTTGGAGTCTGGCCTTTAATTTCCGTAAAGTAAAGTAAAGTGTAATTAAGTAAAGAAAGGAGTTTTATTTTCAAAGTTAGACCCGTTCACAAAAACTGTGGAGTCCATCTTACACTGTTCATTGGATCTCTTATCTCCATCTATCTCTACGTCCTAAGACATACAAACCTGATTACTGATGATATCTATATTCACACTATTTCATATCTACCAGCTCTTTGCCTGATGTTTCTCGAAAGAGTTTATCACTTCTAGGAGTACATTCCAGTTCCCACGTCATCGATTCAATGAGTAAAGCTCCTCACATATGTTTTCTGGGCAATACGCTTTTATTTAAAAAAAATGTCAAAACTGGTTCCAACCCAAAGATCAGCAGTAGACTGAATAGTTAGACAGCTGAAGTTTTGATTGATGGGTTTCAGGAGATTTAAGGCAAATGTTTGACGTGAATACCCTTAATGAATCGATTCGAAAGCGAATACACGAATATTGATTAAAAATTAAGGATCGGAGTGGATCGACCCACACCTGATCCACAATTTTAGCGGGTCGTCCCACACCTGACCCACAATGGCAGAATTCACAGAAATCGTTTCTCTGTGTGTTCTAAAACTTTGGGTAGGGTGTGGGTCGACCCACTCTTTATTAAAAATTGATCTTTTCCATATTCCTTATTTTCAATCTTCAACTTCAGCGCTTCTATCATTCTTAGCATTAATCGAATTACAGTGAAGGAAAATTTGGGCAAATCTAGATTGAAAACAACGACTTTTTTGTGCGTTTCTCAAAAATTTATGATTCTTGACTGTAATTTGTTTGTTATTTTCTGTTATGAATTAAACCGTCGATGTGTTGCTCTTCAATGCTTTTAAATAGAAAAATATAATTTGTTCGTAAAATATAAGTTAACTTTTAAATCAATTTAATGGAACTAACAGGGTTAAAGAAATCTAATTTTAATTAAAAAAATTAATTATCTTTTCTAAATGTGATTGAGTTGCAATGCGATGCTTTCATTGATTTTATTTTATTGTGTTTGCGAATATTTTAGACAGTTTAACATCAACGCACGTTTCACGTTCCAGCTAAAATATTTAAGATTTTCAAATTAATAAATTGTTAGAAGACGATGTGCCTATAAGTAACAGACCATTGATAAAGTATGTCATTATATCGGCCGCTTATCGGAATGAAACACACTCACACACCAGCTTCGACGATACCAAAAACATCTTTTAATATAAAGCATTGTGTGCGAAGAAATAGATATTCCATATGGGCCGTTTGATCTAATCAGTGTCCCAGCCTATAAAGTTCATTTTGTCGTAGGCACTGTCAAACTTTTGTGTAGACATTCTGACATTGCCTTTAAATGATCAGTAATTTAACTAATTTTTCTGAAGTAAACTGGTCACGTTAAACAGTCCATATGAAGCAGTTGGTACGTTTTATTCAATTTGACTGTCAAAAAGCCAAGGAATTCTGTGAAACTATACAGAGTTAGGCAGATGCAATGAAATATGTGTATCGGATATGCTTTAATTGAACTAATATGATGTGTGCAATACAATGGTCACAAAGGATATGAGACCTTACCGATTACACGGTACCAAACACGTTACATAAATTCATAATTCAAAAAATTCAACTGAAATTTTGTTTTATATTTTTGACCCGTACGAAGTATAAGGTCCTATACGTTTATTGTATTTTATTGTAACATGGGGAAGATCAAGGCAAGAGTGAGGGGCAAAGGTGCCGACTTGTCAAATTATTATCGATACATTTTCATGAAAAGATGATGTCTCACAAATTGATGGCGTACTTTGTTACAATTTTTCTTAAAATCTACTAAACATCAAGCAATTATAGTTGTTTCATGCACTAGTTTGATCCTTCCACTGGTGCATGAAACTACTGGATCTTGAATCCGAAGTACGCAGCCTTCAGAAAGTTGCAAGAAGTGGAATTTCGGTAGGGAAGCCGGGTGCAAAAAGTTATGTTAGGAAATGTAAGAACCAATAGCGAGTGCTTTATGGTGAAATAATTGTCAATTTTATACCAGGCTGCGTGCTTTGTCATAATTCAAAGCTAATAAGAAGGCAGCCTGGTGCAAAAAATTGAAGCATATCACTATGACGAGAGTAACGAATGCTTTACGACGCACCAATTTTTATCTTGACACCAGACTGCGTTCTTGAGCTATGTTTGTTTGAATGTAGATGGCAGCGACAGCCTGGTGTCAAGTTGAAATTTAGTGCGTTGTAAAGCAGTCGTCGTTGCCGTCACTGTGATATGCTTCCATTTTTGACTCGAGGCTGCCTTCTTTTTCATAGTTCAAGGTCACATAGAGGGCAGTCTTGTGTCAAATTGAAAAGTATTGCGCCGCAAAGTACCGGCAACTAGATTCAAATTGCCAATACATCATTTCTTGACACCAGTCTGCCTTCCCGGACTTGGTTACTGGTGCTTGATCTTTGTGTTATTTGTAATGTTTTAGGTAGACTTTCCAATGGGTGCCAGGAACTAAAGTCGTTTCCTTCACACTCAAGAATCCGTTTGAACTCTTAAAAACGCCCAATTTTTCACTAAGCAAGTGTTTAACAAAAATGCAAAAATACAAAAATTTTTGAGCATTTTAACGGATTTTTAAGGATGAAGGAGACAAGTTTTGTTCCCGGCACCCATTGGAAAGTCAACCTAAAAGATCCCATGAAATACTTGTTAATTCATGAAAACGTGCACCGTAACTCCGGCGCGGCGTCTCTGCTTAGGGCGATGCAGTCATTTTTTTCTACACCGATCTCCTTAGACTTTTTTTTCCCATGATTCCAGTTCAAAGATGAGCAAAATCGGTCAAGTGGTTCCGGAGATATGACCGAAGAAGTGTCAAAAAACGTGGATTTTCTTTGAGGGTCGGTGAAACTTTTTTGCAAATATCTCAGCAAGTATAGGACGGAAATTGCTCATTTTGGTGTCAAAAGAAAACATTTGATCCCACAAAACTTGAAAAAAAATTTTGTGGATGTTGTATCAGTGGTCTGGGCACTGGGACCAATAGATAGACGAAATTGAGTTTCTTGGCCATATGGAACCATTGTTACCCACGCTACCCTTTCGATCTTGCATCTTTTTCACTCTCACACACCAGTCATAGCGAAATTAGACAAAAACTATTGTTGTCCACGCTTCAACACAGTCAACATGTGTGTGAGTGATACGTCAATATGCAATAAGTGTTAGAGAGAAAGAGAAAGAAAATTCTCTCTCACTGTGTTTTGAGCCATATACAAAAGCAGATGGTTTTCCGTCTACATTTGCTCAACTTATGCAATATGGAGATTCACTGTTAAAGGAAAAGTTGTAGAGAATAAAATTTTAGGGAACACATGTCTGAGGATTTTAGGGAAAAATAAGCCAATCCTGGAATATGATCACTTCTAGAATTGGGGCGCGATGACCCATACCTCTAGAACTATTTGAACTAGAACTCCAGTTTTGACGAATTTCACTATGTATTAGACGCTTACCTATTTCTTAAATCGTGTTATTCAACATGAAGTTGGTCGCAATTTTGACATTTCATTCATAAACTTTTTTACATTTGCTGAGAAGTTAGTTGGAATTTTTACACTCATGAAATGAAATGAAAAGCTAACAAATTTACGAATGAAGTTTACCAATTGTAACCAATTTCATGTTGAATAGCAAATATTGAATATTTGAAAAAAAAACTGTCACCCGGGAGTTGCGGGAAACGTGCACTTTTTCCACATGTCTTCAAATGGTAGCACTTCACACAATAAATATCAATTCTGGGGAAAAATTCGAAATTTGTAACCAAAAGCTCTTGTCATGTACAACGAATGACAGATCATCGTATTCCGAAAAAAATCTGTAAAATCAGACCGGAGGGCAAGAGAGGTGCAGGGCGTCCAAAATCCAGCTCTTGCCGACTTAAAAACTGTGGGCGTATCCAGCTGGGAAACGTGGCAGCGGATAGGTCCGGTTGGAGAAGCATGTTGCAGAAGGCCAAGACCCTTAATGGGTTGTAGTGCCCGTTTCTTTGAAACATTTTCCAATAATCCTGAACAATAGTTAAGTATTGAAACGTGTCCACATTCAGTAAATTGGTCTCAATTCGTTAATATTGCAAATCACATCTGGGCAAATGTGACTTTTTTCTGAAATTTCGCTGCCAATTTGGCACATTCGCCAGTAGTAATGCAAAATTCCTTATTTTGAGATTTCCCGACGTAGCAAAGTTACACAACAATTAAATAAAATACTAACTTTCATCCTATTATCATGGTTACTGGTAAAATCAAATTTTTCTATGCAAAGTTCACGTTTCCCGCAACTCCCCGTGTGCTATAGAGTAATTACAGCGAAATATCAGAGTTTATGTCGAAAATGTTTCAACACAAAGATAGGTGTTTTCCACACTGTGCGACATATGGAAATAATGCGTTGGTTTTTTTTATATTTTGATTTCAAATCACAAAAAGACTAAAAAATCGCATGCAGTCATTTTTTCTCTTAGTAAAACGGAAAGCTATTTATGAAAAAAACTAGCGCATTACTTTCATATGTCGTAGAAGAATGTAGAAGAACTGTTAGTTGTGGTCTCTATTATCCATGTAACACACCAAGTCACGCTGTCACCAGGACCACAATTCTCATACACTAACGAGTTCGTAAAGTTCATAAAGAGTTGTCATATCTCTTACGAACGACATGACAATCGGCGCACTGAATGGAACATTTGATTACCAACAGTTAGTGAGTCCGTTTCATTCCGCAAAGTATGTTGAACACACAAAAAATCATCTTTTGCCTAATATTTGAAAATGGCACACTTTACGCAAATGCTCTGAACATTTTGACAACTATACTAACCCCACTAACCCCCACTTTCATCAAAAATTGTGTGATCTGGTCTTTTATCATTGGGAAGACTAGATCTCTGTCGAGTTAGTTATAGAATATCAGAAATTTATTTACAAATAACATAAATGTGACTACTGTGCTAATACTGTCTTTCTTACCTATTTGTCTAAAATATTTAAAAGAAATTGACTTGTGCGCCGATGAAACAGTACCGAAAATCTGCACTATTGGCCAAATTCACTCAGCGTTGTTTTTTAAATGAAATATCGGCGCACAGTTCTGAACAATAAAGTAAAAATTCATTAACTACTGTAATTGATTGTGCTGGATTCTGGAAAAATAAAATCTAAAAGACAAGTCGGATAAAGACTAAAATGTGATTTAACTTAATTCCTAATTTTTAACTGTAAAAATCTTGTAATCTATCTGAAATTGTAACTCTTCGTACATATAAAGAAACTCATAAAAACATTTAATTGTCTTGTACTCACTATACTGTCTAACTATATTTCTGTAAAAATAAATAAAAATGTTCAAAAGATCAAAAAATTTGTTTCATTTACTTTTATGTTAACTAAAAACAATATTACTGGACCCGTACGAAGTACAAAGGTCCTATACGTTTACTACAAACAATTTTATTGTAACATGGGCTCAACTGATCACCCTAAACTTTTTTTCCCTGAAAGGTACATGCCTCCCATGACTCAAGTTCGAAGACGAGCAAAATCGATCAAGTGGTTCTGGAGATATGGTCGGGGAAGCGACCAAAAAGATGGTTTTTGGAGGGTCGGTGAAGCTTTTTCGCAAATATTTCCGCAAGTATAGCACGGAAATTGTCATGTTGGTGTCGAATGAAATAATCTGATGTCAAAAAATTGGGAAAACATTTTTGTGGGGATAGGGTAGGGGGTCGGGGCACCGGGACCAATGGAATCGACGAAATTGAGTTTCTTGGCCATATACGAAAACCGTTTTTCGTGTTTATTTCCTCAACTATGCAATGTGGAGATTCACTGTCAAAGGCACAGTTGTAGAGAATGAAATTTTAGGGTACAAGTGTCTCAGGATTTTGAGTAAAAATGCCCCAATCCTGGGATATGAACACTTCTAGAATTGGGAGGGATGACACAAATTTCTAGAACTATAAGAGGTAGAAGGTTGCTTCCAAAGGGAAAGTTCTATAGAACAAAATTTAAGAAAAAAAGTGTTTCAGGATTTTAGGGGAAAATGGCCCAATCCTTGGATATAACCATTTCTAGATTTGAATGGTCCGAGATGTACTTCGTTAGGGCCTCTGATCATACGTCACGATCTGTTGGTCTCTAAGCTGAGAGAAATTGGTGTTCACTCATCGATGTTGCAGTGGATACGATCGTATCTGAGTGGGCGCAGCCAACATGTCAATCTGAAGGGATGGAAGTCGCTATCGTATGCAGTTACGTCTGGAGTGCCTCAAGGCAGTCCCCTTGGTTCCCTTTTGTTTCTGATATTTTTTAACGACGTGACGAAGGTCATTAGGCCATCGAAGTGCTTGCTCTTCGCTGATGATTTGAAGGTATACCGTGCAGTCAGTTCGATCAGGGATAGTCTAGCTTTACAACGTGATGTCTTAGCGCTCCATGCGTGGTGCATTCGAAATTCCTTATCATTGAATGTCGGCAAATGTAAGACGGTGTCCTTTTACATGGTGCGCAGTCCAGTTAGATTTCAGTATTCGATTGACGGTGTCGTTATTGAGCGTGTAACGGAATTTCGCGATCTCTAAGTGATGTTTATCGAGAATCTATCGTCCAACAGGGACGTTGACAATATAATAGCGAAGTCCTACTCACTGCTCGGTTTTGTTAAGAGGATATGTCGCGATTTTCGAAATGTTGAAGCTCTTAAAAGTGTCTTTTTCGCGCATGTCCGATCTCACCTGGAGTGCGCCTCGGTTGTGTGGTCGCCGTATTATCAGAATTATAGCGACAAGATCGAGTCGATCCAGAAGAAGTTTCTGATTTATGCGCTGAGGCGATCTGTGAGGAGAGATTCGCAGTATCGTCTACCGTCTTATGTTAGTAGGTGTCAATCCATTGCAATGGAAAGTCTGTCACGGAGGAGAATGAACTTGTCGGCCATGTTTGCTTTTGATCTTTCGAACGGTCGTATTAACGTACCTAGCCTACGTGCGAAAGTCTCGGTGAACGAGATGTCGAGATCGTTGAGGAGCACTAGGTATCTTGTGCTTGAGAGCCATCGGTCAAATTATGGTATGAAATTTGAAGTGGTTTGTCATTAAAATAATTCGAGCTTATTGCTCAGGTATCAAGTAATATTGCTAACCTAACCCATCGTTAGTCGAAAATGCGAAGATTTCAGTTGCTTAGAGTCATTTTGAGAAGCCTTATTATGCAGCGTAATGTGAACATAAGCCCTAACCGATGATTAAGTTAATTTAGACCCTAGAAACGAGTTTAGGGTGCACAAAAAACAGAAAAAGTTAACTATACGAGAGATAGTGGTGAGCCAAGCTCTATTTCGCTCAATTAATGGATAAATAGCTGATCCAATTGATTCAATAGGAAACAAATTTGGATGATGAAGAATTAAATTCTTTAGATTATGTTCGTGATGAAATGCTATATTTAAAATCCAGAAAATCAGTCAAGGGATCTGACCCACCCACAAGGTGGGAACTAGATCTCCAGATCACTCCGTAATGCTTCCGACCCTATTGAGATAACGATATTATCCCAACCTCGATCCCAACAAGAACCTCTTAAAAGGTGCTCTGCCAAGTGACGGACGTAACAAGTTTTTTCATGCTTAATAGCAGTCAAAAATGTGAACTTGAAGGGCGAAAGTGATTGACATTTTCTACTTTATGCCCATGCTTCATAGAAAATGATATTTGAAAAATATTTATGCCTGTTGCATAGTTACCCCGATCAAAGTGAAATGAAAAGTGGGAGGAGTTATCATTGTTCAGTAGTAAACGGAGTGACAGTGCTACAGCCCTTATTCGGATTGCAAGAAACAGAGAGAAAACAATTCAATCAAAGGCAAAGGCTGCAATCGCACTAGTCACACACTTCTTCATGACAAGAACTACGATTTTGCATTATTCCTGTCCACTTTTCGCATCATTTGCATTACTTTCGCTTATTTGTATTTTCGGTTCTTGAAGGTCAAATAATAATAATTGTTGTTGGGAAGTTTCTCAATTTTGCGATCCAAAATAGTAATTGAAAATTTGTAATTTTCTATACGTTTCGTAACTTTATTGTTACATTATCAGCAGATAAGAATTAGAAGGCTTTTTCCCGGGAAAATAATAATAATAATAATCCACCTTAACAACCCATGGAGGGATAGAGGCCAGACCTTTATTTACCGGGAAGTATTTTTACTGCGCCAGTGGTAAGCTGTGCGACAAACCTAGTGCTATGAGATGTACTAAGAGCGAAACTAGTAGGAGTTGAATACCGGCACCTCTCAACAATGCATTTCACCGGTAAGCCGCACGATTGCGATACAATCAGCATCATTTGATTTGAACCGATTCGATCAGCTTTGGTTTGTTTACAAATCTAACGACCGGAACAAATCTGTCTGCGGTTGAGTTTTGAACCAATGCACTGGCAACTCCATCGCATAGTAGCAAGCAGACGTTCTAACCACTACGCTATTGAGTTGTTTCTCGAACATCAAAGAGATGATGAAAATATGACGTCTGTTTGGGGGGAAGTAACTGCAAAACAGACAGGGGGTGGGGGGTGTCTAAGCCAATGAAATCCAGACGTCATTAATGAACGCTCCCCTACCATCAAGTGATCAAATTTCAACTCAATCCAATCGATAGTTCACTTTCAATTCGACACACTTTTATTCCCTACCAAATACGAATATTTTACAACTATGTTGATTAAAAACAAAATTACCTTTCTATTTGTATTTGTGAAGACATTTACATACAAAATCTCGTTTTCCTTGGATGGCTTCCATCTCCTTAGTCCCACATCTTCGAACTCCGTTTGAGGAAAAAAATTCCTTATCAATTAAAAAAAATTAAAATTAGTTAGGAATTACTCGCACAACAACTGCAAATGGTTACTGGTGTGGTCCAACAAATAATAGTGCCGAAACGTTTGGGGCCACCGGCTGACAATGATTCTAAATGAGCAAAATATGCTAAAAATCGAGAAAATCGTGAATAATGCAAAGTGACCTCGAAAGACCATGTTTTTGGTCACTTTTTCGACCACATCTCCGGAACTACTTGACCGATTTTGCTCATATGTGAACTTGGACATGCACCTTTCATGGGAAAAATGTTTAGGGTGATCGGGGGGGGGGGTTGGCTAAGTAGTACGCACTCAAATGTACATTAAATGTGAACCCATTTAATGTACATTAAATGTACACTGAAGTGTGGTACATGTATGTGCATCTAGGGTACATTTAAAACACCTTGAATACATATTATTGTACGTTTAACGTACGTTATAACATCTAATGTTATACAAGAAATTAAAGGTATATATAATTTTGTTTTCCGACTTTTCCATTTCGGTCTTTCTTATTCTGATGATCGCTACGTCCTCCATCTACATTTTTTTATGCCAAGCTCTCATTTTTTTTAGAAAAATTTCTTTAATTTGCGAGGCTTGAACCCAAGACGCTCAGGAGTATGAGTCGACTGCTTTACCAATTGTGCCACCGGATACTTATGTGTTGGTGTGTTAAATTTGTATAAAGTGTTAAATTACAGAAAGTACATCACAAGCACATTTTTGGTACATTAAATGTGATAGGAATAGTGTACGCCTTATCACGCACATAAAATGTGCGAAAAATGTACTTGTGATCTAGTGCAATAATTTTATTGACATCGAAAAATTACTACATCACAAGCACATTTTTGGTACATTAAATGTGATAGGAATCATGCATATAAAACGTGCAAAAAATGTACTAGTGCAATAATTTCGTGTTTTAATAGCACAAAAAATGTGCTTTTTATTTACATCGAAAAATGTACTACATCCCAAGCACATTTTTGGTACATTAAATGTGATGGAAATAGTGTACACGTTATCAAGCACATAAAATGTGCGAAAAATGTACTTGTGATCTAGTGCAACAATTTCGAGCTTTAATGGCACAGAAAATGTGCTTTTTATTTACATCGAAATATTCACCACTTTACAGGCACATTATTTGTACATTTTATGTACATATTCTCAACATTGGATTTTGCAGATTTAATGTACATTCAGTGAGCAACCACATTAAAAAGTGTGATCTGTGTTATCTGGGTATGTGTAAAGAAATATGAAAACGACGTTTACGGCTTGATCCAGCGCCAGTAGAAAAACGCATTTAAAAATTCTACAAAATGATTACAGTTCTCATCAGTTATCATATCTCAACAGTTATCATACAGTTCTAGGGCCACCACCACAGTGTATCTTGCGTGACACTAGTGTGACAGGGGGGAGGGGGGTGTCCAAAAATGCCAATTTTTGCGTAAGGAACGGCCCCTATCCGTTATCTTGTGAAAAATGCTAAAATTTGAGAATTCTACGTCCATCGGTTATCTTGTGAAAAATTCTAAAACTTGTGAATTCTACGTGTACCCGTTATCTAGGGAAAAATGCTAAAACTTGGGATTTTTATGTCCATCCGTTATCTTGTGAAAAATGCTAAATCTTTTGAATTCTTATGAATTCTTGAACTCTTAGAATTCTCAAGTTTTAGGATTTTTCACAAGATAACGGATAGACGCAGAATTCACAAGTTTCAGAATTTTTCCCAAGATAACGGGGATCCCAGAATTCGCAAGATTTAGCATTTTTCACAAGATAACGGGTAGAAAATATTTCACAAGATCTTACTTTTCAAAAGAACACGGGCTTGGCCATTAGCTATTCGACCTAACAGTTCACAAGATTTTAGCGTATGGTGATAGCGCTATTCTACATCGTTATCGGCAAGTGCTAAAGTTAGCGGGAAGGACAAATCTTGTGAAAAAATCATGGGCTATCTTAACCGTCATTGACAAGTCACGGATGAAAGATGCACAGACGGACGGACGCAACGACATAAAGTAGCTATCACTACTTAATAACGTGTAGTGAAGTGTAGCGACCTCTAGCAAACTGTAGTGAACTGTAGTGAAGTTTAGCTATCTCTACTAAATAAACACAGAGCTATTCGATGATCCCACCTCAGAAGTCAAATGACTTGCGCTACTCAGGCAAATATGGCTCGAAATCAACAGATTTCATACCGGACAAGGATGCTGTGCGTTTCCAATGTGCAGATGGAAGCTTGGTGGGAAGTTTGTTCCCTCTCGCTTAGGAGAGGTTAAAAATGTTGTAGGGATTTGTAGAAAACTGTGAAATTTCTTAGTCATTTGAATAAATTAATTGTAAGTGTACCGCACACATGAAAATAATGAGTCGCTTTCCGTTATTTAGGAATAATCTACCCTATAGAAAATTACTACAATTAAGTGGGCGATTCCATTGGTAGGTTGCGAGGGAACGTTTATTTTCTTGCTAAACCGTGCACATACGAGATTTGTGTTGTATGAAGAAAGTTTCTTCCATGCGAAAAAAGTCCGACATTTGCAACACATTTTCCAACTTTTCAATGGAATGGCCCAAGTTCAAGTTCTATCAACTTCTACAATAACAGACTTTTTTGTTTCCTTGCTTATTAAAGAATTAGTAAACATGCAAACTCACTTCATAATCAACTCACCGCCACAGCACCTTAGTATTGTGAATGAAAATTTCAGTTACGACAGCGTCATGGAAAGACTTTCGACGAACCCGCTTACATTTTCCTATTCATTGAATATAACTTTGCTTTTAACGCAAATCTTTGGATTCACTCCATTCACCACAGACAAATTGAAAGAAAAAGTTATTTCATCGAAAGTGTGGTTTTTGTACTCAAAATGTTTTTTCATAACTTTGTCATCGATAACAGTCTTTTATCTGTACTTTAATTCAGTACTTTCGCAAATGGATTCAAAATTCAACACTTTCTACATAGTCAACGCATTCGACATTTACTCGAATTGCTTGATAATGCTCGTCTCATATTTTATTCAAATCAACAATCGAAAGAAGCTCGTCGACACGATAAATGCGGCTATTGTGATCAGAAATAACTTAAAATTCCTTAGTCCGAATGAAATCATTTTTGCGAAAAGTTTCTGCAAGCATTTGCGACGGATTTCATTCACATCATTCATTCAAGGCACTTTGTTCGTTTGGTATTGCTTGGATTCGTGGCGAAGTATAAGACGAACCAACGCTTACTTAGAATTTGTGTTGGGGAGTTATTACAACTTAGGCTTTTCAATCGTTATAGTGAAACTATTCTACCACACGGGGATGATGTTTTGCATTCGTTTGTACGAAATAGTAAATGATCGAATGTCAGAGATATTAAGAAACATCCCACAAGTCCACATGGAAGCATCAGATAAAACAAATTTTGTCAAAGTTGATGAGTGTCTTGATCACTTAGTGCTGGTGTTTGGAAAAATAACGAATTTAGTGAACTCAGTCAATAGACTCTTTTCAACACAAATCATGTTTGTTATCGTTGCATCTTTCTTGTGTATTTTATCGTCGGTGAGTGCGGTCAAATCAAAAACTGAAGGCTGCTACACATCAAGCAGAGAAATAATAAGTTGGCGTCACTGCACCAGATAGAAGTGGCATACTGAAAACTCTTCGGTTGTGTGGCAGAATAAATACACGCAATGCTCTCATATCCAATTGCAGAGAAATGCTAAGGGGCGATTCATAAAGTACGTAACGCAAAAATGGCTTTTTTACAAAGTGAAGAGGGGTGTCTGTAGCGCTAGACCAAAACCGCAGTCTACGAAAAAAATTTCTTGTAAATATTTGGCTGATGCTATTCGCCCGCGCGGGTGATTAGCTAGCCCTATGGGGGAGAAATTCTCCGCCCGCGCGGGCGATTAGCCAGCCTATGGGGACTGGCTATTCGCCCGCGAAAATGATGACTTTAGAAGCAATATTACATATGCTTCCTCTAAAGTCATCATTTTCGCGGACGAATAGCCAGTCCCCGCAGGACTGACTTAAATAATTAATAAACTAATTTTGAAGAGCTTGAATCGTTCATTCCCACTAATATACATCGGATAAGGGAGTGTTAGCAACGTCTTCTTTGAGATAGTGGTTGTTGGTCGACCACGTATATTATTCATCGGGGAATTACCGCCCGGAGTAAAAATTTTGGGAATTATCACCTGGAGAATTATCGCCCGGACGAATGAAAAATGGATTAAACTCACCTCCGCTGGTTAGGATAGGGGAGTGTTAGCAACTTCTTTTTCTTAGCAGTGAAGGCCATCGGGGAATTATCGCCCGGAGTGAACACCTTTTTCTATATTATCACCCGGAGAATTGTAGCCCTGACGAATGCCAAATTGATGAAATGTTTTCGAAAATCTTCGTGTGGTCCGACCGCAAGCGGTCTATCGCACTTTCGGCGAGTGCCTTAGGGGAGTGTTAGCAACGCATTCTTTTTAGCAGTAAAGGCTTTTGATATGATGTTTTTTTTCGAAATTTCCTCTTGTGTTTGATTTTTCTTCGGGTGACGTAGCTTTTTTAACCACTTTGACTGAGTCGCGCAGCTGAACCACGCAACCGATTTTCCCAAGTCAGTTGTCATTTTCTTCGTTAGGTAAATACCTTTCATTTGACAGCTCACTGCCCCCATTACGACCACCACTGACCGAGATTTAGCTGAAGAAGTGCGCCCGTTCCTAGCTGAATCGTCGAAAAATGCCCTATACCTTAGGAGTATGGGATTTCTTCGACCAACATTGTTAACCAGTTTTGTTGCCCTGGACCTCCGCTAACTATTGACGGTCAAAAATCAAGTCTACTTTGTCTAACAGTCAAAGTTTCCTAACAAAAAAGTGAGCAACCACCGAAATTTTAGCTGTTTTCGCTGTCTAGCTCATTCGGATGAAGTCGGATGAAAAAATGTTCTTTTACAAAGTTGTTGGCAATCCAAAACTCTAAGACTTTTCTTCGCCGATCAAGACTCTGTAACTGCTCCGTAAGTAACTTTTGGAACATTTCCAACTTTGACTCATTTTTGACCCAAAACTCTCTTATTTTAGACCGTTTCAGACCATCACCAACAACATAAAAAAAGTATTTCTTTTTTGGGTTTCGATGGTAAAAGCGTTGCCCACTGACAGGCATTGAGTTTTTATAATAGGTAATAATTCGCGGGCGAATAGTCTTTCCCCCATACGGCTGGCTAATCGTCCGCGCGGGCGGATAGTCTCTCCCTCATAGGGCTGGCTAATCGCCCTCGAAGGCGAATTGTCTCACCCCCATAGGGCTGGCTAATGGCCCGTGCGGGCGAATAGTCACTCCGTAAATTTTTTGGCGTGTCAGACTTGTCTCACGGCCCCCTGCTACCGTGGGGATATGATATTGTCTTACATTGAAAATTGCCGAAAGGTCTGACCGAAATAACGACGTAAAAAACCTCACCAAATCCCTAAAAAAGCCCACAATTAAAAAAAAAAATTAATAAAGTTTGAAAAAAATTGCACTAGGGCCGATCTTAGAACCTAAGTGGGTCTTCGAAATTGTACAGTTTCCTACGGACGGTGGGTGGGGTCAAAAATCGCTAAAAAAATACGTACGTCATTTGTGAACAGCCCCTTAGGAGAAGCCTCTGATCCATACTTCCATGAAGAAAAAATTCGCCCCTCTTTTCTCTACAACACTGCACAAAAAATCTCATTATTAAAAAAGTATCAGGAAAAACAACCAACTATCGTGTAGGGTCGCGTGGCGTTAGTTGGGCTCACACTAAGGACTCTACAGCCCGAGCCACTCAACCGATTTTCGCTAATTTAATTTTCGTGATTTTCTGATGTCCATATTTTTGTTTCAATTTCGCAGAGATATTAGTCAAAAAGTTCCACAAATCTTCGAAAAATCACTTTTTTAGCCGCTTTTTCGACTGTAACTTCAAAAGTTCTTGACCGGTTTTGCCCAAATTCAATTCAGAAATCCTTTTTAGACCCGTACGAAGAGCGGAGTTCTTCGAAAAAGAGTCCACGACGTTTGTAACCAGCCCAATTCCGACTCGGGAGTAGGGGGAGGAGCACCGATCATGGTCCTTACATGACGAATCAGCAATAAAAAAAATGTCCGTCCGTCCGTCTCTGAACACGACAACTCGAGTAAAACTCAACCGATTTGCAAAAACCTTTTTTTCTCTGAAAGGTAATTGAAAAGTCTTTTATGGGATTGAATCTGGGCACTGTCGGCCCAGGGTCCGCCGAGCTAGGGCCGTTTAAGTGGTTTTTGACATAACTCGAGTAAATTGTTTTCGATTTTAAAATTGTTTTTTGTTTGAAAGATCTGGGCGTGACCGACAATTTATGGAAGAATTTTTTTTGGATTTGAGTCCTTGGACTTAGCTAGGGCACTAAAAACGAGTCTCTGCTAGGGCTCTATGTGTTTTTTGTACATAACTCGAGTAAATCTTTTCCGATTTTCGAAAAAAAAAATTTGTTTGAAAGCTCTAGGCATGGCCGCCAATTTATAGAAGAAACTTTCGTCTTTGCTTGGGGCTCAAGTGGGCCTCATGTCACGTCGGTCCTAAGGTCGGCCCTAACCCAAAAATTTTTTTTTGCTATGTTGCAGAGCAAATTGAGGTAAACAGTATGTTTCTGAGGCCTCTACTTAGGGCCCTAAGTCGGTCCTCAGATCGGCCCTAGACAAAAAAAATGGTTTTTCGCTATGGTGTAGAGAAAATTAAGGTGAACATTTTCGTCTATTCCGGGATGGATTTTGTGCTTTCAGAAGGGTTTTTCAATATTGCTCTATCGGCAATTTCTAATCTAATAAGAGGATGTAATTTCATACACTTAAGAGTTAAGGCAATATTTGCTTAAATACGTTCGAGTCTTTTCGTAACATCAACTCTGTTTGCCGCATCTATTCTGAAACGTACTCATGTGTTTAAAAAATTTTTTGAAAATCTGTTAGGATTTACTCACAATCGAAAAATGTTCTTCCGTAAATTGTCGGGCATGCCTAGACCTTTCGAACAAACTCGAGTTATGTACAAAAGACCAACCACTGCCGACCGACACTGCTCAGATTCGATCCAAAAAAAAAAAGATTTTTAGATTTTGAAATCGGTCAAGTTTTACTCGCAATTCAACATGCCACTTCTGTCTGGTGCAATGGTGCCAATTTATCATTTGATATCCGGCAAAATGTGAGCAAAAAACAATCCACACAAAAATTGAGAGAAAATGTATGAGATTTACCACTCTCTTTCAAGCTGTCATGTTGAAAGACCTTTGGTAAAATTTAAACAAAACGACTGTACAAGCGATATGTCAAAGTATACGACATTTCATGACGAACTGTATTAGCTAACAAGAACACAATTTTTTATCGTTTAACAGATTATGAAGTTCACCATGAAATTTTGCATACTTTGACATAAGCTGACGCCGCAATAATGGCGTGGGTTTTCATAGAAATATTTATTTTGCCAACATTTTATCAGCATTTTAATTACACATTGGTGTTTCCCGAAGCCGTTGACAAACACATTTGAAATATTGACTTCATTTTGCCTCAGCACGTCCTCTTTTTAAAATTCTAAGTTAAACATTGACTATTTTTCATCTCTGATCTTATCGTCATTCCTCAAAATTACAGCTCTATTACATTTTCTACGACATGATGTGCACCGTTCGTGTACTTGAACCTTTAGATCCATATAAATTTGACTTTCTGAGGCATTTGAAAAGAGTAACTTATTACACGTTGGAACTTCACTCCGTCTGCATCATATCAGACGCAGCAAAGATAGAGGTATCTCTTTTCAAACAATTATTAGGCTCTTAACAGTTCTAAAATTTTAATTCTAGGCAAACAAAACATCCGCTCTGATCCATAAATACATAAACATGTTAAATATTCAAATTTGTAGACTGGTGAGCCCCCTAGGGTTGTTCATAAATTATGTCATGTGAAAGAGAGTGAAAAAAATGATGTTTTGTGCAAAAGCATGCACTAGGGTAAGTGCACCTGTTACGAGCCCCGTGCTAGTTAAGAGCCTTTTTTTGTTCTTTTTTGAAAACAAAGGAAAATACAATATTGGCTCCTAACTGAAGCAATTTCTAAACAGGCTCGTAGCCAGTGTTTTCACCCTAGTTGTGTTAATTTTCCGAACAGTTGATCCGGGGGCGATTTGCATTGGATTAGCACAGCTGATCTGAAGGTAAAGCTTTCGTGTGAGCTTTTTGTTTAATTCGTTATAATGAAGTGAAACACTCTACAATGTCAGCCGCATTTCGTTAGCTACAATCGAACATTCACCAATTTAACAAAAAACTCACACCCTCAGATCAACTGCGCTAATTTAATGCACGTCGCCCCCGGATCAACTGTTCGAAAAATTGACACAACTGATAATGGATGATTCTAGTCGTATTTTTTCCAATGTTTATTTAGGTGAAAATTAAGCGAGAAAAATTAACTGAAAATAAGAAAGGCTTTATGTCCATGTGTCCGGAGGTGGATTCGAACCGGCGATCATTAGGTTGCTAGCCCAACGATTTAACCAATTCATCCATCCGGAGCGGCATAAAGCAGTTCTTATTTCAGATACGCGTTCTGAAATATAACGTAATGTAACAATGCCAACAGCCAACATGACTCACAGACAAGCTAGCATGAGAAACTGTTTGCCACACATCGTTACATTCGCTTGTTATGTTCGACAAATTTCCGTGTTCTTGATTATATCTTGTACATATACAGTCAACATCAAATCGTCAAACATAAACATCATATTTTTTCCTGCTACTTGTCGCATCATCGTGTCTCAACGCCATCTGTTTTGAAAGTCACGAATAGAGGTGTGCGCCGGTAAACAGTTGATCGGTGGCAGCGGGGTGATAAATTTTTAGTCGGAGACGGCGTGTCTGTTTAAAATTGACATTGAAAGCTAAAATTTCAATGTATTGGAAATACCACTAGAAAGTTAATAAAGGAAAATTCATAAATAACGTCCGGTCGTTAGGGGGGGGGGAGGGTTTAAAATGAAACCCGACGAATGCGGACGGTGGGGGGAGGGGGGTTATGAGAAACGTGACGTCCGGTTGAGAATTTGTCAAACTGTTAAGCATTCATAACTTATAACTGGGAGCATGCCTGAGGTTGTTTGTCGAGAGAGAAACGCAGACTTTTCCTGTAGTTTCTTTGACAGTTTGTTAGAAGAAAATGTACACAAAAATGCGAAAAGTATTCATCCTACAATAAAAACATATGAAATCAGACGTCATTATTTGGGGGGGGAGGGGGGTACTGTACAACCGGACGAATTCGGAACAGGGGGTAAGGGGGAGTCGGATTGTCAAAATAACCGGACGTCATTTGTGAATGGGCCCTAACGTTTTATTTTGGAGTCGAGCAAAACAGAGACTACTCATTTCGAAGAACGGAGACTTTCGAATGAGGTTCAGATATTCTGAAAAAAACCAAGCTCGAATCGAGCGAACAACAAAAGGAACACTTTCAAAATAGAAATACTATAAAACTAATTAAATTAAGAAACATATGAAGGGACCCGTACGTATCAGAATAGATGCGACAAACAGAGTTGATCTAACGAAAAGACTCGAACGTATTTAAGTAAATATTACCTTACGTCCACATTAAATTGTATTGGAAATTGCCGATATGGCAATATTGAAAAACCCTTCCGAAGAAACGGTGTAAAAAAGGCCTAAGAAAGTACAAAATTGACCCCCAAAATGTCCCTCTCAATTTTTTCTACAACATAGCAAAAAACCATTTTTTTGTCTTGTGCCGACCATAGGACCGACTTAGGGTCCTCAGTAGAGGCCTCGGACAAATACTTACATAGACACAAATATTTCCCTCCATAGTCAAAAACCATGTTTTTGTCGAGGGCAGACCTTAGGATCGACCTAGGGCCATAAGGAAATGCGTCGGACACATAATTCCATAAATAAAAACATTTCCCTCAATTTGCTCTGCAACATAGCAAAAACAATTTTTTTTGGTTAGGGCCGACCTTAGGACAGACCTGAGGCCCACTTCAACCCTAAGCACAGGCACCGGGTCCAAGTTTGTTTTTGGGCAATTCCATGCAAAAACCCTAGCTCGGCGGCCTTTGGGCCGATAGTGCCCAGATCCAATCCCATAAAAGATTTTCGATTACCTTTCACGAAAAAAAATCGGTTGAGTTTTACTCGAGTTATAGTGTTGAAAGACGGACGGACAGACATTTTATTTATTGCTGATTCGTCATCTAAGGACCATGATCGGAGCTCCTCCACTACGCCCGGGTCGAAATTTGGGCTGGTTACAAGCGTCGTGGTAAACGCATAAAACCCCTTTTCGAAGAGCCTTGTTCTTCTTACGGGTCTAATTATTCGAAAAACTGTATTTCGGCGGCATGAACAGATTTTTGTCGGCGGCGCGGCCGGCGGTTAGGCATCGGCGTGAACTTTTTTCTGCGGCGCACACTTCTAGTCGCGAATTGAACCTTACACTTTTCGAGTAAAATAAAAGAATTACGGTTTACAAAGATATTTTTCATTACATTATTGATAAACGGCTGTTTATTTAGAATTTCAGTTTGAAAAACATAATATTTCAGTTAGAACATTTGTCCACACAACTCCTCAATAACTCACTTAACCTCACAATTTGGCAAATGTTTTCCATTGATAAAATGCTAATTGTTGGCGTTAGTGCAGTGAAATTTAAAGTTTCATATGATGTTAATTATCTAATTTTGTAGGTTGCATCAGCAATCTTTAGTTACCTCACGATACTTATTCAAATCCAGATGGGCAAATAATTCCTCACGGATTTTTTGAAATTGGAAACATCTACGAAAAAGGATCATCGTCACCGATAAAGCACCAAGAAAGGAACTAAAATATTTCTTATTAACAATAAATTCTCAATTCGTAAACCTGTGTATATTTTTATAACCGGTGGCAGGACATTTCTCTGCCGCAAATAACGCTCGGCGCGTTAATAACACCCGGGGCGTTATTAACGCCCGCACTCCGGGCGCTAATAAGGCCCGGGGTGTTATTAAAGTTCGCACTACGGGGGCCAATAACGCCCGGGGTGTTATTAACGCCCGCACGCCGGGCGTTAATAACGCCCAGCTGAATAATTGGATAAACGCTAAAAAATGGCGCTTTAATAAATAACTTTACTTATAGAGCATGTAACTAGAAGAAGTTGACTAAGAGGAAAATTTTCCTTATACAGAACGTCAATAGAAGGAGTTGAATAGAGGAAAATTTTAAAATGCGGTGAAGGTTTATTTTCTCACTTTTTGTGTAATAAGTTTTTTAAAAATGTTGATAGCTACAGCCTTATCCTTTTAGAGGTGTACAACATGAAATATATAGATGACATTTGTACAATGATTTCTAACAGCTAACATGATGCATTTTCAAAGGCCGATAATTTCAACTAGAAAATGGTGACTGTTGGTGTCTTTCCAAAAAGTGGAAAATAAACCTTGGCCGCACTTTAATTATACAGAATGTCACCAGAAAGAGTTGACTAAGGGGAAAATTTTCCTTATACAGAATCTAACTAAAAGGAGTTGACTACAGAAAAATCTTCCTTATACAGAATGTGTCTAGAAGGAGTTGCTACAGGAAAATCTTCCTTATACAGAATGTCACTAGAAAGAGTTGAGTAAGAGGAACATTTTCCTTATACAGAATGTCACTAGAAAGACTTGACCAAGGGGAAAGTACAGAACGTCACTGGAGGGGATTGATTAGGAGAATCGCGCAGAATTCCACTAGATGGAAGAATTTCTTTCTCTGCTCTTTTATTTTTAAAAAAGTTGTCAATAAGAAATCAAAAAATTACATGAAAACTTTATGAAAGTCATTGAGCACTACGAATTTGAAATTTAAAAATTTGAGTAAAAGGGATGAATAAAAGCAATACAAAACGAGATGTGTACATTGAAATGTCCTAAGCTTCTGAATTTAAATAACTTCCAATTTATTCTTGAAGCTCAATAGTGACCGTGTACCGAATTATATAGCTGGGCGTTATTAACACCCGGCGTGCGGGCGTTAATAACACCCCGGGCGTTATTAGCGCCCGGAGTGCGGGCGTTATTAACACCCCGGGCGTTATTAGCGCCCGGAGTGCGGGCGTTATTAACACCCTGGGCGTTATTTGCGCCCGGAGTGCGGACGTTGATAACACCCCGGGCGTTATTAGCGCCCGGAGTGCGGGCGTTATTAACGCCCGGGCGGGCGATATTAGCGCCCCGGGCGTTCATAACGCCCCGGGCGTTATTTGCGGCGAAGAAATGTCACGTCACCACGTTTCACACGTTTATGTATGAGATATTTGGTTCAAACGAAGAAATATCCAAACATTTGCACTTTTAAATACCAATGTTCTGAGTGATGATTCTGATCTATGAAAAAAGAACTCAAAAACGAAACAAAGACGATATCCATTTCTTCTGCGTTTTTTAACGACTATTTGCGATTTTCTCAAGCACAAGACAAGGTGCAACGCTGTCATGAATTCATTTGCATTGTCCTGTCACCATTGCTTTTCCTATAATGTGTCAATTCTCTCTGACGACCTCAAATTTTTGGCTGATTTAATCTGGAATGTAATATGGAGAAATTTTGGTGAATGCGGAATTTGCTCACGTTTTCAGTCTAGCGAATTGAACAGAGGTATTTATACATTTGAAACTGAGTATATTCTGCGAAGTGTAACATTTATACAACGCAAATAATTAGTAATTTCCATATGAGAAATTTGTTCAAGTAATTTCAGGGAGAATATATATGTTTGTGTGTTTCAATGTGGAATGGAATAAACGAAAGAACTATTTTATGCACGAGGCTTCATTCACTAACATTCTCAATGTATTTAGGAGGTGCATGTTTGCTACACGCATCCTGTTGTGTGTTACAATAAAAATTCCATGTTCGTTTATTAAGTGGCGTATTCAAATATTTTTTTTTTATTTGTATGAAACGAAGTTATGTGGCCGTATTGGTTTCCTTTGTACATTTTTAGACCCGTACGAAGTACGTAGGTCTGATGCGTTTACTACCACGTTTGTTACATTGCGAATTCGAAACCGGGAGTAAGGGGGAAACTTTTTTTGTTGCCTCCAGATGACAAATCAGCGAAAAAAACAATGTCCGTCTGTCGGTCGGTCTGTCTGTCCGACAACACGATAACTTGAGTAAATCTTGACCGATTTTCAAAAACTTTTTTTTTCCTGAAAGGTAGTTGAAAAATATTTTATGGGATTGAATCTGGGCACTGTCGGCCCAAGGGCCGCCGAGCTAGGGCTTTTTAAGTGGTTTTTGGTCTTTTGCACATAACTCGGGTAAATCTTTTCTGATTTTCAAAATTTTTTTTTTGTTTGAAAGATCTGGCCGACAATTTGAAGAAGAAACTTTTTTGGATTTGAGTCCTTGGAGTTAGCTAGATCGCTAAAAACGAGTCTCTGCTAGGGCTCTATGTGTTTTTTGTACATAACTCGAGTAAATCTCTTCCGATTTTCAAAAACTTTTTTTGTTTGAAAGATCTCGGCACGGCCGACAATTTATAGAATAATTTTTGCCTGTGCATAGGGCTCAAGTGGGCATAAGTGGGTTCTAAGGTCGGCCCCAATATAAAAAAATGTTTTTTGCTATGTTGCAGAGCAAATTGAGGGAAACATTTTTGGAAACATTGGAGGCGTTCGGAGAATTTTTTTACACCGTTACTTTGGACGGGTTTTTCAAAATTGCCCCACGGGCAATTTCCAATACAGTCTGATGTGAACGCAATATTTACTTAAATACGTTCGAGTCTTTTCGTAACATCAACTCTGTTTGCCGCATCTATTCTGATACTTACGGGTCCCTTCTATGTTTTTGGTTGATGTTTAATCTTTGGTTTCTTATGCTTTTGAAAGTACCTGGAAAGATATGAGAGACAGACCATTGGTTTCTTTTGCAAAGTCTCAGAGTTTTCTGAGTAGAAGTCACCAGTTTTTTTTTTAATGATTTTATTTGTTTAATAGAACAAACACAAAAACTAATAAATGATATGACAGGAACAAACCCTACTGCTTTATGTTGACAAAATTCATTTTAAAGCATAGCTTATGAAGTAGATTTAAAAGATGTTATACAAAAACAGGAAAAACTTCTAAAGCTGAATGAGGAACAACGAAAACTCAAGTAGTGCTTTAGCAAGGACTTACGTATAAACAACTACCAATTACGTTAAGGAAACACAGAATCCTTAATTCGTACAAACTTCCACAGAACTAACACTCATTGATCAACGTTATACACTGTCCGGTGCGAACTACGAAGTCTTTGATTAAAGATGAGGATTTTGTCATCTGTTAATAGTGTGTCGTTGGATTTCCATTTTGACCAAAAAGCAACGGGTAAATACTTGGGGTTTGTGGAGCCGTTCATGTGTGCGAGACGGCTTATTTGACGATCTTCATCCTCAGTACATCGATCGATAAAAGCCACCGCTTTGTTTGCGATGAAACGGTCGACTCTTACAGTTTGGGCTCTGCGGTACAAAATCGAGTTTTTCGCGAAAACGAAGCTTCCACGTGCACGTCTAGTATTTGTTGTAGCTCGAAAGATTTTTCTTTCGGTCAAACGAATCCGTTCCATTTGTGCTGAAGTTGTGATTGATGGATTTGCCCATATTGGAGATGCGTAGCACAGTACTGGTCTAATTATCGATTTGTAGAACATAGTTTTTATATTAGAAGCGATTCGAGTGCTTCGCAGAAGATGTTTCAATTTGCTGGCGATGATGTTCGATTTGTTAATTGCTTTATCAATGTGGCATTTGGCTGAGCCGTTTTTTGCGAACCACTGGCCAAGGTATCGCATCGAATCTACTTTTTGGATTATTTGGCCGTTGATAATGATTTCCATCTTCTTCGCATTGGCCCTGAGTGTGCGTGTGGTATCAGAACAACGTCCGACTACGTTGAGCATTTGGCTTTTTGTTTCACAAATGGTCAGCTTCCAGCATTTGAAGAAATCTACAATGCGTCGGAGATAGGACTCGAAGGTTTTCTTAGCAAGATTGCACTGTCGGTGGGTTCTATAGAACAAGGAGTCGTCAGCGAATTGCGACTTTTCAATGCCAGGGTGCGATGGCATGTCGTTGATATACGCCAGGAAAAGTATGTCTGAAATGCAGCTTCCTTGGGGCACGCCGGCTCGAATGTGAAATTTTTGGGATAGAACACTGTTCATTTGGATTGACATGCATCGATTCGCCAGAAAGCTTTGAATGATTTTGCAGAGCATTGGTGATAAACCGCATTTCATCAGCTTGTGAATCAAGCCGTTATGCCAGACTGTGTCGAAAGCAGCTCGAATGTCAAGGAGGATAGCTGTGGTGATTTTGCCGTTATTCAGACCAGACATGATGTTGTCGTGAAACTTTGCTAGGGCGTGGAGCGTCGACCGTTTCTTTCGAAAACCAAACTGATCGTCTGAGAAAAAACCGATGTTATTAAAATGACTTTGTATTCTTCGTTTCAGAATGATTTCGTAGATCTTCGATATCGACGTAAGCAACGATATTGGTCTCCAATTGGTGATGAGAGTCGAGTCTTTGCCAGGTTTTGGAATCGGGCGTCCAATAGCGTGTTTCCACATGGCAGGGAATATGGTCAATGCCAAGAGATGGTTGAATATGATTGTAATCCTTATCAAGTTGGCAACTGATAGTTTCTTCACAACGGTGATTGGCATGTCATCGTCACCTGCAGATACTTTGTTTTTGCGCGCCATTATAATCTCTGTTATTCCCTCAACGCATGTAAGAATGCCACGGCTGCTCTCAGGTAGCAGTTTATCGATTACTTGAACTTCTTCATAGGTTTCGATATCAGCTCTGATTTGTCCATCGAATTGGATGTTGCAGCTCATGTTTCCCAACTGATTTATGGATTCTTGAACTATTTCATTAACGTCGCTCGCATCGTTTGCAGTGAGTTCATGATTCTTCATGAAGTGAGCACCGAATTCTTTCACGATTTCGGCTGGATTTGTGACTACTTCTTGTTTGTTTTCATCAATAAAAATGCTGCAGATATCGGTGGATTTTCGTTTGTAGTTGGAAAATTGTCGCACTACGTTAAAAGCGTCTCTGCTGTTTCGAATCTGTTTTAAACGTCGGTGGTAGAATTTGCTGAAGTCGTCGCACAGCGAGTTTTTGATCATAATGCTGATTTGATTGATTGAACTATGAATGGCCCCAATTTCATGTTGCTGCGCTCTTTGATTGTTCATGCGTCTGTTCAATAATCTACATAATCTTCGTTTTTCTTGCAGAAGTTTGGACGATCGGTTCGATATTCGGATGCTAGAATTACCTGAGTGTGATGGTACATATTTGTCAATGACGCAACGAAAGGTCTCGTGCAGCGCAGCGATAATCGTTTCGATATCTGTACATTTCAAGTTGGAAGAGGTGGGAATGAGCAGTTCATCCAACTTTTCGCCGATTTCTTGGTTTATTGCGACAAAATTCGCCTGGTCGAATAATCTTCTGGTGCAAACTAACTGAGTTCGACTGTTGTCGAAGTCGATAAACGCATCGATAGCTATACCGGTGTGATCCGACAGCTTAACAATATTTTCGGCAGTGCAGCTAACAGCGTCGGCGAGATCAGCGCTGACTGTGAAATGGTCGATAAAAGATCCTAACGAGGATCTATGACATGTTGGATACTTTGCGTGGATAATTTTAAAATCGCCTGAAGTATGAAGGGGATATACCTATGTTCGCACCGTTGCTGTTGCATTTTACGTCACCTAGTCGAGCATGCCGCGCGTTGAGATCACCACCAACTATAATGCCTGATTTGAATTGAGAAAAGAAGTCATTAAAATGCGGATATTTAGCTTTACAGTCAATAGGGACATAAGCGGCAACGACAGTTATTGGCAGACCATTGGCTGTGCACTGAATTGTACAGGTTTCGAAGTGATCTGATTTAACGAAAATCTGCCTGGCTTCTATACTTTTTTTGATGATGATCATCGTTCCGCCACCCCCATTGTTCATTCGATCGCTGCGAAAGACTTTGTAGTTAGGAATCGAAAATTTTATGTGCGGTTTTAGCTTTGTTTCTGATATTAGTGCAATCGCGGGCTTGTAGTGATTTATGTAGTGAATTAATATTTTCTGTTTGTGCTGAGGACCCAGCGCGTTGACGTTAAATGCGATTATTTTATTAGACATGATAGTTTATTTATTAGTTCCTGATGAGCTGTCATGAGCTGCTTATTTTGCTGAAGCAGATTTTTAATGTCGGCGGATGAGAAATTATTTGAATTCGAAGCTTTGAAGTTCGTTTTTTGCTTCGGTACACAGTTTTTGGCTACTACGCTACTGAACGACACATTAGGTTTGATGGCCGCTTGGTATTCGTTACCAACTGTCTTTCGTGGTGTCGGCTCTGCAAGGTAGAGTTTGCTGTTGATGTTGGTTGAGAGATTTCTCTCCTTGATTCGCTTGTCGATGATAGGCTGAACATGCTTACTGAAAAAAGAACAGTGCTTGAGGTCGTTGGCCGAATAGTTTTTGTGACAGTTGCAGCATATGACCGGAAGACTTTTGTTGGCGTTTCGAGGGCATGCTCCTGGATCATGATCCTTGTCGCACTTTACACAGCGAAATTTTCGATAACAGCCTGCTGCTGAATGGAAGAATAATTGGCAATTCTTGCACTGCAGCACTGGTGAGCGCTTTAGCACTTCTACTTTGATTTTTACGTTCAAAATTCCATCGATAGCCTTGAAATGCTGGATTGAAACTGAACTTGGAGTTGAAACTCTCCACAAGTCAGACAGTATATGATGCGATCTGGTGTATCCAGTAGAATGACGTTCCAGAGAGATGTACTGTATACCCGCTTGCTCTAAGGCGTTTCCAATGTGCGACTGAGCAATGCTGTCTGGTAACCCTCTTATAATGAAGGCATTCGGTTTATTCTCTTTGTTGAGAAAAGTGTGGAACGGATATTTACGATTCTTCAGCCATTCAATCATTACGTCTTTCACTTTCTGCGTAAAAGGATTGATCCGAATGCCACGCTTGCCGAAATTGGACCACAAAAAGCTGTTGTTGTTGAAATTTTTGAGAAGCAGTGTATGTAGAGATCCCTTTTCGTTGTTTTTGATAGATATTTCGATGGGTGTGACGTTCTTTTCTTTGATGATGGCGTTTTTTTTAAAGTTGACAACATTTTCGCTCTCGTCAACGCAATAATCTGTCTTGTCATTTTTGGGATCATTTCCATTCTTATTATCATTACCATCAGAATTCCTGTCATCGTCTGAAATATTTTTTGAGGATACATTCATGGAAATATTTTCATCATCGTCTTTATCAATGTTTACAGATAATGTGTCATCCGTGAAAAAAGCTTGTGAAACGATGGAAACGGAATCTTGGATGTCAGCGACAGCTGGTATAATCTCGCCGTCATTATTATGTTCATTTTCCATTAAAAACCGTTGTCTTTTTGGATTTGGTTGTGTTAACTGTGGCCGCGACCTTGAAGAGTCAGATGTATTTAATTTCGACGTTGTAGCTAAGCACTTTTTCCCTTTTCCAGCCAAAGGTTTCGGGGCACAGTTCGTGAAAATTGGTGCGATCATCTTATTTTTATTCGGCTGCTTCGTTAGCAAAGCCAGGCTGGTTGAGAGATCTGTTATTTGTTTCTGCATGTTTTCAATGGCATTCGTTTGACGTTGAATTTGTTGTGTTTGTTGGTCAATGGTTGATTGCAGTTTGTCGATCTGTAGATCCTTGGACTTGATGATTTCAACCATATCGTCAATCGAGAAATTGTTTGTCTCACTAGCAGGAGACATTGTCACATCGGGTTGGAAATTCTGCGCTCCAGCGGAGCTAGTCGAAGAAAAAATTTTAAAATCTTTACTTGTACTTTCGGACATACAAATTAATAGTGTGTGACGCGCACGACCGTCTATGTCAAAGCTATAAAGCAAACTGAAGTCACCAGTATTGGTGAAAATGTCGGGCAGTTGGACATGGAGTCAATTTTTATGCTTTTAAAAATATCTTGGACTGTATGGGAGGTAGACCATAGGTTTCTTTGGCAAAGTCTTAGAGTTTTGTTAGTAAAAGTCACCAGTATTGGTGGGGCAGCTTGGGAGTACGGGGGTAACCGGTTTTATGGGGAAATGGTAGTACGGGGAAAACAGTAGTGAGGAGAAAATGGTATTACGGGAGAAACGGTTGTACGGTGGAAACGGTTGTATGGGGAAAACAGTAGTGCGGGGGAAACGGTTGTGTGGTGGAAATGGTAGAACGGTGAAATAGTAGCACGGTGATAACGTTTGTACGGGGAAACGGTAGTACGGAGAAAATTTCACACCATTGCATACATTTTAGTATTAATGTCGCAAATCTCCGATCTAGCGGACAAGAATGCTTAATGTCAGCGTAGCCCTTAGGGCCGGGGGTATTTACTAGTAACTTATAAAGTTAACTTATAAAAATTTATAACTTATAACGTGAACTCGTGAACTTACAACTTAAAACGTAAACTTATAACTTATAACGTAAACATCTGATATATAACTTACAGCTATATGTATATGTTATAAATTTGGCTATAAGTTGGTTTGCCCAAACTCTCTAATGTAGAATGGTTTGTTGAAAAATATAGTCGTAATGCAGAAAAATTGATAAAATGTGGATCTACTGCGCTAACTGGGCTAACACACTCAAGAACATGAACAATTTAGGGACTTTTTGCGAAAAAGAGGAAAGTTTTTACAAATAGAGGCTTTGAAGGTCTTGTTAATTATTTCTTTTATTAATTATTACGCAACTAATTATTTCCTTCGTATCTCCAAAAGTGCCTTAGAACATCACGAGATTCAAATGAAGGTCCATTCAAAACCAACGTAATTATTCGGTTGGGTAGTTTTATAGTATATTACAGAGGAACACTGTTATGAGTAATATTACAGGTGTGCGATGTTTACGGAAACGAGCCTCGGAGGGGGGAGTTACCGTAATGCACACATGTAATATTACTCATAAACAGTGTTCCATGTTCCTCTGTACTATGTTTTAACGTGTACCCACAAGGTAAGTTGAAATCTACAAAATATCTTATTTCATAAGAATCAATTCAAGTTTCAAATGTTGTTATGTTCACTCTGCCGCGTGCCAATTCATTCATGTTTCTATGAAATGACTTTAGTTGTCGGTTAAATTTTTATTTAGTATCGAGATTTAATTCGAGTTTTTCATCTTTATTGAGAACTTATAGGCGGCCTTAAGGAACAAATGTTTTGCCGAGAATTGAGTAATGTCATAGGAAGGACATTCGTTTCCGTAAAATCCTACAAATTTAAGAAATTTGAGAATCACAAACTTTTACTATATCAAAACAAACACATCGTATAAGATTTACCGACTACTCTGACTACACGTACGTTATGAGCCATTTACCTATCGCATCAACTTACCGAGTGGGTAAACGTTAAAAACTATTTGCTCTCCAAATTCAGTTGATTTTAAGATTATCTCTGTTTTCAATGTTTTTTCATTACACCAACTACGAATATTGTCATTTTTGCTTCCCAAATGACAACCGAAAATGAAAAAATTCACCTCTTCATTGGTAAGGGAGCCGAAAATAACAGAGAACCGAAAATACTTTTTTTCGGTTCTCTAAATTCAATTTAATTTGAGCTAACTTTGATCGAAGCGTATGCGCCGCTGCTTAGATTATTTACGAAATAAGGATTTGAGTTTCAGTTAGAAAAACTGCAGAAACATTTATAGCTTTTTAATATCTAATTGAATGGGCTCTTTCGAAGAACACTTTCAATTGAATTTATTCCAAAATGAAGAACAAGTATAAGAACAACAATTCAGAAACGATATGATTTTTTAGAATGGGTAATAATAGGCTACCGAAAAGCATTTGGAAGTACAGGTCCAGAAGGTTAGGCTAAGTGGTAGACAATGGAGAAGGTTCATAGATTCAATTAAATTAGATGTAGAAGTTAGGGGACTTTCGATGAGCGAACAAACCACCTCCTTGGCAATTCAGAGAATTTTTTGTTGAGCAAACCCAACTGTGGAAAGTCATTCGATACTTTGCAAATCTCTACGGATTAAAACCCACAAGCTTGGAATCAAACGTTCGATGCAATTCATCTCATATTACTTTTACTATGAACGTATAAACTCTTATTTGAATTATTTTGTCTTTGATATGACGCTCACACATTAACACATCTAGAACAGTTGCGTTGTGAAGTTCATTAGAAGAGATCGACATTTTGGCATCAGTAATCATTTCGGTGAAAGTTCGATAGTCTAAATCAATACCTCTAACCGAGACAAATAGATACGTCAACACTTTGTCCATCACGACCATCAACATATATAAAGTTGCATGACCTGAATGAATATTGGCACTAGATGCCGAAATGTTGATCTCTTCTAATTATCTATACAACACAACTGTTCTAGACGTGTTAATGTCTGAGCGCCATGTCAATGACAAAATAATTCAAATAAGAGCTTACACGTTCATAGTAAAAGCAATATGCAATCTGTTGCATCGTTCGATGGCGGGCGATGAAAGGGCATGGAATACGATAGCTCACCATTCTGGTGTTTCTACAGAAAGACCTCACACCGAAAGGTACTAATGGTCTATAAAGTTTGAGGATTATGATGCTGACTAAGACCTCTATTAGAAACTCATATTTGTAACGGTTGAACTGTTTTCACATTTAAATTTGCTTTTGTTTTTCTAGTTGGAGAAGCGAAAATGACAATATTCGTAGTTGTTGTAATGAAAAATTACGTGAATCACAAGGGACGACGTAAAAATTTCAACCTGTGCGATTGCAGCGCTTGCCTTCGGCGCGGGCAGCAACTCTCGCACACGGTTGAAATTTTTACTTTTCGTCCCTTATGATCCAAATAACTATTTCACATTGGTAAAACTGCGACACGGCTAAAATTGTACATCCAATAAAAAAGCACGAGATTGTAAGCTTTCAGCTTACTAGAGGTAATGAAATTAAAGGTTCCTTAAAACTTATCGTTCAATAAATTTTACAAACAATATAAAAGCGAATACCAACTACTCATGAATGAAGTTTTCAACATTTATTCCCAAAAATTTATCAATATTAAACATTAAAAATTTAGGAAAAATCTTGATTTTTTCATTCACTTCCCTTCTTCTTCTTAATGTATTTTCAAAACTTCGAGCTTAAACTCATGAATTGTATTATTATTCGAGTCAAACTAATTTCTTATTTCTTGAAAATCAGTTAACACTTGCACGAAAAAACAAATAAAATTTTGAGAATAATTCATATCGCATACAAAACCTCTCAAAATTAATGATATCGCTTGAAGTGACGCTATCGCTGATAATACGCAAAAGTTTTGGAAGCGGACGACTGCGTCACGCTTTAACTTTTAAGAAGTTTTTGTATGCGATATCAGTCGTTTTGGAAGTTTTCAGTTATTATAACTAAAATTCATGTGAAAAATTTTCTATTTTTTGAAAACATTTTTCTTCAAAATATTTTTCTTTGAAAAAAATTGTCTTCAAAAAAAAATTTCTCATAAAAAAATTTCTTCAAAATGACTATGAACGAAAAATAATGGAAAATGACTAGTGAATGGGAAAAAATGGGAAGTGACTAGTGAACGGGAGATAATGGGAAACATTCTTTTCCGATTTTCATAAATTTTTTTAAGCAAAAGATCTTGGAACACCCAACAATTTATGGAATAAATTTTTTTGATTTTAACCCTATGGACTTAGCCCTTAGGACCCTAAAGCTGAGTATCTGTGTGTTTGCTGGATGTGTTTTTTGTGCATAACTCCAGTAAATCTTTTCCGATTTTTATAAATCCTTTTTCTAATCGACATCATTTCCATTAAAAATTATATTACAGGAAGAGAATCATAAGATTGTGCAACGTTTCATAACACTTTCCACCAAAAAAGCTGAGTTCCCCAACAAAATTTCTTTGACTCAGCAGTCGAATAGGCGATTCTATTACAAAACGAAAAATTTGCACGAAGAGACTCGAGTAGCGGTCAAATTTTACTTTATGAGTTTCGTGCGGAAGGGGTGGGGGAATGGTGGGGATGGTAGGGGTCGACTCCGCCAACAATAATATGACGTTAGCAGGTGGCGCTCACATCAGGTTTAGTAGTAGGAGCCGTTTAAAGCTATGAATTAGTGGTGTTATTATGACAAAAAAGGAATAATTGAGGGGTTCAGGAGCACAGATACATAACCCCAATTGGTTAAAAGCGGATTTCAGCGCTTTATCTGATTGAATTATAGCGCTGTAATTGTGAAATTATGAAATTAACTTGTAATTCAACAATGGATTTTAGAATGACATTATTCAGAATTTTACAAATGATGATTGGAGACGTAGATACATGGCCACAATTTATTCGAACTGTTTTCTGGGATTCATTTTCTTCATACTGAGGGGGTTTGGAGTCAATAAATACTTCGGGAGCGACGAACCGAGGGGTCCCCACCCAGTCTGGTAAACGGCCCTTTTCAGGGCCAATGGGATACATGTAAGCAGCCTCCCCGTGGCGTATCCTGAGTAAGAAGTCTATACTTAGCGGATGCTAACAAAATTGAAGCGGTAAAATTCTGAATAATGTCGTTCATACTTCATATTTGCGCAATTAAAGCGCTAAAATCCATTGTTGAATTACATGTTAATTTCATAACTTCACAATTACAGCGCTAAAATTTAATCAGTTAAAGCGCTATAATCCACTTTTAACCAATTGGGTTTATGTATCTGTGCTCCTGAACCCCTTAATTATGCATTTTTCGTCATATAGTAACGACATGTATTTAAACTGATCGCAGGGAAAGTAGAAATGATCGCTGAAAAATAATATTTTGTAAAAGTAAAAATAGAAGTTACCGCGGAAAAAATAAAAAATGATCGCGTATAAAACAAAATTTAATCGCGCGCGATCAAATTTTATTTTTCCGCGATCACTTTTTATTTTTTCCGCGGTAATTTCTTTTTTTAAAGCGGTCATTTCCTTTTTTAAAGCGGTCAAATTTTGTTTTCGAATTATCAGAAATAATTGTTCTCTATAGTAACACCAGTAATTCATAGCTTTAAACGGTTCCTACTATTAAACCTGATGTGAGCGCCATTTGTTAACGTCATATTATTGATGGGGAGGTCGACCCCTACCATCCCCTCCCTTCCCCCACTCCTTCCTCACGAAACTCATAAAGTAAAATTTTACCCGATTAGCTTATATTAAAGATACGATTCAATTCCAAACTGAGAAGTTTATTACCGGCTGTTGCTTCTCTCTTAACCCCCTCATTCCTCATCTCCAGTCTGCCTAACTAAAACACTAGTCCTTCCCTTTCGTTTTTCTTTCCTTTTCCTTCCTAGATTATTAGACCCGTACGAAGTACAAAGGTCCTATACGTTTACTACAAACAATTTTACTGTAACATGGGGTAGATCGAGGTGGGAGTTGGGGGGATGCATCCATTATCGTCTAGAGACGTCGAATCGGCAATAAAAAAAATGTCCGCCTGTCCGTCTGTCCGTCCGTCTCCACTTTATTTTTCCAAACGTCTCAACCGATCAGTCGAAACGTTTTTTCCCTGAAAGACACATGCCTCCCATGATTCAAGATCGAAGATGAGCAAAATCGGTCTAGTAGTTCCGGAAATATGGTCTAAGAAGTGGAGGCGAATATCTCAGCAAGTACAGCACCGAAATTGTTAATTTTGGTGTCATATTATAGCATTGATCTTACAAAATTGGAAAAATGATTTTCGTAGAATGGACAAAATTGAGTTTCTTGGCCATATACGAAAGCAGATGGTTTTTCGTCTATATTTGCCCCAACTATGCAATTATGGAGATTAACTCAGTTGTAGAGAATTGTAGTTGTAGAGAATAAAATTTGAGAGAGCACGTGTTTCAGGCTTTTTAGGGAAAATGGCCCAATCCTGGTAAATGGTCACTTCTAGAATTGGATGACCCATGTCTCTAAAACTGTGGCAGTTAGAAAGTTGCTTCCAAAGGCAAAGCTGTAGACGATAAAATTCAAATTTCATTTTTCCCGCGATCATTTTTTATTTTTGCCGCTGTGAGTTCTTTTTTTCAAACGGTTATTTCCTTTTTTTTAAATCGGCCAAATTTTATTTTAGAATTATCAGAAATAATTGTTACCTAATCTAATCAGCAGTTTTAGTGAGTCAATCAACGGCAGATTCATTTATATATAAGTGGTAAAAGTGGCAGCATTGCTTCAGTTGACACCAGCCAGTATTATCTAATATTTAAGTAATTTGTGAGGCTTACTAATTGAATTTATCAATTCTTTGAGTCTTTTGTGCGTTTCAATTGATTTGAATAAGTGCGACAACTCCTGAATATATAAGAAATCGATGATCGTAGTGAGCAAAATTTTTTGTTTACCTAGTGAATAACTTGCAGTTATAGCGTCGCAGGCGAAATTTTTTTAAAAATAGAAGCCCTAAAATATATCCTTATGTGATTGATCCAGTTCGTGGCTTAGAAAGACGAAGCCGAGTGTGCTTTTTCGACACCACACTGAAGGCAGTCTGATATCTGGACGGACGCCTTAAAAGCAAGTAATAGCGTTCGTGTGTACCATACTGAGGGGGTTTGGAGTCAAAAAATACCTCGAAAGTGACATGGTGAAGGGTTTCACTCAGTATTGGTCATGAAACCTCAAAATAAATTTACGATTTTTCGGTGTTATATATTCTGCAAGCTTTATAAAAGAATTAATATTTTGTGTTTTTTTCTGTGTTTTTTTGTGAAAATCTTAATTTTATTTTTATTATATTTTGAGGTTGAAAATAAAACTTTAACAGAAACCTCATTCATTACGTTAAATTTTGTTATTCTTGCATTTTGAAATTGTTTCGGATTTAGTTTATATTTTTATCACAAACCGTTTATGGGCAATTCCACGGTCCGCCTCGTTTCCACTCAGTGTTAGAAAATGATAGTCATAGAAAAAATACTAACATCTAGTTGAAGGATCAATCCTTCTGACATACAATTTTCTATGAATATCTCTTCGTAACTACTGAGCATTTCAAGCGTGGAAACGGAGTTTTTGTGGAATGGCCCTTATGCTAATATTGTTTCCAAATAACAATTTGCATTCCCACAATTTTTTGCTTCCTCGGTGTGCGAGCACAAATTGTCTAAACATTTAAAATCGCATTTTGGCATGGCAACTCACCGAAATACTCACTTTTTACAAATAGTTATTTTCATGACAAGGGGAGAAAATAGAAAATTGCTTAACAAGGTTGACGTCTGTGGCCAAAGCAGAGAAAATTGCAATGAGAGTAAAGTTTGTGGCACAAGCAGAGAAAATTGCAACGAGAGTGAAGTTTGTGGCCAGGGCGTAGCGAGGGCCGCAATTCACTCGAGTTGCAATTTTCTCTACGAGGGCCACAAACTTTACTCAAGTTGCAATTTTCTCTGCGAGGATCACAGACTTCAACCTAGTTAAGAATTTTCTATTTTTACCCGAGTTATGAATTAAACTTTTCACATTTGTTAGGCGAAAATTCATATTTTCTCCCGGAAAAGATTCACACTTTTTATCACTATTACAATTATTGTAGATAACTTAACACATTTAAGCATACAAAAGACGAATTTCACAGAAAACATAGAAAGTAACTCAAAAACCCATTCGAATGTGTTGTTTTTCGAAACTCTTATATTTCGAGAAATATTTGCCAGATTAACTAATGAATTCCTTTAGAGTAATCCTGTGATCCTAAACTATATGCTGGCATTTTGTTTAGCTCGTATCCGTCGAGTCGAAAATTAATTATTTTTTGTTTACTTTCTTCATGTTAAGTATTTATTTTCTCACCTCCAATGAGGTGCGAAAATTTACTTTTCATCCCGCTACAAACTACCCATGCAAAATTCAATTTTTGCACCTCATTTGAGGTTAGAAAATATCAATTTTCGCACCTCATTTGAGGTTAGAAAATATCAATTTTCGCCTAACAAATGTGAACAGCATATTACTACGGTCATTTGTGCTGACAATTGGCATCAGCCATAAAACTTTCGAGTGATTGAGTTGCGAGCACAAATATCAGAAGTGGTAACAAAATTCATTTTTTATGAGAATTAGGGTTGTGGCCAAGGCTGGCGCGCTATTGAAAAAAATAGCGTCGCTATCGCTATCGCTATTCAAAATTCAATGACTTAGGACTCGATGTTACACTTTGTTAAGATGGATGTTTGGTTTAAATAATATAATAAGTTGAAATATAGAAATAAAAAAAACGTGTCGAGGTTCGTATAAACCAACATATTTTAGAATAATTAAGCTTATTACCACCGAAGTAAAAAAAAAGTCTCAAATGAAACTAAAAAAAGACCTCGCATTGGTCTCAAGTTTAAGTATTTTTTGGTCTAAAAAAATCCTTATTTTGATCCATTAAAAAATTAAGTTCAGTTAAAGTACACGTTGTGGACTTCTCATTTCGATGCATTGAAAAAGTTGAGACTTTTGAGGTCACCTCTTTTCTTCTCATATTTTTAGATTTTAATTTAAAAAACTATTACTGAGACCGATGAGGACTGTTGAATGGTCTCATTTCAAGTTCTTTGGTGATTAAGTGTTAACTTAAAATAGAGAATGCTCACTGTGGAAATCAATTAATGAGACAGATGAGGACCTTCGAAAGGTCTCATTTCGATATAAGCACCCAGGTAGTGTCTTCCGGGAATGTTTCCTAATGATTTTTCAATAGCAGAACGAAGAAATTTGTAATATTCAAACATATGAAAAATAGCGATAGCGATAGCGTGAAACTAACGAAAAATTCGCTATCGCTGTCGCTATTTGACAAATGGAAACGCTATCGCTATCGCTATAGCGAATAGCGATAGCGAAATTTTGCGCTATTTCGCTATAGAGCGGCAGCCTTGGTTGTGGTTGTGAACTGTACAATATTGAACTGATGGTTAAATTTTGTAAATCAGGATGGTTCCAGAAAGCGGTGAACTATATTCAAGGGCATGATATTGGTATTGATATTCAAATGAAACTGTTGACGATTTTGATGTGGATGATATGTAATTACGCATTATTGAAAAGGATGTGTATAAAAATGGTACTGGGAACATTTATCTCGCGTCACAATTGAAACACAGAAATTGCTTAATTTACAAGCAGATTAAAAGTACTGGAGCAACAAAAAGGCGTTAATTTAAGTTTTTATTTTTGTTATTATTCGAATATGAGATTGGGTGCGTAGCGAGCAAGATTTTGATTCAGAAATTTACGCTTTTATGCTCTCAATACATTGCACACTCCAATTGATTTATTTTATTTGAAGCGAAACTGAAAATAGGTAGATTCAAGTTATAGTGAACTAATGATTTGAACCGAATCCTTAGGATGCTTTGTTTAGCCGCTTAGCGAAAATTTTTTAATGAAAAATGGAAGCTTTGACAAAAATTAGCAAAGAATTTAATGTGAAAATTAAATAAAATCAAGTTCCATGGAAGCGAACCCCCCTCTCCTCTCCCCCGCCCCGCCCAGCTGGCTACGGACTTAAGTCATTTAAATAAAAACATTTTCAAAATTCGAAAAATTTTATTGAAAACTGTAAAATCGGTTTTCAAAACCGGTTTTGTGATTTTAACACCGAAAACCGGTCGGTTTTGCATTCCCTAATTGGGGTGGGGGTGGGGGTAGTGCTAATGAGAGGGGACCACCCCACAACTAAGAATCACTATTTATTTGGCGGCGGTCACCTCCCTGAAGAGAGGGGGAGGTCAAAACTAAACATTTTTTTTTCTTTTTTTTTACATTTTTTGTGTACTACGAAGTGCTGGATGAGTAATTAAAAGATGGTGTTAAAGTGACGGGGAGGAGCGGAGATTACCATTTATAATTATAAAAGTCAAAAGTTTGTCTGTTTGTAAATTGTCGGTCACAAATTTTCAGCGTGAACCAACATACGCCCGACCTGCTTGAAGAGTTCCGAGGAACTAAATCAAAGTGTCGTTTTGCATTGCCTTCTATGAGTCAAAAAAAGGCAATGCAAAAGAAGATTCCCATGTGAATCTATCTACGTAAGAGTTTCGAGGAACCAAACTGTTTTGCATTGCCTTTTATAACCCGAAAAAGCAATGCAAGCCTAACTTCGAATGGCAAGAGAAATCAACAAGGGAAACCTAGAGATAGAGAACGAGAGACCTTCCTTTTGTTAGAGGGTCGGGACCGCAATGAAGCAGTCCCCTTCAAAAATAAAGCGCTCTTATTATGGGAGCACTTTCCCTTATAAGAACAGTATCGCCATCCGCACCTGGCATCATTTTTCAATGACGCTTAGCGCTTGACATCACCAACCCAGTTTCAAGCAAATTGAACAGAGGTATTTATACATTTGAAACTGAGTATATTCTGTGACATATAACATTTATACAACGCAAATAATTAGTTATTTTCACATGAGTTTGTTCAAGTAATTTCAGGGAGAATATATATATATATGTTTATGGGTGTGTGTGTAAATGTGGAATGGAATCAACGAAAAAACTAGTTTATGCGCGAGGCTTCATTCACTAATTTCTCGATGTATTTAGGAGGGGCATGTTTACTACACGCATTCTGTTGTGTGTTACAATAAAAATTCTATGTTCATTTATTAAGTGGCGTATTCAATTTTTTTTTTTCATTTGTCTGAAACGAAGTTATGTGGCGTATTCAAATATTTTCTTTGTAGGGAATTATTTGTATGGAACGAAACGATGTGCCGTATTGGTTTTCTCTTTACATTTTTTTGGTTGATGTTAAATCTTTGGTTTCTTCGGCAAAGTCTTAGAGTTTTGTTAGAAGAAGTCACCAGTATTGGTGAAAATGTCGGGCAGTTGGACATTGGGTCAGTTTTTATGCTTTTAAAAGTATCTGGGAAGGTATGAGAGACAGACCATTGGTTTAAGAGCCCACCTTAAGGAAAGTAGGCGCTTTAAAGAGCCCACCTTAAGCAAAGTAGGCGTTTTAAAAAGCCCACGTTAAGCAAATTCTGCGCTTTAAGTAGAAATTTTATCGATAATGTAAGCATTCGCTGGGAAGACATCAATTTTGTGTGCACTAACTCAGGATATGCCGCGTGGAAGCTGCTTACTTGTAATCCATTGACCCTGAAAAAGGCCTTTTCTTCGTACTGAGATAGGGACCCTTCGGTTCGTCACTACCGAAGTATTTACCGACTCCAAACCTCTCTCAGTACCATTATGTCGAAGCAAGTACATTTACTATTCATCCTTATTCAGCCTTAATCGTTCTGTCGTAAGAGTATGCACGACTTCGTCTCTCTGCACCATGCATGGGATGATTGAAATATAAATATCGGACCGACTATTATCGGTGTGCGACATTTGCGCGTGCTTACAATTGTCTGGCCGACGAAGGTTTCCAACATCTCACAGTTAGCCATTCAATTAACTCCAAAGATCCCGAAACAGACGCACACACCAACAACATAGAAGGATCTTGGCGTCACGCTAAAGAAGTAGTTGGTACGCATAACCGCCAGAGCGACCTTCTAGTGGGCAAGCTTAGCAGTTATTTGTTTTTGCGAGCTTGTAGAGCAAAGAATCAGTATCCGTTTCCTGAATTCTGTCAGTTGACTGGTTCACTTTACGATGGTAGCTGAAAAGTCGTCACGAGCGACAACGAAAACGAATTCTGGGCATTGCAGGAAGGGTCGCAAAAGATCCATGACAAATAAGCAACAAATTATACTTGCTTCAATATAATGGTACTGAGGTGGGCTTGGAGTCGGTAAATACTTCGGTAGTGACGAACTGAGGGGTCCCCATCTCAGTACGAAGAAAAGGCCCTTTTCAGGGCCAATGGGTTACAAGTAAGCAGCTTTCACGCGGCGTATCCTGGGTGGGTGTACACAAAATTGATGTCCACTCAGCGAATGCTTACATTATCGATAAAATTTCTACTTAAAACGCTCAATTTGCTTAACGTGGGCTTTTTAAAGTGCCTACTTTGCTTAAGCTGGGCTCTTTTAAGCGCCTACTTTCCTTAAGGTGGGCTCTTTAAAGCGCCCAATATATCTTCATGGCAATCTCCGTTCTTCCGTCACTCTTCCACCACCTTTTAACCACTCATTTAGCCCTTCCCAGCACTTCCTAGTACACAAAAAATGTAAAAAAAGGAAAAAAAAATTTTTAGTTTTGACGCGAATCGCATCGCGTAAGGTTTGTGTGAAAGCTCAACTTGACAGAACAAAATTTTTTTGAGTTGGAAAGATCTCGTCAAACTCTAGGAAGTAAGATGAAATATGACAATTTTTGTAACGCTAAAGCGCTACCAGAAGCGCTACAAAAAAGGTAATTTTTTCCGAAAATTTCCTAACATTTCATCAAAAGTTGTCCAATCTAATAGAGAAGACCTTCGTTGGAAAGATCTTGACCAACTCTAGGAAATAGGATAAAATTTGAGGAAATTTTATACTTACGGAAAAGAATATTTGCCAAAAAAAGCTAAATATGTCAAATTTGACCCAAATTTCATCGAAAAGTGTACAAATCTCAACATATGTGGCTTCTTCAGTTCTATCAAACTGGACAAAATTTGAGGAAATTTGGCGTCAGGCAAAAGGACTATACGGTACTATTAGTAGAAAAGCAACAAGTCCGCTACAAAAAATGAAGGAAATCAACGAAAATTTCTTAAACTTTTATCTAAATTTTGTCCAAATTCAAGTTAATTGGGAAAACTCAAGTCAACGAATCTACCTATGTCAATTTTGTGAACAATTTCACTCAATCACTCGAAAACTTTATGGCTGATGCCAATCGTCAGCACAAATTAGTGTAGTAATACGCTTTTGTGAAAAGTGAGCATTTCGGTGAGTTTCCATGCAAAATTGCGATTTTAAATTATTAGACAATTTGACATTTGACACCGAGGAAGCAAAAAATTGTGTGAATGGTGCCATTCGACAGCATAAATTCAGGCCCAAATTAAAAGCATAGTCCCCCTTCAGCACAAATTGCAGGTGGGGCTGGCGACATGAACCTCAATTCCCATACAAAATATTTGTTTATATACCCGAACGTCGACAGCGACGCTTGCTCTCATACGGTCAATGGCCATACTATACCATGACCAATAATGAAAGGGCCAATGGGATACACGTAAGCAGCCTAGCAACCTAACGTATCATGAGTGCTTACAAATTTCTTGCTTTTTTTTTTCGTAATTAAAGCGGTACAATGTAATCTTACCTAACAAAATGGGTTATCACTCCTTTGTCCACTCATTCCATCAATTTTCACCCCTCCCACTGTCCCCGCCATACTTCAAATTTTACAGCAATGTTTCATAATAACAAATTGGCACCGCTCCCACTCACAAACGTGATGCGAGCGCCACCAAATAACTTCATATAAATGTTGTGGGCGTAGAGCCCACCACACAAAACCCCCTCCTAAACCACCCCCTTAAACTGTAATTTTATCGCAAAAAACATCGAGACAAAAAAATTTTTCGACTCAGAGAAATAATAGCAGGTGGCGCTATACTGACTCCAGCTGAATCATCGCAGCGCCACCTGGTATTGTGCCTCAATTCTGACTTTTACGATTGAAATTAACATTTGTTATCTAAATTTTATGATTGTAGGAAGATGACGTTAACCGAAAAATACGATGCAATCATCTTGAAGAAAATCGGTACTGACGAACATGAGAACAAAGCTATCGTACAGGAGTTGGTTCGACAGGCTATGGATCGTCTAATGGCTGCGCCTCACGCAACCAATTCCAACGAATTAAAAGAAAAAATCAAGGAGACTTTCGATATGTCATTGAAGGTATTTTTTAATTATCGTGACACGATGGCTCCTCAGCATTGGGAGAAGAGCAGGCTTCTGCTGATCAACGATTTGAAGAATGCTGTGCGAAATTTTTGCCTGGAATTCACTAGCAAGTGTTCCGATTATTTGTCTGAGGCTCTTCAAAGTTTCCGCACGCAAGTTGGAACAAAAATCAACTCTAAGTGCTTGCCATTGGATAATCTGAACATCATTATGAATGAGGAAAAAGCGAAAGTCGTCGAACGGTACGCCGGAGCCGCATTTCTCGACCCTGAGCAAATGAATAACCGAATCGACGAAGAAATACAATTTTTAATTGCTGAGAACAATAAGCGCCTCGCAGAGATCTACCAAAATTACAATTCGATTCTTGACGATTTGCTGGAACACTATGAGTATATGATCGGATTGAAGCTTTCCGATGACGAACTGGATAATGCGTCGGAACAAAAGCTCGAATCGAGTTTTAACTTTTGCAAGAACGAAGTTCTAAAGAAATTGCAAAAGAAAATGCAATTCGAAGTTCCTGAGATGAAAGTCATATTTGAAAATCAAATTATAAAGGTTTTGGTCGAACGTTTTTCTCAAAAAATTGCAGGGACTAAATTACGAAGAGAAACGAATTTTGCGGAAGCGGCAGCTATCGTAAACTCTGCCGTCAAAGACTTTACCGAGTGCATGGCTAAAGCTTTCGGTGAAATGTGCAGCGACTCGGACATTAGAACTAAATGTGACGCTAAAATAAACGAATTGATTGTGTCGATTTCCGATGACATATACGACGTTTTATCCGATCGCAAAGATGCCAAGCAAATGCTGGAATCTGCTAAACAAAAGATGGAAAATGTTTACCAGGATTTGCAAACTCAACGTGACGCTGAAGCACAAAATTTTCAAGTTCAATGGGAAGGTGCATTACGCTCACTTTGCGACATATTCCGCGGATGACTCAATGAACTTTGTCAGTCCAGCAAAATGCTTGAAGTCGAAGGTTTGCGAATGGAGCGGGATATCATAATCGCTGAATTAATTCGTAAGGTCAACTGGTTGAATGGAAACGTTGAATTGGTCCAAACATTTAAAAACGAAGCAAGACATGAACTGGAGAAATTGTCTTTGCCGATTTTGGAGTCACATTCGAAGATATTGAAGAATAATGTTCAGCGACAGGAGAATGCTATGAATGAACGCCTGACGTCACTTAAAACAGAAATGTTTGCATTGTTGAAGGGAGACATCAGTGATGACATTTACGTCGAAGCGCAAAAACTTGAGCAAGCCGCTCGTCAGCAATTTCCGATCTAAATTGAGAACTCGCCGATATATCCAGCTGAAACTGAACGTTTGCGTAAAGACTATATGAATGCGACGTCTAAAATTCTCAAAGATTTCGAGGTAAAAGTTGAAGAAATTAAGAGGACGATTGATGCTGAAGTGTTGCAATTGCTCACATATGAGGTCAACGACTACAAGCAAATGTTGAGCTCCTTCGCGATTGCGTCAAATCATGCGAAAGAGAAAATTCCTCAAATACACGACAATCTGCAGATCCGAGCAAGAACTAATCTGCTCAAAAGTTTGAAACTTGGAAAATATTCTTGTGACACAAAGAAACAGCTGCAAAAGCTTCAAATGTTGATCGATGAAAGTTATAAAGATGCTACAGTCGCATACAATCAGATAATTTCAGAATGGGATGATAGATTGGTGTCCTGCAACGACAACGCGATGCTCCGATACAAACAATGTTTCAATAGCAAGTTGGGCAGTGCGTCTAGCGATGAAGGTCTCAGGAAGTTGCATCAAGTTCTCAAAGAGGAAGCAATTGGTCTATGGGAGGAAGCGTTTCCTATTCATTTTTTCGGTGGGAAAATGCTATCTGAGAGACGCAAACTTGCGAAGCGCTTGGATGCTGAATTCGAAGAGGTAATTATGTCAAAGTGGCTCGGATACAATGCGGATATTGATCGTGAAACAAAAATTACGATTGAGAAATTGGTCAAAGCATACGAAGATCGAATGGCCGCTTCTCTGAATCGATTCCGTTTTGTTTTCCGTTTTTGACAGATGAAGCGATTGTCTCAAAGAATCAAGAATATTCTGAAGTTGCCAGGAACGAGTTAAAACTTGTTGACAAACCGAAAAACATTGACGAGAAGATTTACGACGATCTTTTGTCATCTCGATTAGTGAGTACATTGGACTGCTTTTTAGAACAAAATTTACAAAAGAGGAAGTCTGTTCTAAGTGACCTGTCCATTTACATTAATCAACTGAAAGAAACCCTTCGGCGAGAACTTAACGATTTGAAAGTATTGCCTGAAAAAACTCAGCTTTTTGATGCGAATCGGCAGCAAGTTGTTGTGCGGGTTAATAATTATTGTACCCAATCCGAGGTTACGCAAGAGCTGGTCTCATTTGTAGAAAAAAGCCTCAGAGACACGATTTCTGACTTAACATCGGAGTGGGACAACGTCCAGTCTGACTCAAACGAGTTGCAACTTGCCATCAATGCAGCAGTTAGTGAGTATCACAAAGAAATGGAGAATCGAACGTCGAAAGCGGGCGTGATTTTCAAGAACAAGAGCATGAAAGGACTTCACCAGTTGTCTTCAAAGATCGTGTACGATAAATTCCAAAAAAAAGTCAAACAAACTTCCGCAACACAAGAGAGATTCCACAAAACAATTGACGAAATGCTGAAGGTATTTGAAGACCAGAACGACCTCAAGGCCGCGGAAAATAGTGAGGCAGCGATTGGAATTGATTTGGGAACAACTTTATCATGTGTCGCCATATACAAGGGAGGCAAAATTGAAATAATTCCGGATCGGGAGCACCACAGCAACACAGTACCGAGTTACGTTTTCTATGAAAGCGACACTAAAACAGTCGTTGGTCATTCAGCCAAAGATCAGTCGATCTTACATCCGCACACTACGATTTTCGACTCGAAACGTCTAATCGGTCGAAAATTCAATGATCCTGACACACAGAAAGACATAACTCAATGGCCATTTAAAGTAGTTCAAGACCAGGAACGCGGAAACGGTGAGACAAAAATTGAAGTTCATGGAAAAACGTTTCATCCTGAAGAAGTATCTGGCGAAATTTTGAAGCATCTTAGAAAGAACGCTGAACAGCATTTGGATAGAGAAGTGAGAGATGTCGTAATTACAGTCCCAGCTTACTTCAACGATGCCCAGAAACGAGCCACCAAAAACGCAGCAGCGTTCGCTGGTATTAATGTACTCGAGATCATTAATGAACCCACGTCAGCAGCTATAGCGTACAGCCTAAACTATACGGACGGAAATAGTAGAAATATTTTGGTCTTTGATCTTGGCGGTGGCACATTTGACACCAGCGTCTTGTCAACCGAGAATTGCAACATTAAGGTCAAGGCTGTTGGTGGAGATAACCATTTGGGAGGCGAAGACTTTGATGCCAATATGGTAGACTTTTGCATCGAAAAATTCCGGCAGGAAACCGGAATTACCATTGAAAAAAATGTCTCTGGAGTTCTACCACACGATGAAGAAAAGGTATCGTCAGAAACTAAGAAACTATTCGCCACCGTCTACATATGTTTAGCATCGTGTCGAAGCGACCGTTTTGCTGAATCGTCTCGTCATCATCATCAAACTTTATAGACCGTTTATACCTTTCGGTGTAGCCCGGTGATCATAGGCCACCATATAACCCTCCTATCCCCTGCCAAGGAGATGGTTTATTCACCCATTGAAAATCTTATTTAATTGAGTAAATCAACCTTCTCCTTGGCCTACCCCTAAGGCGTGCAACCGGGACCTGTGCATTCAATATCCTCTTTGGGAGCCTGCTATTACCCAGCACAAAATTACGCTAAATTACGGCCTGCAATCGGTCTTACGTGCATAGGACTGAGCCCGAAACCCCGCTAGGAGCTGTGCCCCTTAGACACCACAAAGGGTAAGTCCCCCTATGCGAGGGCTGCTACCCCTCTAATCCGCTTTTTTCGTTGCGCATGTAAGGTCATGGCATGCGGCGCAAGCTTCTCAGAATTAAATCTGTGTTCGCATACTCCCAGCTCAGAGCTACTGTTTCGCTGTTTGCTAACATTTTAATTACGGTGCTATTCGGTCCTGAGTGATTTAGTCCGGTGATGTTTTGACTGGTTTTTTTTTCCAGGGGTTATTATGTCCAGAGATATTTCGTCCTATTACCCATCGTGCCCGCATCATCTCAGGCAACTAACCCTCTGACGACACTTCTTCCGAAATTTTCCCTGATTTCTTTGCTTCTGATATGATTATCCTACTGCTTCCTTCTATTAACCTTTGCCATACTCCAACTGTTCCTCATTTAAACTGCAAACGTATTAAACGTATGCAAATGTATGTACGTCTTTCCGAGATTTGCCGACATGCATAAGCTTACTTTTCACGGTGTTTCGAAAAAAATATGTGATAGGAGATCTGATTGATTTTCTGAGAGTTACTGTCCGTAAACTCTCCAAAATGGTCCAAATCTATTAATGTACGGGGGCCTATTATGGTGAATTTAATTTCCAAAAATTCACAGAAATTCGTAAAAATTCACAAAATTCTCAGAAATCTACCAAATTTACGCGTGAAGTTTTGTAAATTTCGCGAACTTTTGAGAATTTAATTTACCATGATAGGCCCTGTAACGTACCCAAATGAGGCGATGGAAGCGCTTGTAGCCATCCACTTGATTCTTTTGCGTGACTGCTAATAAATTCACTTACTTCCTTTTGTACAATCAACCAAATCACACGCTTTTTTGTCCGGCCTCTACAATGGAGAAAAATTGCAACAAACTGCATTTTAAGCTGCGCAGCCTGATGCCAAAAAACGTTTTTTTGTGGGAGTTATTTCTTTACGTGTCATCTTAAACTTAGGAGGTTTTTTTTGGGTTGCAGCACCAATACCCACATTGGGTATCAGTCCGCCTCAAATCCGTATTTGGAAATATCACCAAAAATTCACATAAGGAAATTTCACACATCAACGACAAAATTGCAAAAACCAAGAACCGAAAAATTATCCTAACAACACAAGCAGGTCAACAAGTCCATTCCAAAAATTTTAAGAACAAAATGGAGACATTTAGAAATTAAACACTTAGACACTACCGCTAAGACCCAAGAAAAACCCCCGCAGTTTAAAAAAGTTTCTATGACAATGTTGGAGAGGGGAACGAGTACATTTTAATGTATAACAGTGACTAACTGATTAAGGGCACCAGGCTACCTTATATAAAGGGCGATCCACATATTACGTACGCAAAAAATACGATTTTTAGACCCCCTCCCCCCTTGTACGAAAAATGTATGAAAAAAATTCGAAATAAGTGAAGTGTACACTTTAAGCAACCACCCCCTCCTCCCCCAATGCGTACGTAATAAGTGAATGTGCCCTAAGGGGCCGTCCATAAATGACGTCACGCTTGCTATAAAATATGATTATCCATAAAAAGCTCATAATTCAGTCAGGACTGCAAATTTCGTTTATAGAACTCTGGTACCGCCCCAAATAGGGGGTATGTTTGGGGGGTAGCCGTAGTCCTATAAGCAAAATCTTTGACCAGTTTGAAGTTACGGACTTTGTGGATTTTATAGCAAGCGTGACGTCATTTCTGGACGGCCCCTAAGGCTACTCATAATTGTCAAGTACGTAGCCTGGTACCGAGTGCCAACATTGTCGAAGGAACGTTTTTGGCACCAGGCTAAGCATCTCCAAATGCCTTTTCTAAGTCTATGATGCACAAGTTTAAAGCAATATTGCTTTCAAAGAACTTTTCTTTAGTTTGCCTGAGACCAGAGATCTGATCCTGACACCCTTTCAGAGGAACCATTCTGACTTTTTTAGATGTTCCATCGTTTGTTGGGCACACTTTTTATTTGTTTATTTATTTAAAAATTTTTTAAAAATAAATAAATAAATTCACGCGAAATATATTTCTGAGCCTCGTCCAGAACCTCTTCTGAAACTTTACGGCTGCCCTTCTTAAATTTAACACTAAAGCTCCACTCAGCGGGCACGAACGAGGACTTCATGGCGCCATTCTTAATAAATTCTTTTCGTCTGCCCATGCGGATCTGCCTGCCTTCAGTTTCCTGACTTTTCGTATTGCATTCGACTGTCATGAGACATGCGCGGTGGCGAACGTTTCTGCTTGTAATAAATTTCAGGTAAAAACATTGTCTTTGCTAAAGGTTCTAGAGTCTCTTCGAAGATTGCGTCAAAAATGTGAACAAGCCAAGATTAATCTGTCGAAGATGGACAAAGTACGTGTCGTCGTCGATTACATCTACAACCAGGAACACTTGGATGTGGAAGTTACCGTGGAGGACTTCAACAAAATGAACAAAAAATTGTTTGACAAATGCATTGGCATCGTCAAAAACACTGTAGCGGAATCTAAACTTCTGAAAACGGAAATCACCGACGTGGTGTTGGGTAACGTTTTTCATTCCAAAGGAGACATTTTTCTAAAAAAATTTTCCTTGTTTCAGTCGGTGGATCATCGAGAATTCCCGAAGTCCAGAGATTGTTGTCCGAATTTTTTGATGGAAAATCTCTTATTATGACGCTGAATCCCGATGAAGTTGTGGCTCAGGGAGCTGCTTACAGAGCTGCTATGTTATCCGGATCGAAGTCGAGAGAATTAGCAGCCCTAAAGTTCCAAGATGTCAACCCACTGTCTTTAGGAATAAAAGTAATTGGAGGAGTTTTCTCAGTGATTCTTCCAAAGAATACTCCACTTCCAGCTCAAAACAGTGATACCTACTATACCACACGTGACTACCAGACAGAAATGGAAATCGCAGTTTATGAAGGAGAAGAGAAAGAAGTTTCGAAAAATAATCTTCTGGGTACGTTTTTCCTTACAAACATTCCATCGAAACGAAAACACGAAGAGCCGGTAGAAGTAACGATCGCCTGCGACGATGAGGGTTTGCTTCATGTCACAGCAAAAATTCTTTCGAACGAAAAAAGTCAAGACATCAAAATTCAATCAAACAAAGGAGGACTCACACAAGAGGATATTCAGGAAATATTGTCCCGGTAAATTGCTAAAGGTATGACGAGAGACTCAAACTTTAAAAATTCATTTTGTTTCAGGCAAAGTACCTAAGTATCTGCAAGTTGAGCAATAATCTTTTTTGCTGTTTTTTTGTCTCTTGGAAATTCGTTTTTTTTTGCATTTTTGATTACATTGAATGAAATTTAAATATTTAGACATAATTACGAAAGGCAGTGCAATTGCAAAGAAAACTTTTACACTGTAAAATAAAATGGTTCTTGCAGAGTGATTTCTTTCATTTTCTTTTAGTTTTGTCATAATTCGATTGTGTCGTTTACAACTCGATGTGCAAATAGGTTTTTAGACCCGTACGAAGAACGAAGTTCTTCGAAAAGGGGTCGGTCTTATGCGTTTACCACGACGTTTGCAACCACCCCAATTTCGACCGGGAAGTAGGGGGAGCATCGATCGTGGTCCTTAGATGACGAATCAGCAATAAAAACATTTATGAAGGGACCCGTACGTATCAGAATAGATGTGGCAAACAGAGTTGATGTTTCGAAGAGACTTGAACGTATTTAAGTAAATATTTCCTTAACTCTTAAGTGTATGAAATTGCGTCCACATTAAGTTGTACTGGAAATTATCGATAGGGCAATATTGAAAAACCCGTCCGAGGAAACGATGTAAGAAAGGCCTTCCGAAAGTACAAAATTGACTCCCAAACAGACAGATATGTTCATCTCAATTTTTTCTACAACATAGCAAAAAAAAACATTTTTTTGTCTAGGGCCGACCTAGGGTCCTCAGTAGAGGCCTCGGACAAATACTTACATAGACAAAAATATTTCCCTCCATTTTCTCTACAATATAGTGAAAAAGCATTGCCTCGGACACATAATTTCATAGACAAAAATGTTTCGCTCAATTTGCTCTGCAACATAGCAAAAAAATTTTTTTTTGGTTAGGGCCGACCTTAGGACAGGCCTGAGGCCCACTTCAAGCCTAAGCACAGGCGCCGGGTCCAAATTTGTTTTTGAATATAATTCGGTACTCGAGTACCTCTCAAATAGAAAAAGAATCAACAAAATTAGTTGGGATTTATCCAACTTATGCAAGCAAACACGTAGGGCCCTAGTAGAAACTCAGCTTTAGGGTCGTGACTGAGTCCAAGGATTTCTAATCAAAAAAATTTCTTCCATAAAACGGGAGACAATCCTAGACCTTTCGAGCAAGAAAAAATTTGAAAATCGGAAGAGATTTACTCGAGTTATGTACAAAAAACACGTATAGCCCTAGCATAGACTCGTTCTTAGCGCCCTAGGAAAGTCCAAGGACTCAAATCCAAAAAAGTTTCTTCCATAAAATATCAGCCATGCCCACATCTTTCAAACAAAAAAAGTTTATTAAAATCGGAAAAGATTTACTCGAGTTATGTGCAAAAGACCAAAAACCACTTAAACGGCCCTAGCTCGGCAGCCCTTGGGCCGACAGTGCCTAGATTCAATTCCATAAAAGATATTTCGATTAACTTTCAGGGAAAAAAAGTTTTTGAAAATCGGTCGAGTTTTACTCAAGTTATCGCGGTGATTTTGAGCCCTTGGACTTAGCTAGGGCACTAAAAACGAGTCTCTGCTAGGGCCTTACATTTTTTTTTGTACATAACTCGAGTATAAATCTCTTCCGATTTAAAAAAAAAATTTTAATCGAAAGGTCTAGGAATGTCTCACATTTTATGGAAGGAAGTTTTTTGATAAGATGCCCTTGGACTCAGCCAGGACCCTGAAACTAGGCCTAACGTGTTTTTGTTTACATAAATCGGGCAAATCCTTACCGATTTTGTTGATTCTTTTTCTATTTGAGAGGTAACCGTGTACCGATTATATTCATAAACAAATTTGGGCCTGTGCTTGAGGCTCAAGTAGGCCTCTGGTCGGTCCTAAGGTCGGCCCTAACCAAAAACAATTTTTTTTCTCATATTGTAGAGCAGGTTGAGGGAAAAATTTTTGTCTATGGAAGTTTGTGTCAGAGGCATTTCCTTATGGCCGTAGGTCCTAAAGTCGGCCCTTAACAAAAAAATTGTTTTTTGCTATGTTGCAGAGAAAATTGAGGCGAACATTTTTGTCTAGTTGGAGATCAATTTTGTGCTTTCGGGAGGGTTCTTTTACACCGGTTCTTCGGACGGGTTTTTCAATATTGCCCTATCGACAATTTCCAATACGACTTAATGTGGACGTAATTTCATACACTTAAGGGGTAAGGCAATATTGACTTAAATACGTTCGAGTCTTTTCGTAACATCAACTCTGTTTGCCACATCTATTGTGATACTTACGGATCCCTTCATATGCTTTTATTGTTGATTCGTCCTCTAAGCACCAGGACAAAAATTATTTTCTTATTGAACATTTATTATTTTTATCGGACAAAATCATTTTTTCTATTGGAAGGTTTAATACGATCCTTAAAAAAGGACTAACACGAAAATTTCCTTTCACATAGTACCCGTCTTCCTTGTAGTAAAGAACGGAGCGCGTCGCGTTTTTTAGAAATTGTAAACTTGTAGAAAAACAGACACAGAAGACGTTAACTCTAGGCATAGAAAGCATTCAAAAACTATCGAGCTTGCGTGACAGGGGGGAGGGGTCAAGAAAATACATTTTTTGCGCTTCGTAATTTATGAACGGCCCCTGGACTCAAATGCCTTTCCGAACCATGAATGACATTTTCATATATCTCATATGCATCCAGAGAAATACTAAGTTGGCACCGCTGTGTACGCATGTCGACAGACATATTTTTCATGGTGGAGAATTCGCTCAATAATATATGCTATTAACAATTTTCAATTTATTTGTAACAAATAACAAAATAAAATAAAAAATTTAAATGATATAAAACACTTCATTCATAGGTTCACTCTTCGGGAAAGACTTCATAATACTGGCAGCATTACCGCGCTGGATTGCCAGGGATACATTTTGTTTGAAAAACAGTTTAGATCTTGATTCGCCTGTAGCTTTTGTCATTAACCTGCCTAACTCATGGTGAATTGAATTGCTTCGGAAGACCCATGGTCCGAGAGTCTCAACAGCAAACGGGATAATCAAATAATTTTGTTCTTGAAGCCTTTTGTATTTATTGATTTTCTTATTAGCTGCAATTTCTGCTGCATGTCCAGCTAGATTTTTTGAGACATTAATATATGACTTGGCTAGCGTGTAAACGCACGTCGCGTCCCAAACCATACATTGACCTTTACTCCATGGAATATAAGTCATTCCGTCAGGTCTCTTTCCATCATCTCTGAAAAGGCCATCAGGTTCCAAAGAAGATGGTATATTCGCTGTTGAAAGGCCTCTGTTGATGATATTGTTGAGTTCTCTATGTCTAGTGTGACGCCCTCCACTGTATTTACAACATAGTCCATGTGTACCAAAAGAGTCGACTAAAATGCCCCAAGCACATTGGAATGGATGGCACATTTCTGATCCTAGCCGAATTGCTGTTGAAATACGGAATGTATTGTTATCTAACAATGTGCCAATGTGTCTTGAGGGGATAACATTTAGCCACAAACTTGATTCCTGTCTTAATGACGTTTGATATCTTGCCTTATGTCCATCGACGTCCACGCGTTTAAACCGTCGTTGTAGTATGCAACTTCTGGAAGATCTATTGCACAGGTGCTTAACATTTCGTTGATCAAACCATTTGTTGCAACCACTGATGATAAAAAAGCCGGAAAAATGATGTCCTCTATTTTTCTAATTCCCAGTCCTCCGAGTCGGCAAGGTAATGATGCGATTGTGTGTTGATAATTATTTATCTTTGTATTGCAAATATTTTCTAAAGATGATTTTATTGTTAAGTCCATTCGTTTAACTATTTGTGGAAATTTCCAGAAAGGAGTTGTTCGGATCAAATATGTTAATTTAGGAATTCCAAGACTATGTCTGCGTAGGAAATAAGCTACATGTTAATTCAAATCCGTTAAACGACTAAAAAACATCTCCATTTCTTGTTCTTTCTTTTGTAATACAGTTTCACCAGCACTGAGGACAATTGGTGCTCCCAATAAAGTTAAATGTTCAACTAATCTTATACCAGACATTAATTCAGTGAAGGATGTTAAAATGTCTTCATTTTTGTTCAGTTGGAATATTTCACACTTGTTCGTATTCACTTCTAGACCAATATTAGCGAATTTTTCTTTTATAATTCTCAAATCATTCAAAATGGTTTCAATTTCTCCGGCTATAGTACCATCATCGAGGTACCAAACATTCAATTCAGATTTCAACTCTTCGATAATAGGCTGAACAGCCAGACTGAAAATTAAAGGTCCAGATGGGTCTCCTTGTTGTACACCGACTTGTGACGATATGAGATAGTCTCCGAAAAATAGAATTGATGGTTTATGATAGCATTGATAGAAGAATTTGAAAATATTCGGAGTAAACTGTAAAATCGATTGCAAAATGTCATCTCGTTCTATTGAGTTGAATGCATTACTGAGATCTACTTTCACAAGCATTTTATTCGAATGTTCTTGATTGAATAAATAAGATCTGACTGCGTGAATGGCAGCTTCACACCCTCTTTTCGTAGCGACTCCAATTTGTTTTGGTCGAAGTTTATTATTGACATTCGCAAATTCCGATCTGCATGCCATTTTTGAGACGAGTCTTCTTAACGTACAACCAACATTGGTCTTATGCCTCCTTCTTTTTTTTCAAGAGCACATAAATTTGCTCCATAAAAAATTGAAACTATTTCTAGAGAGCATTAAGTTGCTAAGTTTAGTTAAGGCTGCTAACAATTCAACTCCAGCTTCTCCTGTGAATGAGACCATGTCTTTTAAATGTTGTGGCCTTAGACCGTCTATTCCTCCAGCAGAACCATTAGGAAAACTATAAATTGCTTCTTTAACTTTCTTTTCGTCGACGATAAGATTTTCTAGGTCTTCTGGAACATCAGGAAAATTTAAGTTTCGGCTTGGAGCTGGATGTTTTTGAAGAAGCATATTATAAGTTGATTCATTTTCCCTAGCTAATGTTTCTGGGGACGAAAGCAGCTTAACCGCTCCTCTGATATCGCCTTCAGCGACTTTCGATTCAACTCTTTTTGATAATGGTGTGGATTTAGTACCAACTTGTTTGTTGGGGCATGGAAGTTCTTGATTTTTTATGTTGTTTTTAACCAATTTTGATAATGACTGCTTACATTTTGATGGAACGGGAAAAGATTTGTATGCAAATAAAAGTAATTCCGTCCATGAATTTATATCGTTTTTTTTAACTGATGTGTTAATAATTTTCGCGAAAGAATACGCAGCTACAATTCTTGCTGCTTTAAGAATTCTTTTTAAAATTTTCACATTCTTCTTCAGAAATGAAAGCTCGCTTGGTAACAAATCTATGTTGGTTGAGGTTGGCTTGATGAACATAAATTCGAAATCTTCATCTTTGTGTTTTCGCTGACAATGGATCTTTAAACCAGTTTTACCTTTGTAAAATTTATTTTTCTTAATATTTTTCTTTAAACACAACAAACGAGGATATTGATCTTCTGAATTTTTCATTTTTTCTATTTCTATCTGATCGTTGATGTCTTGACTAAATCGTTTTATTGATTCCTCATTCGATGAAGAAGTTACATTTTTTTGTTTGTACAGTTTCGGAAAGTGAATATTCAGTTCTTTTTGCAATACTTTGGTTAACTTCGAGCCTTACATTAGTAATAATTGTTGATGACTTATAATTCATTACAGAGTTATTTTTTACCAGTGCCTAGTTACTAACTATTAAACTTTGAGGATATTTCGGCATAATTGGCTTTAGATATCGGAAATGATCGTTATGTGTTTCCCCATTGAACATTAGAAATATTTTTGGCTTCGCAGAATCAAGTTTTGCATCTCTAGTAAATCCAAATTCATAACAAGAGCAATTTTCTTCTGTATTTACCTGGACTATGTAACCAGCAAAATTAAGTATTTCAGCTTCAACACACAATTCTGTATAAGTACCATAATTTCCACAATTTGACATGTATTCTTCGTATGTTTTCCTAACTTTTTCATCTTCATTTTCACTTTCACCGTAATTAGATAAGATTGGTATTTCATGTTTAAGGTTGTTGATGATATTATGTTTAAGTCTATCAAAGTTAGTCTGGTTTGAATTGGGAACTGTTGACAAAATTCTCTTGACAATCAATGTACGCAAATCATACGCATTTTTCGGAATCCAATTGAAAATCTCTTTGTTATCGTTGAAAAAATCCATTAGAGATAGAAATAAACAATCTCCAAGTCCTTGATTTTCTAATATTTTGAAAACGAATTTTTTCTTTCTTGATTTTTGACATGTTGGTTCCATACAAAACCAAATGTCATTTTACATACGTATATAGGCAAATACGTAACGCAAATAAATGGCAGCACATTCTATACATTTGACATTTGAAACAGACTAATTTATTTGACAATTGTGACATCTGGAGCAGATTATCTTTACTTCATGATATCGACGTTATGAGGATAATAGATGTCGCACTTTTTTTTTGAGAGATCCTATAGAGTGTTACGAGTAGGGACTGCAAACCGGAACAAATTCAAAAACCGCGGTTTCGGTTTTTTTCAGTTTAAAAACCGGTTAACCGGGGTATTTTTCATTTCGAAAATAAGAAGCTGTAGGTTCGTTAAATTTAACTCTTTTATGAGGTTTTTTATTTTTTTAAATTGAATTCTTACGAAAGCTAATACGTTACTAATTTGTTGCTCTCACGAGCTTTTTTGCTCTAAAGCTTTTAATTTTTTGAAAATGAAATCTTAAGAACGCTAATGCGTCAATACTTTCGTCACTTAATTTACTGCGCACTTTAGTGCATATGATTCCAGCATTAGAAAATGCTCCCTCAGAATCAACGCTTGTTGGTTTGATTGTAAGTAAAGAGTTGTATACTGCATCGAGGATCGGTCCTCGACAACCACCATCCTCAAACACGGCGATCTCGCGTTTGATGACTTTCCTTAAGTCACGTTTGCTAACAGGTTTCGCTGTAACTCCAGATGCAGCTCCGTCTGCGGCGGTAAAGTGGATAATCAAAATGCTTAGCGGTAGAACAGTTGAGGCAAGATTTTGTGGTACTAATATGAGTGCAGTAGTAACCAGAGGCTGGCCATAAGGGGGTATTTTATCTCCAATCTTACGGACGCAATGTTTGTTTGTCTGTCTGTTTGTAACGCCTTTACGCTAAAAACGTGTTTTGGCCTTTGTATGGGAGACCGATTTACCGTCAAAATGAAAATCGAGGAGCAAAAAAAAACACTTTTTGATATGTTGTTGGGGTTTGTTTTTTAATCCTACATCACCCGGAGCACGTACAGCGTGGAAATGGTCAAAGTTTAGTGTATTGATCACTTTATTAGTATTAAAGTGAGGCAGTAACAGTTAGTAGTGCACTTCTTTGAAACTCAATCGATAGAATAGATTGCTGAACATTGCAGGGTGAAAAAATATCATGCTTCTGAGATATAAGGTGTTTTTCAGCAATTCAGTCACCGACGGGAGCACTTTTGAGGGTCTAACTCCATCGTCATTTGTCAGAATGACTTCGAAGTTGTACCAAATGATAGGTATTAACCCAATGAATGAAATGCAATTGAGTTCACGAAAATCGGTTGAGTGGTTCGACGGCGGGACTTAGTCAAATTGGTGAAAAAAAGCTACGCTGCCCGAAAAAAAATCAAAAAAATTTTTTTTTCTTCTGATATTGTAGAAAAAAAAAATCATCCGGCGGAGGTAGGAGGAGAAAACTGCTGAAATTTCGGGTGTTGATCACTTTGTTCTTAGGGAAGTTTTAAAATTAGCTCCGCTACCGGAAAATGACCGAAAAATTTATTTTTATTTTTGCATTTTTTTAGAT